>OX411252.1:1205000-1807698 GCA_948150575.1 Tinea pellionella
AAAGATTACAAAGCGACAGGAAAGTTCAGGTGGCTGGCTATTTTTCCGAATTAATTGTTATTATCAATACGTAAGATATAAAGTTATTGAATACAAAGATGGTCCTCCAGTCGTCAGTGCTCATGGACCTCCGCTGCGCTTACCATCAGGCCAGTCGAGGTCACATGTCGTGTCAAAATAAAAAAAAATAAAAAAATAAAAAATAAAAATGTTACCCATTTTTGTTAGATTTTTTACTGCGTGGTAGAAAGATGCTGATGGTCATTAACTACCACTTACATCCGTGAAATTACTTAGTCGCGTTTCGGGATCAGCTTAGATAACAGCCAGGTATAACGAGATTGTCAAACTGAACGGCACACATTTCGTCTTTTCAGCGGAGGCAACTGCTACAACTGCTGCCAACAAATATTTTTCTGTGGTAGCAGTTGTCTCTGCACTCCGGCTAACATCACATTCCGAGTTGCTATAAAAGTTCGAAATAAACGCGCTATAATAAGCAACAGAAGGTCCAAGAACTCTAACATCTAAAGGGTTTCAGTCCATTTTCCACTTTCTACTTTCCACTACCACTCCACACATTCCACAAATTCCATTACAATTAAAACCCAACACAATATCAAAAGAGATTTTAAAATCAATTGTCAAGTAAAATATTCTAAAAATTCACCGCATTTCCTCAATGGACGTTAAACGTGAGAAACAGAAATAAAGAGCTCAGTGAATTTATCTTTGTCTTCGACACCACTTAGATGACGTGTCACATGCTCAAATTTGCTGATAAATCTCTTTAAACACAATAAACTAAAAAAGTTTTTTTAAACCACCTGAGCCGTCAAAATAATTCATTCGAAAGGCCCCTTACCTGACGCGGGCGCAGGTAGGTTGTATTGTATAGAAATGCTTTAGAAAAAATGTTAATTTTGCTGTAGGCTGCCGTTCGTATCAGATTTGAGAATCGAATTTCAAAAAAAGTTTTGTTCTATTTTGATTTACAAATTCTAGAAGTGTGTTAATAACTTCTTTTTTTGCAAATAACTTAATTAAAAATAGGGGAAAAAGAACTAGTAACAGTTTAGCGATAGAATGATTTAGCACCTTTACAACTTTGATCTAAAGCTTTAGTGACGTAAAATAAAGTTTTGGCAAATTCTAAAAGAAAATCCTTCTGAATACAGTTTATTGGTTCCCAATCTAATCTCGTACATCACTATGTGGCGCATTAATCAGCAAACATTTCACCAGATTCAAAATTTCGAAACAACGAATAGGTATTCACGCATCCGATCGAACGAGAAACGTAATTTCGGGAGTTCTATAGTAGACCCCTGTTTTGTGATGTGATGTTTAGAAGTATTCCTAAATTATTTAGCTAAAATTATAAATAAAAAATAATATTATTTTGGAGACTAGGAATAGGAGGAAAACAAATACACTACTATAAATAAATCTAAACAGAAAAAAATAAATCAAAAAGTTATATTTAATGGTAGGAATAACACGTTTTGGTATTTTAGTGATTTGAAATTTATGACTCCAATCGTTTCCCTCCTGCCCTATATTTATATGTATAAGAATAATAAAACCACCCATAAATTGCCAAACCCTAAATCATAATATTTTATACAGGTTGATCATTTGATTCCTCTTATTTGATTTGTCATTTTTAAAACTAAACTTTTTACTTTGTATGACTTCTGCAGATTTAAGATTATAATTTTAAATATCAAGAATGTTTTTATAATAATTTGAGTAGACAAATGTCAGCAGATTACAATCGCCTCCGCTATACCGACTTGATTAGACGAGTGTGCGGTGTGCACCACACAGGTTAACAGAGCATACTCCTATTACCTCTCGCTAATCCAGGCTACTTCCAAGTTTTTTTTTTTATTGTAGCTCGACATGTGACAACACTCCGCCTGATGTAAAGCTAGAGTGCGGTCCATGAATGGAAACAACTGCTACCACAGAGAAATCTCTGCGGGCTGCAGTCGCCTCCACTATGCCGGCTTGAGGAGACGAGCATGTACAATCTAGATTGACAGTGCACACTCCTCTCTTATACCTGGCTACTTTCAAACTATTCCTGAAACGCGACAAGGTCACTTCACGGGTGTTACATTCGAAAGTGGTGGTACTGCCCCAGGACGACAGACTGGACAAATAACCATCATCAGTCTGCCTACCACTCTTAATACCGAAACGCAACTAAATCGCTTCACTGGAAAGTGGTGATACTACAGACTGAGCTAATAATCCTCGTTAGTCTGCCTACCTCTCTTTCGAATAATAAAAATTATAAATACTATTTTAAATTTCAAGGAAACTTAAAATAGGCAATAAAGAAGACTTAAGTTGGAGTTTAATATAATTTTACATAACAGACCGGTTTCTAGGATCATCTTCGAGCGAAAAACGCCTATTTTAATATGACCCTTAATAAATTACGTACTTAAACACATGTTTAAGTAGTTTTAAACTAGACAATCTTAATTTCTTAATCAGTTGTCATTTGGATGTAGAAACAATGTAAGGATGTGTAAATTATATTTGTAATAAATAATTTTATATTTCTTTTACATAATTATAATTTGTCTGCATAATAAAAGGAACAAAGAACCAGGAAATAAAAGTCGAAGGAAGCGATACGGGTGTGCAAAGAACACAGAAGATCTGCCGAAGATTTTATGTCGCCTACTATCGCTTTCGTTTTGATTATTTAGAACTGAAGCGTCGAAAGCTTTGCAGCTATCGTGGTCGCGAAGGTTCTGTAAACGTTTGTATGTGTGTGACAAAGCATTAGATAAAAAATGTAAAAAAGGAAAAATAAAATTAAAACACACTGTAAAGCAATAAGTATAACTGTAAACGTAATTATGGGTTCCGCGGAATACAAATTAAATATTTTGAACTGTTCAATTTAGTGTTGTGTCAATGATATCGAGTTGATAATTTAATCGATATTTACACTCCATAACTGAAAGTTGCCCGCCTCTAAATTTCTACTTTTGTGCGTCTAAAGTCAGTCAACCGTTTTCATACGTACTTAATTTTTATAAAAATGCGTTTCTATTACTTTACGATTGTTTGAAACTGTAACCAGAGGAAAATATGTCAGATCCCTAAACTGACAATTTAAAAGACCACAAAAAAGAATCATTTAAATCGGACCAATGATTCTCGAGACTAGCACGGTCATACGGACAAACGCTTGTCAGGGATGTATGTAGAAAAGAGAATAACGTTTCTAATAAAATATTCAAGTTAATAAAAAATGCATACAAAACAAATAACATCATCATAAAAAAAGCAAGTACAACACGATATTTTTGAGAAACAGAAACTCTTATATCGATAAAACTCGTCCCACACATCACTAATAACAAAATGGTGTTTAGCTGCCGTGTAGAGCATTTATAAGATTACTTATCCGATCGACCCACAATTAATTTATTATACTATTTTAAACCTTACTGCATACGTAATTAGGTCGAAGGTAACATTCACAATAATAAGCGGCTTTTTGTTAAACTATCAAAACGTGTCCACAAGCAGTAATTTGTATTGTATTTAATTTTACTATGAAGGCGTACAAAATAATGACGATACGCCTCTATCTACATTTTACTTTATTCTTATATTAATAAACCATCGCTGACTCTGCCGAGGTCCGCGTACCATGCCCGCAAGATTATTTTTTAATATTTATTTAATAAACTATTATACTATCAAAAACTAGATTTGATAAAGGATTTCTCTTGGATCTAAGTGTTACATGTTTGTGTTATATTACAATATAAATAGTTACAAATTACAGTACTTAATAATAAACCATCTACAGTTCGCTAAAACAGTTTCATAATAAAATTCCACTAAAAACTAAGAAATACGTTATACAGTAAAAGCTCTCAAATTGACCATGTACCTATTACATAAAATTAAGTCTAATTTTATATACAGACTTCTAGAAACATCTCCCATCCTCTTTATGAGCTAGGCTTTAAACATAGTGCTTAGACCGATACTAAATAGCATAACATATTGTACGTACGAGTATATACAAACTTAAACACATTTTGCTAGTCTGTAAACCTCCTAAGCCTTCAAAATAGGAGCTAGTTATGATTATCATTATCATTCAATCATTGTGAAAAAAAATTAACACGCAATAGTCAGAGGTGACTGGGATTTGAACCCGACACGCCTTCCGTTATACGCACGGATATTCTAACTGCTAAACTAAAAAAAACTTAAATAAATTCAGTAATACATGACGTCAACCCAGCAGTTGCCGATGAAAAAAATAGAATTGTGAAATTTCGACAGAATCACGTAAAGCGCCGATGGCTGTATAGTTGAGTGGTCAGAACATCAGAGCGCATAGTCGAGGACGTAGGTTCGATCTCCACCTCAACTCGTACTGAATTATGTTCATAATAGTTTAATAACAAATAAATCTAGCATAATGTTAAAAATTAATTTAAAAAAAGCAATAAGTTTTTTTTTAATACTGTAATGTCAATGAAACTCGGCGGTTGGTAACTGACTGATTTATTTAGTTTTTTTGCCACCACCCTCAATACAATAATTAATACATAACACACCTCCCCTTCTAAATCACTATTTACATTAAAATTAAGTAAATGGATGTACTCATATTAAAACTATTAATAAAGGAAGTTTACAATTACTTGTAGTTAGATAACATTAAACCAAAAAAATAAAAAAGTAAATATAATAAATAATAACAAAAAATAAAAACTTTGTAATCAATAGAAATTACATGTTCTGAAGTTTTCTGTGTTCTCTCAACAAAGCTCGTTTAGACCTATCGCTAATTAGTGTTGGTTTTGGAGTCAGTGCTGGGGACGACACTGGAGTACTGAATTGTTCATCCATATCTTCCTCCCTAACAGACTGGGGACTCAGCCCATCTTTTATAACTTTACGCTCCAAGGATCCGCTTCGTGGCGAAACAAGTGCGACGTTGTGATCCTGCGCGGGCGATGAGTCATCCTGTGTACGAGATAATGAATAACGTGCTCGCGATACTGGATGTATTTGGTCTGAATGTCGTCGCCATACGACACCGTTCCCCATGTCGACGTGGTAAGATACGGGCCCCGTTTTTTCTATTATGCGGCCCTCTGTCCATTTATTCTTTGACACAGAATAATCCCTAGCCAGTACTGACTCACCAATTTGTAAATCACGTTCTATGCCTGCTGAGCTATTTATCTGTTTTTCTTGAGCCCTAAGAACTATATCATCGGTACGCGGCCTCAGAATATCGAGGCGACTGCGCAGGCGACGTCCCAACAATGCCACTGCTGGTGACTTGTTGGTTGTACAATGTTCGCAGTTACGATATTGAAACAAAAACCTATTTAATGCTATTGACAACTCAATACCGTCTGTACTAGCCTTCTTTAACGCCTTTTTTACCGATTTAACCGCGTTTTCAGCCGCACCGTTCCCCTGTGGGCGATAAGGTGCACTTGTTGTGTGCCGAATTGCATTTTTTGCACAAAACTCAGTGAACTCAGAGCTGAGAAATGGTGGTCCATTGTCCGTAACGATTTGTTTAGGTAGACCGAAGCGTGAAAATAAATTTCTAAATATTTTAATTGTGTTTTTAGCGTTAGGACCCCGAATTTCCTCTGCTTCTAACCACTTGGAATGCGCGTCTACTATTACTAAATAATACCGACTATTAAATTGTGCAAAATCTGCATGCAAGCGGGCCCACGGCTCACCCGGGAACTCCCAAGGGTGCAAAGAAGTGCGCGGGGGTGCGTCTCGTACCATTCTGCATGCGTTGCATTCTCGACCTATTGTTTCAATGTCCCGATCTATAGTGGGCCAATAAACATAATTACGAGCAATAGATTTCATTTTTACTACGCCTAAATGACCATCATGTAATTCTGCTAACACACGCTTTTGTAACGTAGTCGGGATCACTACCCTATATTTATACATAATACAACCGTGTTCTATAAATAATTCTGAGCGTCTATAAAAAAAATTTTTTTCATCTTCATTATTGACCATATTAGGCCATCCAAACATTATATACCCGTAAATTTTACACAAAAGAATATCTTTTTGTGTTTCTCTTGATATTTCTTTACTGTTAATTGGCAATGTTTCATCTAAAAAATAGAGATAATTACAACTATTGTTTTTATCTATTGTTTGTAACTTGTTATCGTTTAAACCTAACGGCAACCGTGACAATGCATCGGCATTGCTATTATTTTTTGAACTAACATATTCTATTTTAAAATCGTATGCAGCCAGTCTCACTGCCCAACGTTGCAACCTGCTCGCCGCCGTTTGAGGAATACCGCCCTTAGGGCCTAATATGTACGTCAAAGGCTTGTGATCTGTACGCAGTGTGAACTGTCTCCCATATAAATATTGGTGATGCTTAGTGACACCATAATAAATCGCCAAAGCCTCCTTGTCTAATTGGCTGTAATTTGTCTCAGCAGGAGATAATGTACGCGACACATAACTGAGCGGACGCTCGGAGCCGTCCGCGTACTTATGTGCTAATACAGCTCCTACACCGTACGCGCTGCTATCGACGGACAGAATAAGTGGCAATGACGACTCATAATGTGCGAGCACATTTTCACTCAGTAGGCTATTTTTAATTAGGTTAAATACTTCCTCACAAGCCTGACTCCAAAACCAGCGCGTATCCTTTCTTAATAATAAATGTAACGGATATAATGTTGTACTTAAATTAGGTAAAAACTTGCCATAGTAATTAATTAAACCTAAAAATGCTTTGAGTTGAGTCACATTAGTCGGAGTAGGGGCCTTTTTAATTGCCTCGACCTTTGTCGAATCGGGGTGCAATCCATACTTATCAATAATAAAACCTAAATATGATATATTTTTTTGTAAAAAAGTACATTTATCTAATTTAACAGTAAGGCCCATACTTCGAAGTCGATCGAGTACAGCTCGCAAATTAATCATATGTTGTTCACGATTACGCCCAGTGACGCATATGTCATCGAGAAAAACTGCTACGGGAAGACCGCGTAATATTTCTTCCATTAATTTTTGAAATTTTTCCGGTACGCATGACAATCCGTACGGCGTACGTTTATAAATAAAAGTTCCTAAGTGTGTCGATATCGCTGTAAATTTCTGGGATTCTTTTTCTAACGGTACTTGCATGTACGCCCTAGTCAAATCAATTTTAGTGAATTCCTCACCTCCACTCAAGCAGGTAAATAATTCGTTTATTCGCGGTAGTGGGTAATAATCACGTTTTAACTTAGGGTTTATTGTTATTTTGTAATCCCCACAAATTCTAATTTCACCGGTTTTTTTAATTACCGGTACTATCGGTGTGCCAAAATCGGAATGTTGTACTCGGTAAATAGACCCTTCTCGCTCTAGGCGTAAGAGTTCCGCCTCGACCGCGAGTCGCAGCGCCAAAGGTACGGGTCGCGCGCGCATATACACCGGTGACTCATCGACCAGCTGTAGTCGAAAAGATTGTTTACACTCACCCAAAGCATCTTTAAAAACATCCGGATATTCCTTCAATAAATTGCTCACGATTTGATCCTTAGGTAAACAACTTATTTTATTCTCCGCTATAATTTGATTTACACATAATTCATTAATTTTAAAACAGCGCATCCATGATCTTCCTATCAATGGTGGCCCGCCATTTTTAATTATATATAAGTGTAAATTCGGTAAGCTAATGTTACCTATGATGGCGTCTATAACTATGTACCCTAATGGTTCAATTCGTGAGCCAGAATAAGAACATAATTTAATATCATCGGAATAAATCTTTTTACACATAAAAAATTGTTTATAAAATTGTTCGCTTACAACAGAAATTTTACTCCCTGTGTCGATCTCAAATTCGACGTTCACACCTTCTAAATTGGCACTCACGTAGTACGGTTTATCTCCGATCGCACTCGCACGGATATTATACAAATCTATATCCGAATCACTATCAATAAAGTTGTGTCTTTTGTTATTACTCTGATCACTTTTACACATCACTTTGAGATGACCTTTACGATTACACTTATCACACGTAAACCACTTAAACCGACATTTCTCCGCATGATGCGCCTTCCCGCACCTCCAACAAGGTACTTGGGGCGCTGCCGACAGCTTTGTGTGGCGCACCGCATGCAGGCCCTCGCCCGCCGTTTGCTCGTGCTGCCGCCACATCGGCGGAGTCGCAGCCGTCTCGTCAGCGCCCGCCGCTCTGGCAGCGCTCGACCCGCCGCTCGTCTCCGCGTGCTTCTCTGCCGCCTCCAGAGCCAGAGCCAGTTCCACCGCCCTCTGGTATTGCAACTCTTTTTCAGCGAAGAGTCGCGACCTCATTTCGTCGCTCGCTAGACCGGACACGAATTGATCGCGAAGATTCTCTTCTAAATTCGTTTTAAAATTGCACGTAGCCGCTAAATGTTTTAGATTTTGAAGGTATTCCTTCAGCGGTTCGCCCGGTTGTTGCCTCCTCAAACGAAACACGTGACGTTCTGCGATCTCGGAACGCTGCGGTTCCAAGTGTTGCGTCACAATATTAACGAGTTCGTCGAAAGTTTTGTTTTCTGGGTGCTCCGGGGAACATAAATCGCACATTAAATTATACGTTTGTTCCCCTACCACCGTCACTAATAACGCGACTTGCAATTCTTCACCAATTTCGTTCAACGTGACATACTGTTTAACGCGTCTAACATATGCCGGCCACTGTTTCGAATTTAAATTAAATGGTTCTATATTTCCGATAGGCATTATTAAACGACAATTTTAATTAATTTTAACAGTTAATATTAACAATTTTAATCCTCGTCGCCAGTGTAATGTCAATGAAACTCGGCGGTTGGTAACTGACTGATTTATTTAGTTTTTTTGCCACCACCCTCAATACAATAATTAATACATAACAAATACCACATGCCGTGTTATGTAAGGCTCTATATGCATACGATCTACATTTGACTACATGCTAGCGACTTTTAACCTTTTAACTCAATAACAATTTTGCAGCTAAAAGCTGAAGTCCAAAGGCAGTGTTTGCATAGAGGCTTAAAGTGAAGTACGGTCCCTGACCCTGACTGAAATGTATTCAAAATCTTGGACAAAACATAGACAAACCCTTAGTTACCTCCTACGACAGAAGGAAAGAGATGAGACACAAATAACGGCGTTAAATAGACAGTAAATGTGGGCGAAAACATATTTAATAATTTCTAATCATACAATTTGCATTTTACAACTTTTATCGAGGTACTCGGACGTTAGAAATAGTCGTGATTTACATGAGCGTCATCAGATTTTAAAATATGAGTCATTATATAAGAAAGGATATAAAATGTTGAATAAATTGTGTGAATCGAATAATAAAACTGTTTATTAATGAAAACACAACAGTCACAGTTCACAACATAAGTACTGTGATCTCTATACGAAGATCCTGTGATGCAAGGATAAAGAAAAAATTATACCTAAAGAAAATTTATTTTTTGGAATAATAAATTAATTATGCTAGTTAAATAACATTATATGGTATTTTTTATTAATTTTTGGCACATTAAATATATAGTGATATAGTTAATGTAAAATAATAATAAAATATTCTGTCTCAGATAGTTCAATCCAAAGTATATTCTTCAATCACATAAGTAACTAATAAGCAAAACAAATACCTCCAAAACGGGGCCCATAGAAAGCAACACAATAAAATATAAAGATTGTTCTTCAGAAAATGAAATATATTTTAAGCAAACATTCAAATAAAACATTAAAAAATCCGTCGAGCAGACGTCAGAAACGGCATAATTGTGATTTAGTAGTTATGCGAGATAACCGCTGCGATCGCAATCGACCGCCGCCATGCTGATTTTGGAGACGCAAACCTTCACAATAACACGTTAAATCATATCGCTGTAATGCTCCGAGAGAGGGCGTGGTCGGCGCAGAATTAAAATGCAATAATATCTCACAGCGCCGTGATAGTACTGTAATACCGGCCTGTCGGAGATCGCCGTAGATTATCGTAAAGTATTTATTTATCCAGTTAGCCCTCAGGAGGTTAGATATGATCAGGGAATCAATTTTGCTGTGGTGGACGTCGTGGAAGCGTAAAATTTGCCGCCTTTTGACTTACACACTTTTAGTTACAGGTGCATTCAGCCTCCGGAACTCTCTTCATATTATTCAGTTGTCTAACCATTTATAACATAAAATGCTACTATTATATTTTCACCTTGTTATTATTCGACATATTCATAGAATTGTCTTCAAACAAATGTCGTATGAGAAAAGTGGAACATTTTTCAATATTTAAACATTAATAAAACATGACTAATTATATAATAACAAAAATATATAGGTACTTATGCAACAAAACTAGCAAAACATTTGCCAAAATGTTCAGTAAAAACAAGTTCCTCGTTTATTCGGATGCAAATATCTAGTGTGCATGTTTTAAAAAAGTAGTAGGCTATTAACCCAGTTTGCGTCTTGTGGTAGCACGGCTATAGTACATATTATAACATAGTTATATTGGTACCTATCAGGATTTAGCGAAGTTCGAACACGGGTCTCATCGGTCGTGAGTTCACGCATATTACCGCCTAGATCACGACCGCTCTTAAAATATATGTATATTTTTTACCAAAATCTCAATGAGCATAATTAGAGTTGTTATTTAAAAAAATCTAAACAGTTTAGTCGTTCGTTTTCATATGTATTATTATAAAATATGAAATACATCGACTAGTCATCTTTTAAGTGTGTGTGAGAGACCGGTTTCTCGTGATCGTCGCTTAATGATCCGAATCTATAGACAATGTCACGATATACCCGTCTACTTCCAAGCTGATACCGAAACGAGACTAGATCACTTCACAGGTGTTACTATCAATCTACCAATTGTTAGTACGTGTTTTAAATGATAATACTTTTGTAATCATTAAAACTTTTAACTACACACACAGTTTCTCCGTCAAACAGTGACAAATCTTCCTCAATCAAACCTATCGTAGCTTCCACCATCCCACGTTCCAGTTACAACTAATATGTAACAGTTCACACTATAGATGTGTTCATTCGTATAGTGCGTATGTTTGTAGACTTGTATGAAGCGCATTATGATTTGTGTATCATTGGCGGAGGCGTGATGGCTTTACGAGTAGTTAGCGCCGCCGCGCGGTTTGAACCTGTCGCTGTATGAACTCCACATTCCATTCCATATGGCTTCTTCATTTTCATCTTTGCATTCTTTATTATACATATTTACATACCTTATATACCTACCCTAATTTTGGTTTTATACCACTCAATTTTTTTTCTTTCTATAATCGTTCATCATCTTTCCAGATATAACGAGAAGAAGAAGTTTATTTGTCAATCTAGATGGTACACATTCGTCTTATCAAGCCGGCATAGAAACTACTGCCTGTAGAAAATCTGTAGTAGCACTCTAGCTTAAATCAGGCGGAGTGTATTCTACAATTAAAAAAAATATATACCGAAATTGCTGAAAAAGTACAGAATAACGCTAAAATAATTCTATATTATGTTATAAAAACTTGCAGAGTATAAAAATAAAAAAGAAAATTAGTTTTGACAGCTAGAAAGGCTTTCTTAGGTTAAATTAAATTTTCATAGAAAAGTCAATATTAAAAATACCAGTTCCTCAATACTTTAAAATTGAATATATATTACTTGATTATACGAATGAAAATATTAAGAATACACACATATTTCTAAATTTCGATTATAATTCTTGACAAATTAATCCATCTACCATTAATTTGTCATGTCATTTTTTAATATAAATTGAAATTTTGGAATATATTTTGGGCGTGATACAATAAAATATACTATGGAAAGCTTAAAGCTGTTATTAATAGAAAAAATAAAATGCTTTTTAAAGTAGATTATTGTTGTTTGTATGTATTGTTGACGTTTGTATATGAACTACGTATGAATTTTCAAAAATATTCTAAATATTTCAGGACCAGTTAAATAAACTTAGATTTTAGGTATTATTATAGGCACTATTAAAGAGTGGTAGGCAGACTGATGATGGTTATTTGTCCAGTCTGTCGTCCTGGGGTAGTATCACCACTTTCGAATGTAACACCCGTGAAGTGACTTTGTCGCGTTTTGGAAATAGTTTGAAAGTAGCCAGGAAGTGTGAAAGGAGTGTGCACTGTCAATCTAGATGGTACATGCTCGTCTCCTCAAGCCGGCATAGTGGAGGCGACTGCTACCCGAACAGGTTTCTCTGTAGTAGCAGTTGTTTCCATTCATGGACCGCACTCTAGCTTTACATCAGGCGGAGTGTTGTCACATGTCGAGCTACAATAAAAAAAAATTTCTTCTAAACTGTTTAAACAATATTAATTACGAATAAACACGCTACTTAATTAAGAATTAACTAGCAAAGCCTTTATATAAATCAAAAACAAAGCATATAATTACGATACTATAAAATAGTCAATAGAAATTTTACAACGAGACGCAACTGAAGTGAGATCTAGGCCATGGTGAGAGTTAACGTCTTAACACACGAGTTTATCGCTTTACTTACACTTGTATCTAACATTAAATCACACCTTTAATCCCTTGTATATGGCATTTAGTTTTGCTTGCAAAAATACAGCGTTTAAATCACATTTTCATTTGATCGGACATGAAAAAAGCGTAAACGGCTCAAGTCAAATACTTACTGACAGAAAACCTCAAACTGACTGCATCATCTTTTCTCTCCCGTCACATTAGAAGCATGATTGCTTATCTCATTGTATATATTAATGTTTAACAAGCAAAACTATAGAGGTCCGCGATTAGAGATATTTTTACAAGGTTGCCGTCACTATACCGGTCCAAGAAGGTTTACGTCCAAGGTTAAGGTCCAAGAACTTTTTCACACTCCATTTGAAGCGTGAGAGGGTGAGAGTGAAGAACTCATGTATGATATTTGTCGGGTTTCAGAAAATGTCTGTTTTGATATTTTCTGAATCTATAAGGATTTTATGGAGATTATAGGTAATACCTACTAAAAGAGTGATAATAATTTTCGTTTAGGTTATTTATCAATGTCTTTTATAACAAAATATGGTTTATTTTTAATAGGCAAAACTAACGAACAGTCACGAATGCACGTTTGATATTTTGTCATTTCAAAACTCGTGGCAATTATTCTCATCGCTCCTTCATTTTGCTTATGTAACACGAAAGAGCTACATTATTCAAGGTACCTATTTTTTTTTATTATTGTAGCTCGGCATGTGACAACACTCCGCCTGATGTAAAGCTAGAGTGCGGTCCATGAATGGACCCTCACTATGTCGGCTTGAAGAGACGAGCATGTACCATCTAGATTGACAGTGCACACTCCTCTCGCTATACCTGGCTGCTTCAAACTATTCCCGAAACGGTTTCGTTTTTAATTTTGTATAGATTCGAAACGTCCATTTTTACGTTGCAACATCCTGTATATGCCTATAAAGGCGATTAAAACTAGTGTATATGTAGTAATATATAGTGTAAATATTTAAATAATTTTAAAGAAATCGTAAGAATGCAGGCGAAGATAATAAAATATCTGTTTAATCCTCTTTGTAAGCAGGAGATGGTAATTAGCCCAACTGACCCGTCTCGCCGTGTAGCACCTCTTTGAAATGACCCAGTCGCCTCTGCTATACCGGCTTAAGAAGACGAATCTAACCGTCCGAATTGGTAGCGCACTCTTCTCTATAAATTATGGTATTTTTTGCTGCGATTAATTAATACTTATAACGAAAAATATTTTAATATGAACGCGTGGGCGAAGTCGTGAGAATACAGAATTTCCTAACGTTTTGGTTGTATAAAAAAAGCCCGGTAGGTAATTTATATAAAATAATACGATGTTAATTTCTAAAAAGGAATTTAATAAATCAATTAAATGTATGCCTAAATTTTGATACAAATCTTTTTTTTTATTAGAAATATATACTATTTATATTTATATAAAAGACATATATACTAGAGGTGCAAACTCTCAAACGATTTGACAATGTTCCCGTCAAGTCAAATACTAACTGACAGAGAACCTAAACGTGACTGTGGTCATCTTTTCTCTCGCGTCACATTGGGAGCGTTATTGCACATCTAGTTGTACATCACAAAGAAATATCTTCAGGGAACAGTCGCCTTATAGTTTCTGAGGAGACGAATGTGCATCATCCAAGCTGATCTCTCGTTATACCTGTTTAAATCTATTAAGTAATATATTTATTTTACTTAGTTATATTTTTTTTTATTTAGTTATATTATATATATTAGCGAATATGAAGCTGGATGCACCAGGAAAGGTATATCATACAGCACGGAATGCTAAGGACTCTTAAATGTGACACCCGTGACCTTGTCGCGTTTCGGGATCAGTTTGAAAGTAGCCACCTATAACCTCCTCAAGTCGGCATAGCGGAGGCGACTGCTGCTCGTGGAGATTTCCCTGTAGTAGCAGTTGTTATCGTTCATGGACCGCGCTCTAGCTTTAGATCAAGCAGAGTTTTATCGTAACATGTCAAGCTACAATAATAATAATATCTCTGCAGAATAAAGATGTAAGTTTAATAAAGTAAGAAAAGTCAAACTTTATTACCCAATTTTACGATTTTACGAACACAAACATAATTTCCCGTTATGGTGAAAAAAATAGTGCGAATTTACATATTTGAAACACATACAAGTAATATCAACACTTTACATGCCTTTAAGAGAATTGATAAATACCTACAAGTACAACTAGAGTAATGAAGTTCGAACGCTCAATCATTTTCATTTATACGAGTATGAGTAAGTACTATAGCAGCACACCTTTTTTTTAATGTAGCTCGGCATGTGACAACACTCCGCCTGATGTAAAGCTAGAGTGCGGTCCATGAACGGAAACTACAGCTACCACAGAGAAATGCCTACATGCAATAGTCGCCTCCGCTATGCCGGCTTGAGGAGGTTATAGCTGGCTACTTTCAAACTGATCCCGAAACGCGTCAAGGTCTCTTCACGGGTGTTATATTCGAAAGTGGTGGTGCTCATCTGTCTGCCTACCACTCTTTAATAGTGCCTATAGGCACTGAGCGAACAAAGTACATACAACAAAGTTACATTGGTACCGGTCTTTAGCGAGGTTCGAACACGGGCCTCATCGATCGTGAGTTCACGCGGCTTACCGCTAGACCGCGGCCGCTCTCAGTTTCATATGTAGAATGTATATAAATATGTTTTTACAAAAAGAAAAGAGTGTATATGCTGTATCATGCACCCGTACTGTAAATGCAACATTGTTGCATTAATCCTACAAATTGCACATTTATTGCAAATTTATTATTTAGTAATGATATTTCGCACTTAGTTGTTAACATTTTGTTAGGTTTTTTTAAGCTCGCTTTTTTAATACAGCGTGTTTCCGTTGTTCTACCTGCGCGATTATATTAGTCATGTTATTTAAAATATTTTTTTAAATTAAAATAAAGTACAAGTAAAATAATCATAATAATAGAATAATAGTCGAAACCACAGATCAGAACTAGATTATTACTCTACACGTATGTACACATCATGCAATATTACAAATTATAATTTGCTAAATTTTATTATCTATGAATTACAAAAGTCTTAAAATTAAAATCAGTGTCAAATTAAATATTTATACAGGACTAGCTGACCCGGCAAACTACGTACTGTCTAGAATCAATAAATAAAAAAGCTGAATAATAATTGCAGAATGTTTCAACTTTAATAAAAAATTTGGTCAAAACTTAACCGGAACAAAAAGAATCCGTAATCAAACCAAAAATTTGATTTCTGGACGACAGGACGAACATCAAATGTTTGACATTCAAAACCAAACGAATAGTTTCTAAGGGAAAGCGAAATTGTTGTTTTTACAATATTCCAAGCATTTTTTCATATTTACTCACCTTTTAAACCATCCCTGGACTTCCACAAATAATTCAAAACCAAAATTAGCCAAATCAGTCCAGCCGTTCTCGAGTTTTAGCAGGACTTACGAACAGCAATTGATTTTTATTATATAAATTACAATGATAATGTTAATTAATAGCTATCCATGGTGCATGGTCAAGGAGAGATTGAATTTGCATCTCTATGCTTATATAAATGAATATGACTCAATTACTTGTCTTGTATCACAGGCACTAAGCGACTAAAGTACATATAACATAGTTACATTGGTACCGGTCAGAATTTAGCGAGGTTTAAACATGGGTCTCATTGTTCGTGAGGTCCGCGGTAGTGGCATTAGACCACGGCCGCTTAATACACACTTGACAATATATTAACATAAGCATTTAAAATATAAATGTGTTAAATAGATAAAGTGGGATCGTAAAATGTTCCCGTGTCGTATATAAACAAGATTATGTGAGGTTTAAGGGGTCGCCAGCCGCTGTCTTAGTAAGTACATCGTAAAGTAGATGGGTTATTCTCTAGTTTGGATTACAAATATTAAGTTTTCATTATCATCAGCGTTTTAATGTTTGTTTTTGGTTTTAAAATTATTCGTCAATAAATACTCTATTAGGAAAGATATTTCTCCAAATCATACTTGTCAGTATGTCTCAATGCCTCAGTTGACCGGTTTTTTTCGTATCTGTCCAGTCTGAAGAATCACAATAAACCGGACTGTTATTGGGTTACAAACGTTTTTTTTTCTCAACACATCTGACATAGGGTTGTAAACTACAGTATAAACCATATAAATATATACTAGACGTGCAAACTTTATACATCTGACATGATTTGACAATCAAATGCTAATTGATAGAGAACCTAAAGGTGACTGCGGTCATCTTTTCTCTCGCGTCACATTGGGAGCGTTACTGCACTCTAGTTCTATATATCAATGATATAAACAATGTAATAATATATATAAATTATTTAAAAAATATGGGTATATGAGAAGTGACCTATATCGAAAAGTCTATCCTGCTCGTTTTGCCAACTCGGCGACTTCTCTCTGCAGACATTTTTCAGTAGTAGCAGTTTGTACAAAGGTCAAAGTATTTTGTAAAAAAGAAACTCACACACAGAAGGTAGGTATAAGTCATGGATGCATAATATGTCAAGGGCTGTATCTAATTTAGGGACACGCCACTCGACTTTGTTATCAGTTACTCTCAAATGTAAAGGATTATTTACATCTTTCAAGTTACTCTTCAAGTTAATATATTATTTATGCTTCTTCAAAATTGTTATAATTATTTAATATTCAAACATTAATTTACGATTGAATATTCAATTTAAAAAGTGGAATAATTTAATTAAATATTAATAACCTATTTGGTCGTTAAATTTAGTTTATTATTAACCAGCTCTGACTGTAGCAAAGGTTGACTGGTAGAGTCCGCATGAATGGTATTTGTAACTTGAAAATAAACTTGAATCGTGTAAACATACTCGAAAGGAAAAATGCACTAAACAAAGTGCAGTAGGCATTCCGACTTAATCATTTATCCATGTCACGCACCGATGATCTGAATCATTGCCTTTAAGCACAAATAAATTTAAATTAGCTTTAAATATTTTAAAAATAATCTTTAATGAAAGAGAACTTCCTATATAATTTTCTAATTAAATTATAAAACAAAAATAATCTATTTGTAGATAATTAATTGATATCTTTACAAATTATTATTATTTTTTTGAAGTTAAATTTAAATTAGTGTAAATTATAAATTTTTTAAAACATTGAAAAAGGCATATGAAAAATTTAACTATTTACGCCGGAATATTTTATAACGTATTTCCTAACCTAAGCTATACCTTCAAAAATAAAAAATGTACGTGTTATCATGAAATTTAAAAGCGATATTTTCGTTCGGCCCACCAATAAATCCGCTGATAACAGACAACGATGCTAATATGTTTAAAACTAAAATGATTGTACTTTAACCAATACTCGAAACTGTCAATTTAACAGATAGAGTTAGTTATCGTCATTATTTTTCATTAACATAAAGTTCCCGGATAAGCAAATACTACACTTTAGATTTGAAACTTTTTAGCATCAATTAAACAATTTATTTTAATTGAATTTTGTTTTTATTTATTAATTAATATGTTATCATATTCAATTAATTATTTGTACATTAATTTAATGTCCCAGGATTATGGACCGTCCAAGAAAAGCTCCTTAACGATCTTCTGGACGGAAATATTTCTTTATTTTTGAAAATAAGATGAATCTGAGCCGGGCATCGAACCTGTTCAAACTTTAAAAAATCATTAAAGTTTTTTATTGTACTACAGTTAGCTTCTTATATTCCTGATTACGCCGCCGTGTGACATTATACATTTTCTGTGCACTTTTTCAGGATTTTCTTGTAGATTATGAAAATTCCCGGCTAGGCTAAATTGCAAGGACAATCTATATTAAAACTAAAAATACATTACTACCCACAAATACTTAGATTAATTAGCAACAATACATGTCTAAATTAAAAAGTAGGGGTCACGTTGCCATAGCGACGTGAGAGGGGGGGGCTCTGATATCGGACAACACCAAAAGCGCATTACGGAGCCTGAATGCATTCCACGTCTGATTTATGCATCGTAGTGCACCCGCCGGCTAACACTCGCGGGTCTCTAATGAAGTCTTGATGCGAACCTTGTATGAAAGCCTTCATAATATTGTAACGTCTGGTTGCTAAACTTTTTTTACGATTATTTTTATTTTATTTTGTTAATTCTGCAGTATTTTCTTGTAGGATATATTTTAAATATTTAATTATTTTCATAATTGTCATTGATCTGCGAATGGAACTCTCAAATGAGTGTAATTTTTATTGCGAATACCTAATCGAAGTTCCTAACTAGTAAATAACGTTTGGTAAATAAACGTCTTAATAAATGATATCTTATTGATTATAAAATAATGTAATATTCTCCCGGATGTACGGTACTTTTAGTAGGATAAGCCCGACTCAATTTTAACACATACGATGCGATGGTAAAAGTATTTTTTAAAGCCGAGAATTTCAATATAAAACAGAATTTATCGCTTTCAAGTTATTTAATACTGTAAATGTGTGCGAATGAACGGTTAACGAGTCTATCGGTAAGATTTCTTTTATTACAACCACTGTTTATTTTTCTTATTTTATTTTATTAGTATTTTATTGTGAATTCGTTTCTAGCAGTGATGAGTCAATTCATTGATTTTTTATTTTATTTGTAAAAACTTGAAAAAACGGTGTTAGGCACCTAATATAAAAATGTGATGTTTTTACATTTTATTGCTGTTAATAAAATTGACCAACGTATGTCTATGCATTTAAAAGAGTCTGCCCGACCAGTACTGACCACACGAAAATACCATTTATATTTTTAGTTACGACTTCAACTTTTAAGATAAAATCTACAGATATACATCTTTATAGTGTTGCTAAAAATAAGTTTTATAAAAAAAAGAATAAGTATTTAGCTCACCTTTGTTGTAGATGTCCGCAGCGGCTTTCCAGACGAAACGGCGCAGATCTCCACCTCGTACTTATCGACGCCAGCCTCCCGATCTAGCATCACCGCGGTCGACAATATACCTAACCCTGAGTCTATATCGAATAACCTATCCACCTGTTTACCATCGCCTGTCACGTTAACTATGTAGTATTCTAATCCCGTTTTATAGTTATTTGTCAGATTCAAGACAGCCGTACCTGCCGGCTCATTCTCTGCGACGGACACCGATAACGCATTAGTCCACATCAGATCCTGTAACTCTGTACCGCCCATGATCACAGTCAGATACGTCTCAGTGCTTTTCTGTTCGCTTTGCACTGCTTCATCTGTCGCCTTGATAACGAGGTTCCAGCGGGCCTCGGGACTCGTCGGCGGATATCGTAACGTGAGCGCCCCGTTGCTCCTGTGCAGATCGAAGAGGTCATTACCGCCGTGGATGAGCTTATACGTGACTAATCCATTGGTGCCGGAGTCGAGATCTCTCGCCAGTACGTTCATAATGTACACGCCGTGTCTCGAAGCGCTCCGGCCCATCCTCTCGCCGTTGATGACGGCCGCGTTCATAGACACGAACACCGGCGCGTTATCATTAATATCTTCAACAATAACAGTGACCAGTTTCTCGGCGGATAGACGCGCGGTCGCCGGCTCGGCTCTATCGTACGCGACCACTGTTATTCTGAAAGTATCGATGCTCTCTCTGTCTATAGGTAGTAGAGTATGTATGACACCGGTGACATTGTTGATGGCGAAGTGCCTTTTGCGGTCGTTCGGCTCTTGATGTTTAATTGAGTAATAAACTTTGCCATTCAAACCTGAATCTGGGTCCTCGGCGGTGACAGTTACGATCGGTGTGTGTTTAGGTATGCCCTCTCTGATTTGCCTCACTATTGCCGTGTTGGTGAAGACCGGAGCGTTGTCGTTCGCGTCGATCACGTTCACGCTGAACGATATAGTGGAGGACAGACTCGGACTGCCATTATCTATCGCTGTTATATTCAATACGTACGATGTCAAATCCTCGTAATCGAGTTGTTTGTGCAAAAACAACTCGCCAGAATTACTGTCAATAAAGAACGATTCTTTTCTATTTCCAGATGTGATTGAAAATTGTAATTCTTTGTTGATACCGAGGTCCGCGTCGGTCGCGTAGAATTTGATTATTTTCTTGTTCAGAGGTTCGGTTTCTTCAACCGAGACCTCCATTTGAGTTTGTGTAAATACGGGAGCATTGTCGTTTTCATCTGTTACTGTGACTTGTACAGTTGTGGTAGCTGATAAAGGATTTTCACCTGCATCTTGAGCTTGAACGATTAATTTATATTTATCAACAGTTTCTCTATCTAATGGTTGATTAATTAATAAATGCCCGGTCGATTTATCTAATGAGAACTTTTGGTATTCATCGCCTCCTATCAGATTGTAAATAATTTCGCCATTGAAGCCTTCGTCTACATCTGATGAATAAACTCTCATTATCGATGCACCGACAGTTGCACCTTCAGACACTTCCACCTTGTATGGTGTGTGAAGGAATTTAGGTTCATTATCATTCACATCTGTGATGTAGACTGTCACGCGCACAGAATCAGATAGTTTAACCTTTCCATTGTCGCTCACAGTCACGGTTAGTGTTATATAATTTTGTCCTGTTGCGTGAACTAAATTCTCTCTATCGAATGAGCGCAATGTTTTTATGAAACCGTTGCGTGAATCTATTCTAAAATCGTTCTGTGTCGCCGGTAAAGAAAACGTTAATTCAGCATTACGACCGATGTCACGGTCAATTGCTGTCAATTTTCCCACGAACGTATCCGGTGGCTCGTTCTCTCTGATTTTGAATACGAAAGTGGTGTTCGTAAATTGCGGACTGTTGTCGTTTTCATCTAAAACGTGTATCACTACCGGTACTTGTGTAGATCTCGTCGGTTTACCATGATCCCTCGCTGTTATTGTTAAAGAATAATAATCCTTCTCTTCTCTGTCCAGTGAACTTTTTACATATAAATAACCATCTGGGAATATTCCGAATTTTAAATCACTATTTCCTTCTGTTATGTAATAAGATATTTTCCCGTTGACGTCCAAGTCTGCATCAGAAGCAGAAATTGCAAAGAATCTGGTATTAACAGAAGTCGATTCTAGCAGTGAAGTTTCATACGAGGTATGATCAAAGACAGGTGTGTGGTCATTGACATCTTTCACCGTAGCGCCTATATTATATTTCGTAGCTAACGCTGGTGAACCATTATCGGTAGCGGTAACTTCGATAGACATCGCGGTTCCAGGTTCACTTCTAATAGGTTTATTTAAATAAATCACACCTGTGGTTTCAGATATGCGAAAAATATTATCTGGATTGTAACTTAAAGAGTATGAGACCGTTCTATTAGCACCTGAATCTCTATCTGTAGCTCTAGCAAAATATATCTCTTGTCCGACAGCCATATTCTCAGGAATGAAGATCTCATCTTTATCTTCTATAAAAACAGGATAATTATCATTCACATCAAGTACAGATATATTTACAATTATAAATCCATATGCTAATCCACTCTTTGCTACCACTTTTAGTCTGTAAGTAATTTTCTCTTCACGATCGATGTTCGAGTTGGTGCTTATGATGCCCGATTTTTCATCTATTTTAAATGCTTTCTTAGCATCTCCTTCTACAATGTAATAAGAGACAGTTTCACTCATTGTTCTAACGTTAACTTTGCCGACAAAACGTCCAATTTTAGGTTTATTCAAGCCATCATCTTCAACAATTTTAAATGAATATCCATTGTATGTTTCGAAATCGATATTGCTTCGATGTTGAAACTTTACTATCTCTACTACAGCGTCATCATAAGCTCTCCTATTTCCTTTGTCTCTACATGAAATATTCAATACATGTGCTGGTTTTGTTGATTTGCTAATATCTTTTTTTAATATAATATTTCCAGTCCATAAATCTACATCAAAGAATCCATCTCCCCCATTTTCAAGTTTATATGTCAGCCTAGCATTTTCACCTTCGTCCACATCAAAAGCGTTTACTTGTACGATAGCACTACCAATTGGAAAATCTGGTTTTATTGTTTCGAAATATCTTTGTGGATAGAATATTGGATCATTGTCATTAACATCTAGTACATTAAGAAACACAGTCGTCGTAGAAGATCGCGATGGGAAACCTTGATCTTTAGCTAATATTTCTATTTCATAAAATGCAGTTTTTTCTCTATCTAACTCTGCTATCGCGCCCAACTGTCCTGTCACGGGATCTAATATAAATGTATTCGGATATTTTCGCTCGACACTAGATTGGAGAAAATATGAAACTGACCCGTTCGTACCTTGATCATAATCAGATGCAGTAAGTATCACAATATCTTTAATTGGCTTTATATTTTCATGTAGACTTACGTTATACTGAGCCTGACTAAAAGTTGGTGCCTCATCATTTTCATCTAAAATGGTAACTTTCAATCGTGTGAACGCCCATTTAGGATTAGGACCACCATCTCTTGCTGAAACATTTAATTCGGCTGTGCCTTCAATTTCTCTGTTCAATAAAGCCTTGGTAGTTACTAAACCCGTCAAATGGTCTATTGAAAACCATTGGCGCTGATTGCCATCGTAAAAGTCATAATAGATTTCAGCATTCACCCCTGTGTCTTCATCGGTCGCCGTGATACCGGCTATGTAGGTACCTGGCGGGGCCGACTCACTAAGTACAGATGAATATTCCGATTTTTCAAAGACAGGTTCATGATCGTTGACATCGTTCACATGTATTATAAGAAATGCTGTGGCAGTCCGAGCTGGTGTTCCACGATCAGTGGCTACCACTGTCAGATTGTATTTACTAATTTCCTCTCTATCTAACACACCATTCACATGAACTATGTAAACGCTCGATGAGTTTTCAAGTCTAAAATGATTCAGTTCGTTCCCAGAAACGATACTCACACTGGTGATGCCATTTAACCCGGCATCTAAGTCTGTCACCGTTATTGCTGCGACAAGTGAATGGTTTTTGGCATTCTCGTCAACTGTTGCAAAATTCGCCGTAGAAGGAACATACGTGAACGTTATCACCGGGTCATGATCGTTAGCATCGATAAGGTTTACCGTGACGTACGTGCGAGCGTCTTGTCGCGGCACACCGTGATCTCTCGCGATGACGGTCAACACGCAGGTCATGTTACAGGTCGTGTTACTGCAATATTTCGGACAACTGAGCTTTTTTAGTGTCGTTATAACACCGGACTCGGGGTCTACCGCGAACTGTTTCTCACTATCCGTCACTTCATACGTTATTTTACTATTTTCACCTAAATCACTATCGGTGGCGGTCACTTTGAGAACGGTCGTACCCGGTGGAACACTTTCATTTAGAGACACTGAAAAATCACTCTGATCGAAAATAGGCGGATTATCATTGACGTCTAATATCGTAACATTCACTTGTAAGTATCCATATTTTGGAGGAGCACCTCCATCCCTAGCCGATACGTTCAATATGTAGAAATCATTCGTTTCCCTATCGAGTTTGCCGGTCGTCTCTAAGTGTAAGTAGGAGGTTTGACCGCTAGGGTTCACGGTTAAATTCAAACGGAATTTCCCTTCGCTATCACCATCGACTATCCTGTAGTCGTTCGCTATCCCGTTCTGACCGATATCCCGGTCGGTAGCCGCGTCCAGCAGGAGCCTGGTGCCGGCGGCCGCGCTCTCCGAGAACGCCACGGCGATGACGGGCTCCGGGAACTCAGGATAATTATCGTTCACATCGAGCACTGTGATCCGCACTTCGATGGGGTACGTCGGCTGGCTCGACAGCACTACGAACGCATACTTCTCGATACTCTCTCTGTCTAACGTCGCATCGGTCTTGATGACTCCCGTGACTGGGTCCAGGGTGAACTCTTTCGGAGGTTCGTTGAACCTATAGGTGAAGCCGGGTTTGATAGGTATCTGACCGACGGTCTTCCCGGGCGAACCGGCCTCGTGTACGCGCAGATCGACGCCGGTGTCGACAGCGCGGGACTGCATCAGGTCAGCGGCGACCAGCGCCAGCCCCAGCGCGGTCAGCAGCGCCACGTGCCACCGTGTTCCCATCACGAGCGGGACGTAAACATGCCTCTCGGTTCGTCGCCCGCGTCTCCACTCGCGTCTCTGTCGCACATCACCTCTCGCTCGCTGGCATGCGGCCGCGGACACTCAAAACAATGATAACACTATCACTTCCATCAGTCGTTACAATTCATATGCACTTTTAGTGAAAATTAAGTTCACAGATCAATATTATTATCGTTTCAGAGAAGTGAAGTAACTCGCTACGCGACGATGTAGCGAGACACGCGACGACGTGCGCCCGCGTCGTATTAGCGCACGATACTGCTGGGAGGGAGGAGGCTTTATTTCACGAGCCCCCTCCGCCCCGCGGACCCCGCCTCCGTCGTAAGTTTTCAAAGCTCCGCGTGATGATGATGGCGAGATAACGGCGACCGATTCTACTATTTATTGTTCGGGCCCGCTCGGAGAACTGCTGCCGTAGAAACCGATGCTTCGTTTCAGATAGGTATGAATGTTTTGTTTGCGGTTCCGAACTCTACTTGTGTTGGATTACGATAAATAATGTTTATTGCTGCTGCGTTCGAAATTCAATATAGATAAACATTCCCCACTAACTATACTCCCATACTATTCACGTACGTAAATCATACAACAAATCTTATAAACCGAGTTACCTAATCATAAGACGAGGATAAGTTCTGCTTATCCCACTTGAAACTGTAGGTCAAAATACATCACAATTTTGTTAATTGTAATCATCCACAAAGATGCAGGTAACCGGCCATTCATGACTCAACTGATACTTGACAATGTAACACGACTATTTCGGCAGGAAGTCGAACAAAAGTCGCGGAATCCAACCTTTTTTTACTAAGATGTTTCTTAGAAATAATATATTTTTCTTATAGTGGTTTCTCGTTTATTTTTATGCAATGCACAACTTATTATTTCATTTCAATGGAATGTTACAGAACATAACGGAAAAGTTCCTACAATAGGGGTAGGCACAGTTTAAACTTTTGTTTTATAAAGATAAAAATACTTTATTACACAAGCTTATAAAATATAAAAATTGCAAAGGCGAACTTAATGCATTTTCTGCCAGTTAACCTTTGAGAAATCTGTAAAACTGTGTAAAGTAATTTCAGTGCAGAAATAAATTTAAAAAATAATAAAGGAGAATGCCCTTTCGCATAAGAGAAATGGGTCCACGGTTCTCTTCTCGAGTTTATCGATGATTTTTAGTTCATTTTGTAGAAAAATAAACCTACATTCCTATAAGGAAATTATTAACAAGTTTTAAATTTTTTACCCGGATTATTGAGTAATTACTTATTCTGATGCAATATTTGAGGTTATTAAAAGCTTTAATAATTGATGATATCTGTTTTTTTATGTAATTAAACATTGTCTATTGATATAATTGAAATAAATTAATAAAAAATAAGTTATTATTTTAGAATATTGTTTTGTTAACTATTAGATATTAAGTGGGTCCAAAAATGGGCATTCTCCTTTAAAATTATTAAATAAAAACAGAGTAAATGCTGTGAGATGTCTCTAAAACGACGAATAAATGACAAAAACTGTAAAGCGCGCCGGATTATGGTAACGGGGATTTTGTGGTATAAATAAAAACAAAATAAATACATTAGACAATTATATTAATACAAAAACATTAATTACATTAAGAAACGGAAAACTTTGGTAGAATATGTTTTAAAGACCGTCCCTTTCGATATAGAACATTTTTCCTACCTTACTTAATTAATTAATTAAAAATAGTACTTGGAATATTTGTCTGAGAATAAGTATTATTTTAGTTAAAAAAAAAAACTTCTATAAATCACTTCGATGTTTCTAAAAATATTTATTATTTAAAAATTATGTAACGAAAAATAAACTTCAAAAAGACAAAAATTCCAAAATACTTAAGAAAAAAAAAGAAGCCCACAAAACACTAATTAATATCATTAATAAAATATATTAAATCAAAATAAAATTTACGAAATTATTTAAAAATGTTGGTACATATATCGATTGCCTTTTAGAAAGAACTTTGTGGAAAATAAATATGGAATTTTTGAAACGGGCGTGTATCGTATGAAAATTTTATGTTCAGCCCACAGCGGCATCCGTTCTCTTCAGAAATAGACGCAAAACGCCTCCGTGTGAAGTCGGTCTTACCATACAGTTTTGTTTAACTAGAAAAGCCTACTTGGGGCTCACGAACGTTTTGTCTACTACAAACAAATATCTGCAGGCATCGCCTCCACTATGCCGGCTTGAGACGAATGTGCATCCATCTTGTTATACTCGGCTAGTTCCAAACTGATCACGAACAGCGACTAGGTTACATCACGGATGTTACACTTTAAAGTCCTCCATCAGTCTGCCTATCACATGTTGAATATAATTCAATTAAAACTGAACCTTTTAAAGTAGGCCGCAGAATTGTTATACGTACACACCCGTTTATACAAACTGGAATGTCTGAAGGTGCACCAAAAATGTAAATAAATAAAACTTAAATCTATATAAACAAAATCAAAGCTCCAGATTTATATCATTTCTTTGAGAATATTTTTTTCATCTAATTTGAATTAGACTGTTCTTGAAAATAGTAAAGTAAAATAGTATAGTATATGGTTTGGTATGGTGTGGTGTGGTGTGGTGTTGTGTTGTGTGGTGTAGTGTTGTGTGGTGTAGTGTAGTCGAGTATAGTGTAGTCTAGTCTAGTAAAATAGTTTTTTTAATAAAACCCAATTGTATGTTACGCCTCGCTATCACTATAAATTATATCGAAAACAGGAACATATATTTTCAATTGTTTTACTGTTACTGTGATCTCGAGGGGTGGATTATTGGTAGCAGGACGATAGCAGCCTCAATACATATCTATTAAGCTTCTCTCTCTCTCTCTCTCCAACCTCATATATTCAGTGATATTCACTGATTCAAAAACTTTGTTTTTATTCTATGATAGCTCTACATATAAAAACGAAAACAATTGCTACCGCAGACATTGTAGGCAGCAGTCGCCTCCGCTATGACAGCACACTCCTCTCGTCATACCTTACTGCTCCTAAGCTGATCCCGAACCGCGACTAGGTCACTTCACGGGTGTTACATTTGAAAGTTGTAGTACTACCCCAATACGACAGACTGAGCTAACAACCTATCACTAAAAATCGATTATTTAAATTTACAATCGGATTAAAGCCCCCAATCACCCTGCCACCGCTAATTTACCCTCCTAGATTCAGCCTGTATAATTTTCCTCTGACTCAAGTAAAAAAAAAATTAAAATGCTACAAAACTGAAGCCCTAACTTTATCTATTAGTACTGTACATTTTTATTTATTTAATATATTAGAAATAGCGAAAACTCTCGTGCATAAAAAGTCTGAATTTGCTTCCTATTTTATAAAACATTTGACTATAAAAGACGAACGATATGTAAGGAACTATGTCATCAAAATACAATGTCACCTCTATTGTACTTATAATAACATATAATAGTACAATAATTACAAAAACATATAATATTTATTTTACAACATCAATGGACACGTAGAAACCAATATAAAAGATGACTCCCATTAGACGTATTTCCTAACAAGTTAGCCACGACCATGATTCCGCTCAACACTCAGATCAGAGGATCAAGTGAGAGGTTGCATTTACGCTATCACGGCGTAAAGCAACAACTTGATTGCTAGAGAAGTCTCACTTTACGCCGTGATAGCGTAAATGTGAACTCTTACTTGACCCTGTGTCAAAAAAAACCTCCCCCGTCTACACGAAGGCCGTTACAATGGCACAAAGCTTCACTAACGTACCACTTTCCGCCCAAACGTTGGTAGAAAACAGTCGATAATTCAACTACATTAGAACCACGGTTTTGTGGTTGGAAAATGCTACGTGTGAGTTGAGCCTTAGGCACATAATAGGATGTGGAAACTCATGGTTAGAAAAGGACTTATGGAAACCAATCTTAGCATATATTACATAATTTTAGTTAAACATTTTTTTTTTTACTTAAAAACCTAAATAAAATCTGAACACTGATTTAAAATTACTCTTAAAATTATTAACTCTCACATTTATGCTATTACTAGCCAAAAATAAAATTTAAAAAAAAATTACAATAAAAAACCTACTTGCTAATGTTTTGCAGTGTAATTGTACGAATGAAGCGATACACACTCGAATGTAACATCCGTGAAGTGACATTGTCGCGTTTTTATCTTATTGTAGCTCGGCATGTGACAACACTCCGCCTGATGTAAAGCTAGAGTGCAGAAACAACTGCTACTATAGAGAAATCTCTACAGGCAGCAGTCGCCTCCACTATGCCGGCTTGAGGAGACGAGTATGTACCATCCAGATTGACGGGTGTTACATTCGAAAGTGGTGGTTTCGGGAACAGTTTGAAATGATTCCTCCCTGCTCCACATCGTTTGAGGTCGACGCGTGCGCATCGATCTGTCGTTCCAAGGACTTTCACAGTCACGTCTCTCCTCCTCAGTATGACATGAAATCATTTAAGTGCAGTGTGAAGAGGCATCTCATTAAGCCGGCACAGCGGACCCGACTGCTGCCTACACATCTCGGAGAATAGTCGCCTCCGTTCATGGATCGCACTCTAGCTTAACATCGGGCGGACTACGGTCATATGACGTGCTTCACGACGGTCTACTGTGCCTTTGATGCACATGATTTATTCTACTGATCGTGTGTTTTGCTTCTGCTATTTGAAAAGGTTTTCATCCGATACCCATATATTTATATAAATGGTGTCAAGAAGGTGTCATGGACCGCACTCTAGCGTTACATCAGGCGGAGTGTTGTCACATGCCGAGCTACAATTAAAAAAAACTCAACGACCTAACCGCATCACAATATTCATACAACCACATGTAATAACCAGTAAATAGAGGAAAACTTTTTGGTATAAGTCAAAAAGACCATACTCATTGTTTCTCTTAATGATGGGTTAATTTATTATACAGGATTCGAACTCTCTTTAATTAAAATTAGTCAGGTAGGAGTCGCCCCCCTATGCTGGCTCAGCAAGTGCGAGTGAACACCGTTCTATAATTCTATATTATTATTTTTTAGGTTTTTAGCTATTAATAAACTTATATATGTAATGGTTATCTATTAGGAAAAGTGAAATATACCGATCGTTAAGAGAAGCAATACAGATGTCTGCAACTTAAATAAACAATCTTAGGTATTAATTAATAAAAGCCTTCTTTTAAAAATAATACTTTATACCGAATCAAACCATTTCACACTGACGTTATTTTTTCTCTAAGCGTTTTTATCGAGTTTTTCTTCAATTGTTTTATTAAAGGCAAAGGGATCCTTGTCCGTGCAGCCAAAGGTTTTCACTTATTTTTATTTAGACTCGTACACTCTACATTTGCCATTCAATCAAAGTAATTTATTATTAAATATTATTAAACGTACTTTCGATGAAAAAAACGCAAATAAAAAAAAAATAGCGATAATGGTTTGATGGGTTGTAAAAAGCTGTATTGTGTTACCCATATGAACGCTTTTATACTGGCAAACAAAATCATACTTTAACTTTATGCCAATTTTTAATAGTTTTTTAAACTATTATCCTATATTACAAAATTTTTATAATAAAAATATTTTTACCTCTTTCTTGAGAGAATTTTGATTTTTAATTAGTTCCCAACCAATTTAGGATTTGTAGCCTAACCAAACCAAATATTTTAAACCGAATTTTAGCCTAAATATAAAAAAAAAGTTAAGGAACACAAAACAATACTTCTTGAGCTATTTCTACTATAATAACACACCTATATATAAAACTAATAAAAGCGAAATTGAACCAAATATTTTCATACGAAAACGTAAAATTTACACATACTACAACCTTTGTGTTAAAATGTGTTACTACAAAATATATTATAGAGATTAATCCTTTTAGATCACGAAATCTCTAATACAAAATACCCCTCGGTTTACGTCAGAATTCAAATTGTAACCATAGGTTTTTAAATTCATGGGACATACAATAATATTTCTTCTTCTTCTTCTTTTGTTAAATGGCCTCAGACGTCATAACAACGATAATTCTGCCAATGTCGAGTAGTAAATTCTTGATGGTTTTGCTCCAGTAAAGTGGTAGAATCTTTACTGAAACTTCCTACGGAGTTTCGGAGGGAAAATGGAAACACAGGTTCTCTTCTTTTGAATTGTTTGCCCACACTCACGCGCGTTCACGAACACTTAATGGTTAATAATCCACCATTATTACACATTAACACCCGAAGAAACACAAGTTTAGGAAAATAATTCAAGACAGATAACCTGATGTCTCAAGATGGTCGCCAAAACTCCGTCGCGTCCTTTTTGTGTCACACAATTGACAAGTGGAATGCTTTGCCATCCCATGTGTTCTCCCAGTACTTTCACCTTAAGTCCTTGAAAACCACCGAAGTGTGAAAAAGCACCTTCTCTGGCCGGCATAGTAATGACGACTGGAGCCACCGTGTAAGCAGTTCTCTAGTCGTCAGTGCTCACGGACCTCCACTGTGCTTACCATCACGGCAGTCGAGCTCACATGTCATGTTAACATGAAAAAAAAACCTACATAATATGTAAAACCTAAATTACAATGTAAGGTATAAGGTTCAACTCCGTCAAAACATAGACTTATAAATTAAATAGACAAAGTAATATTAGGTATTTAACATGATCAACCAGTCTTGTTTTGGTATTTCCAGGACATTACCAGTCAAACCGCTAACGAATGTAGCGACGTTGTGAATCGGTGTAAACCGAAGGCTATCTCTCACTCGATGTGTAAAAAACACACCCAAAACCCTATCGAACCCTGCTCGCCCGTCGGCATTACGACTAGACCAACGTACATTTTCGTAAAAAAAATATTTGGTCACCATTCCTATACTTAATGTATTCCTTATATCTAATATAATATTATTCACAATTATTCGAAAAACACGTAATCTTATTTAGACGTATAATAATAGACATCAATTTACAGGTTCATATTAATCCAGTTCGTTAACTAATCTACACAAAGTGTTTAAAAAAACAATTTTTACACACTAAAATCAGCATAAAAGTGTTGTCGTTGGACAACCAAAGTACACGTACATTGGTACTGAGACATTTGTACTTATGGCTAACGTAAATACAGACTCTGATTAAAGACTTGTCTCTATTTATTATATTCCAATACTTTTCACTCTCCTATAGCCTCAATATTGATAAGCATAGTGGAGGTAATGGAATTTGTCATCATTTTATGGTACTATGATTTTTATATACAATAGAATCTATTTTACATAGATAGAAATGAAAATGAAAGTCATGTGTTAAAAATATTAATTAATATATTAAGTTGACGTCAGATCTTAGATTATTCTGTTTAAATATTGTTTTCAACTCACAGCAACAATTGCATAAGTTTATTTGGTTTTATCAGCTTACAACTAAACTTAAACTAATATGAAAAATATAAAATAATTTTATAAAAAAAAATTGCAATAATTTCTTTATCATTGATTAATTAAATGATTATTATTAAATTATGTAAATAGTGACAAACTTAAAAATTTACAATAGTTTTTTTTTTCACAACTATTGCACATTATACGGACTCATCCGTCATTATTGTCAAATAATGTCAAATAAATTGTGAACCTAACTAACTTAAGCTAACATTTCTTATACAGTTAAAAATTTGCATAGAAAATTACATATTCGTGTACCACGAGTTTTTCTGGCCATCATAAGGCGAAAAGTGGTAAAGCAAAAATACACTACACCCTGAAATGGAATTCGACATCAAAAAGTGCAAAAGATATTGCAAATTCAAGGCAATCCCCACATTTGTGCCGACGTAGCTTGTAAGCTTTAAGCGCTTGCAGTTTTACTGTTTATAGTGGCGCAAAATACGATCCAAAAATAAATATTACTGTTTGAAAACAAAAAATTATCGAATTTTCAGTCATACGTAAAAACCGTGTAGAACTAAAGTAAGGCCAACAAAACGAGACAAAGAATGTAAACAAACTTTCAGAGGTTCAAAACATTTTTCTGACTTGTTTTTTGCGTGGTGAATTGATCTTTAAGAGCTGCCAGACCGTGATTCCATAATTAAAATCAACAACCACTCACAATAATAGTAAAAATCAATCAAAAAAATCAACAAGAAAAACTAACTGCAACGGATTAATAACAATAAAAAACTAAACGGACGCGAAAAAATACACTTTGAACGCAATCCGAACAGAGATGAACTTGTGATGTACAAAATAAACTTACCTAAATGTTGGCATCTTCTGATCTAAAATTATTTTTAAACACTACTTTGCAACTATTTCCGCTCATCAATGTTAGTGAGGGTAGGTACACAGTCACATCAGCTGCCAATGTTAGACCCTTCACCAACATGCAAAAACCTCTCCACGTGGCATCCTCAGAAGACGTGTGGTCGCTTCGACTTCGCTCCGACGACGTGGAGTCGCGAAACGCGTCGAGAGGTTTTTGCATGTTAGTGAAGGGTCTAACATTGACAGCTGATGTGACTGTGTACCTACCCTCACTAACATTGATGAGCGGAAATAGTTGCAAAGTAGTGTTTAAAAAGCAATTTTGGTAATGGATTTCCGCAAAGTAACGCCTAATACTATTAAAAACATATCTTCTGATCTCACCGCTTTCCTGTACCACGAATCACGCAATGACAGCTGTTGTCGACCTAATGACGACATCAATGCGTACGTGAGATAAGCACAGAGATAATAATCGCTAGCTATCGTAATGTACCATAGTAAGGATCATATTGTTTACGTATTTTATCTCGTCTCATTGGCCTTACTTTACGTATACAACTAGATGGAATAAGGTCCAATTGCACCACATGACTTAACTAATAGTTAAAATATATTAAAGTAATGTAATGTATGAATAAAATATATATGATGTGTCACGTTAAAGTAATGGTTAAAATTAAAATTGGGTTGCTTCAAAAAATCGGTCAGTTTTGACGCTTACATTAACGCTAACCATAACCATATTCGGCTGGTCAAAGTTAAAGTAATAGTTAAAACAATGTCACTAAAGTCAAATGTATGAAAAGAGGCCAAATATGTTTTTCTATTAATTTTTCGGGACTAATTACATAAGCCACCCTTTTATCGATAACGATGTGAATTTACACGATGGTGCAACGCGTTTTACGCACATGTAAACGTAACCGTTAAAGTCATCGTAAAATATAACAGTCAAAGTAACTTTAACGAGCCTTTTGGTGCAATTGGACCTTAGCCATTCTGTCGATTGTCTAGGCCCTAGACTCTAGAAAATGTTTTTATGTGACATTTCTTTGTTTACATTTTGGCTCTCGAATTCCATTTCAGATTATAGGTGACTGACTACACTTTTGAAAGGTGGAACTCCCCCAGGGAGCAATCCTCAAATGTTCTGGAGTTAAATCGTCTAGATTCATTTCTATCACTCTTCATTTCTACGTATTTTTTCCGCAAAAGCAAAAAACATATTTCGTAATATTGTAACTTTAAACATAACTTTTTAAATTCATATTTATTTATGTAAGGCAAATTTTGACCGAATATCACTGAATAAGAGAATCTGGTATAGAACGATCCAGAGCGAAAACCCCCCGAATCCCTGATTCAGTGATGCAAAACTAAATAGAAGTGTAACGATCAATGCGTTTAGACCCAGGACGGGACACATTCCCTTCACTAGGTTCGCATATATGATGAAAAAAGTTGGCTCGCCAAATTGTCCTCGATGCGGTCCCCTGTGTGGGTCTGAGCGTATTGTGCTCATTAATAAACTAGGAATTAATTTGTTGAATATAGGTTGCTTAAATATCTTGATTTTGTAATGATTTATCTTAAGTGTAGAATAGTGTAAGATTTAGTATTTAGTTGCAGTATTATGTATATGTATAATCAGGCTGTAAGAAGCCTTCAAAAGGGAAAAAACGAAAAAAAATTGAATGGGTACAAAGAACGTAAAATAACATCCTGGGCACCATGGTATGCACGCAACACGAAGATTCACGACTATCTCAGTACACGAACTGTCGCCCACACAAGGCCAAATACATCAAGCGCCTAAAAGCGCACCCGAACCCACTTAAGCGAGCCCAAGTGCTCCCCATCGAGTAGAGGTGGTGATAACAAACCCACTGAGACTCGAAACGCCACTAGTCACTCAATAGATCTGATTAAAGTCAATAGACTGATTGCAGATGAGTAGAAAAAATATGTATATATTATATAAACATGAATTGTAAAAGTTGTAAAAATTGTTTTTTTTTTAAAGTTACAATATTACAAAATAAAATAACGATTTTGCGGAGAAGCGAAAACGAAAAATTCGTAAAAATAGAAAGCGATAAAAGAAGAATCCTAGATGTATACATTGAACGTGCCGAGTGTCCAGGATGAAATATCCGAAAATTAAAGTGTATCGAGACAACACAGGACAAGGCAGTTAATCATCCCATTCCATCTTCCAAATATACGTGTCCACTCGGCGCGTTCACATATACAATTTAGATAAAAACTTATTTTTATAAAGTTCTTTTTCTTTAACGGTATAAGAAATGTGTAATACTTAATTACTAAGTATGAATACGAGTAACCTTATCCTTGAGAGATTATTACCTATCTGCTGGAACGGCCGCGTCTTCTATATGACCTTCTATGTCCGCCGCCACCGCCGCGAGACGTTCTACAATAAATTATTAAAAATTAACTGTACTTTTAAAAAAAAACCCACCAAAGGACCAAAGAGATTAAAGGGTTCTTGTGGCTTAGTATTGAATATTGTGTGTAAGGATTTTTCTACAGGCAGCAGTCGCCTCCGCTATGCCGGTCTGAGAAGACGTATGTGCACCATTAACAGTGCACACTCCTCTCGTAATACCTGGCTACTTCCAAACTGTTTCCGAAACGCAACAAGAGTTACATTCGAAAGTGGTGGTACTACCCCAGGACGACAGGCTGGGCTAACAACGAGCGACCAAAGTGCATAACATAGATAAATTGGTACCGGTCAGAATTTGGCGAGGTTCGAACAGGGTCTCATCGAGAGTCAGTTCACGCGTCTTACCGCTAGACCACGAATCTTTTACTATAATACATAAACGATTCAATACCGAGCCATTCTGGACCCAATGATAGCCTAAAAACCGTATTATATGTAGATGATACCTCTGTACTGGTGGTGTGGACGCAGCATCAGCATCATCAGCGACTGCAACAGTGGCTGTACTGCTAGAAATAGTACTATTTCTAACATGATTCCTAAAGGGAATATCTTGACCGATAGATGTAAAGAACTCTTTGAGACGAATTTCAAAGTCGACGTCCACTTCAGACATTTGAATAATCTGGAAAAAAAAAATTATTACTTATTATACAATTTCGCGGAGGATTTCTGCTAGACGAAGAAGAAGTGGTGAGCAGATTGATGATGGTGACATGATATCACCACTTTCAAGTGCAACCAGTGAAATGACGTTGTCAAGTTAGGGATGAGCTTGGAAGTAGCCAGGTTAAGATTTTGGTTTGCATAAATAAACTTTGCGTCAATATTTATAATATTTATTATACAATAAATACCGATAATATAGAAATGAAATAATAATAGTAATAAAATGATAAGACAGCAGTCATCTTATAATAAACATCAAAATGCAAAAGTTGATGAAAAATTGTCAGAAAATATTCCTGAACATTCCTGAAATATTTAATATTTTATATGCTTAATAGCCCTGCCTGATGTTAAGCAGTGATGCGGTCTAAGATGAAGCACGCTCGCCTATGAGGTACCTATTTACCCTTAATTTGAAGAGACCCGTGTTGTACTTCTCGGGAAACACAGACACCGGGAGAGAGTTCCACAGTTTCGCAGTACGCACGAGGAACGTGTTGTCGACACGCCTCGTACGTTCTTTAGAAACTCGGACCATAAATGGACGGTACCTCTCCGGGTGTCTGGACGTCCGGTGGAAGAAAGGGGACGGTAGTTTTTCCAACAAAGCTTAAGATCACATGTGGTCGCAATACAATAATTAATTTACCTCCGTTTTATACTCCTTGATAAGTCCCTGGATGAGACTTAAAAGTGGGGCAACGAGCGGTGATTGAGTACCATTCAAACCGACAAAAAAGTCGATTGTACTCGAAACTAAACGTTCGATGCCAACCAACTTCAATTTCTGAAAATAAAAATAAATATTTTACTTACTGCAAACGCACAAAAAAAAACTAAATTAAATTATCGTATAAAATGCAAGGAATTGATAAAAAAATATAACCGGTAACTGAAAGAGTGGTAGGCAGACTGATGATAGTTATTAATCAGCCCAGTCTGCCGTCACGGCTGCTGCCACCACATTCGAATGTAACACCCGTGCAGTGATCTTAAATATGACATAGATAGAAGACAGAGCAATTTATAATGTTAGAAACTATTTATAATAAATAAATAATAATTAAGTTTCTTTAAGGAGGGGTAGGCAGACTGATGTTGGTTATTAGCCTAGTCTGCCGTCCTGGGGTAGTACCACCACTTTCGAATGTAACACCCATGAAGTAAGCTTCTCGCGCTGGGAGCAGTTTGGAAGTAGCCAGGTATAACGAGAGGAATGTGCACTGTCAATTTGGATAGTGCACATTCGTCTCCTCAAGCCGTCAGAGCGGAGACGACTGATGCCTGTGGAAAAGTATCTGTAGTAGCAGTTGTTTCCATTCATGGACCGCACTCTAGCTTAGAGGATGAGCTGTCATATGCTGAGCTATAATGAAAAAAAACTTACATTTATCATACTAGACTTTTGTGCTGACGTTGTTAGAATTTCACCATCGCCAGTCGTTATAGTATCATTGTTATCATCAGTACCATGAACTAGAATAATTCATAAATTATTATTTTTATATCGCAGGCACTAACCGACCAAAGTAAATATAGCCCCTACAACTTTGCAGGGATATAGCATCCCTGTGTGACCTCAATCGTCTATACCATGGTGAATGCCCCGAAGATCTCTTTAACCCCATTCCTACTTCGTCCTTCCACACCCGTAATACCCGCTGGGAGGGGGAAGCATCCGCATTGTGTCGACCGAATCGGAAGCCAAACGAAACAGTTCGGCGCGTCCTTTTCGTGTCTCCCAATCCTTTAATATTGGATCCTTCAAGAGGAGCATTAAAAAAACACATTCTCAAGCCGGCATAGTAATGGCGACTGGAGCCACCGAGTATGCGGTTCTCGAATCGTCAGTGCTCATGGACCTCCACTGTGCTTACCACCAGGCCAGTCGAGGCCGAGGCAGACGAGGTCAGTTCTACGGTTACGGGTAACCGAGCTTTTAAAAGGATGTGTCCGATTTGATCGGAAAGCACCTGCCTTGTTTAACGCATCCATTCACATCATATCGAATTAGTCAAACAGAACAGAATTAGAAAAACCTTACAGGTCAATCTGGCTGGCGCACATTTGTCTCATCAAACCGGCATAGCGGAGGCGTCTGTTGCATGCGGAAATGTGATAGCAGTTGTTTCTGTTCATGAACCGCACCGAAACAGGCTCCATGGTGCAGTGGTTTGAAATCAGCCATAATACTTACTTAATTCTTTCATCGGTCCAAGGAATATATTAATAGAATCGATAACGACGTCTTTCAATGCCGTCGAAATACCATTGTCTTCTGCTTTTACATCAATGTAGCGTGCCCCTTTCTCAAACACGTCTTCAGCGAAGCGAGCGTAAAGTAACCACTTCTGTTTTGAATTCAGACGTGACAACATCGAGTCGTAAAGACGTTGACGAAGCTCTTCAGAAACTCTTTCTGAAAATACATTAATATTAAATAAACGGTCGTGGTCTAGCGGTAAGACGCGTGAACTCACGTCGGTGAGACTCGCGTTCGATCCTGTAACCTTGTTATATGTCGCTCAGTGCCTAGGCACTATTAAAGAGTGGTTGCAGACTGATGATTAGGCGTTACTTTGCAGAGGTGCTTTGCTTGTCGAGAGGTGATGGGTCTAACATTGATAGCTAATGTGACTGTGTTAGGTACTAATATTGGTTAGCGAAAATTAGTTTCAAAGTAATGTTTTAAAATAATTTAGACTGATGATGGTTATTAGGCCAGTCTGCCGTCCTGGGGTAGTACCACCACTTTCGAATGTAACACCTGTGAAGTGACCTTGTCGCGTTTCGGGAATAGTTTGAAAGTAGCCAGGCATAACGAGAGGAGTGTGCAGAGTCTAGATATTGTATACTCGTCTGCTCAGGCCGGCATAGCGGAGGCGACTGCTTCCTGTAGAGATTTCCTGTAGCAGTAGTTTCCGTTCATGGACCGCGCTCTAGCTTAAAATCAGAGGCGGTGTGTTGTCAAAAAAAATTATATTTAAACAAATTTTAAAAACACAAACATTTAATGAAAAACAAAAAACGATTAATAAAAATATAAAATGGGGTACTTGTCAATATTTTACCCTAACAAGTAAACATCAAAATGATGTATGAAAAAACAAAATTGAATAAAACTTAAAATATGGAGCGAGCACACGCAAGTTAAAGATTGCTCTGTTGACGAAAAACGCTGACAGAGTAACACTCGCTATGTACGCAAAACCAAAACTTAGTTTTTTTATAGGCCGGCATAGTGGTGGCGACTGGAGCCACCGTGCGAGCGGCTCTCTAGTCGTCAATGCTCATGGACCTCCACTGCGTTTACCATCAGACCAGTCGAGGTCACATGTCGTGCCAAAATAAAAAAAAAAGATAATATGTTTCGTTTTAAAATTTAATTTGACGCGTCATTTCGCAACATCCTGTAATATTTTCTGATACTATTCGAGCACCAAAAATAAACTCTAAAACTTGAACGGTGTAAATGCGCCTTTCATAAAACAACACAAAACTAATTAAATTAATTGCAAACAAACCAATATCCTAATGTAGCGTTAACTTAATGCGTTCCAATTCAATTAATACGTTTCTAAATACAACATGTAATTTATAAAAATGTCACCTCCGCAGCCGGTCCTCCGCAACACGTATGTGGAATTAAAGAAAAAACTACAAATAAATAACTTAATAAAATCGATACTAATAATTGAATCATTTTTCGGTGTTGATCGTTTGAATTTAACTGGAACGGGTCGTTGTCCAAGATATTGCATGCGTTGCTTTGCATTTTCAGTTGTAATTAACGTCATCGGTGTAACAATAGCTACATTAAACAATCATATAACAACTCAAATAGTATGCTGCGGACAAGTTTTAGAACACTTCGGTTGCATTGTATTCGCTTTAACCGCAAGAAAAGCTTTACACAACTTCTTCGATGAAATAAACATATTCGACGAGACAGTTTGCAAGAGATGCCTTTACAATTCGCGCAACGAAAAGATTATATTCACAATACTATTTATTATTTTTACTTTCTTTATTGTAGCCGCTTACCTGTTACCTTTGGGGACCGCGATCTTTGCACAAAGCCTGATGCAATTATTTCCGACAACCATGGTCCACAACTGCGAGTTGTTCTTTTATACGTATATAGTTACAATGATTTATAATAGAATATATAGTTTGAATACGCACGTGGAGAGAGTTTTCACAAATACTCAGGTTAAAGATGGAGTGTCAATGATTAACGAGAAATTAGAGAGTGCCATGAAGCTGTATAAGTTATTGTCTAATGCGATGATGTCATTGAAAAATGCTATTAAATGGCAGGTTAGTTATTTTTCATTTGTTTTTAATATAAGTTAAAATAGCTCGAATCTCCTAAAGATAAAATCAGCTGATACCTTTTTTTTTAATAACCGACCAATGGAATGTAGCCCGGTATGTTACAACACACCGCCTGATGTAAAGCTAGAGCGCGGTCCATGAATGGAAACAACTGGTACTACAGAGAAATCTCTACAGGCAGCAGACAACTCCTCTATGCCGGCTTGAAGAGACGAGCATACACCATCCACATTGATAGTGCACACTCCTCTCGTTCTATCCGCCTACTTTCAAACTATTCCCGAAACGCGACAAGGTCACTTCACGGGTGTTGCATTCGAAAGTGGTGGTACTGCCCCAGGACGGCAGACTGGACAAATTACCATCATCAGTCTGCCTACCACTCTTTAATAGTGCCTACAGGCACTTAACAACCAAAGTACATATAACAAAGTTACATTGGTACCGGTCAGAATTAGTGAGGTTCGAACACGGGTCTCATGTGGCTGGGCTAAAAACCATCATCAATTTACCTACCTACCTTTTTTTTTTTAATCTTGTATTTTACGTCCTACAACGATTAACAAATGTAACACCCTTTGTCGCGTTTCGGGAGTAGTTTGAAAGTAGCCAGATATAACAAGAGGAGAAGATGTTACATGCTATCCATGGTGCATGCTATGTCTCCTCAAGCCGACATAGTGGAGGCGACTGCTGCCCGTACAGGTTTCTCTGTAGTAGCGGTTGTTTCCATTCATGGACCACACTCTAGCTTTACATCAGGCGGAGTGTTGTCACATGCCAAACGAACCAATATGTTTTATTAATATTATTTCTAGCTGACATTAATAATAACATGCGGATTTATTGTGACGCCATTTTTCTCGTACGCAGTAACAAAACTAATACAAGGTGAAACGGTAAGTAGACTTTCTTAGTTGACCAAAGGTGGATCGAATGATCAAATCTCGAAATAGATTCATTTCTATCATTCACTCTTCTACAAGTTTTTAGCGAATAGAAAATAGTTTTTTTGAATGAGTCCCACGCGCTATAACGTTATGCGTCTACAATATTTATACTTAGTCTTGCCATAAATATTGTAACAAAGAAAAAAATTTCTATTGCAAATAACATTTATTACTTTTACAGTGTGTTAGTTTAATACATAAATATAAAAAGCTTATTCGAAGTGGTCTCGATTGGCTGAAATACAGTCCTTTAAACGTCGAGGCCAGTCATCAATAGAAGCACGCACTGTTTCCATGGGAAAATTCTTCACTGCCAATCGTATGGATTGTTTTAGGGACTCCAAATTAAAATGACAGATTCCAAATTCAAATGTAATATTTTATTTATTTTAATTGTAACAGTATTTATGGTCAGACTATGTATAAATATGTCGACACGACATGTGACCTCGACTGGCCCGATGATAAGCACAGCGAAGGTCCATGAACCGCAGCACAGTCACCGTCACTATGCCGGCCCAAAAAGGTGCACACACACACTCCGACTAACCCTTAAACGCATACTGCTGCCAAAAGTATACATACCTACTACCTAAACCTAAATTTTACGTAATCTATGACAAATTTCCTATTATAATATACGATTTTATTAATTCAAAACAAAAAATCATACATTTAAGGGTTAAAATACAATTGTCACGCCTTTTTCCCACAGGGATAGGCAGAGACAACGGAACGCCACTTACCACGATCCTGACACAACACCTTCGCTTCCCTCACATCCACAATTCTCTTCATGCACGCCCGACGGTTATGGGCACTAGGCAGCCCAGCTTTCATGAGGATGTCTCCTATTTGATCGGAAAACACCCTTCTGGGCCTGCCTTGTTTAACGCATCCATTCACATCAGATTTATGTATTCCTTTCGTCAATCTCCTTTCATTCATCCTTTCCAAGTGCCCAAACCATCGAAGCATTCCTTTCTCAATCCTCGTCACTATATCATCTCTCAAGCCACATCTATCGCGCACAACACTATTCCGCATTCTATCGTGCCTCCACATACACTCCTTAATGACCGCATTTCTACTACATTAACCCTACTCTCTTGCTTCTTCTGCCATACCCACCATTCACTTCCATACATTAATGTAGGAACAAGTACCGCGTTGTGAACAGCCATCCGTGACTTTTTGGACATTATTTGCCTGTTCATTATGCTATGGATGGCACCGTTCACTACATTGGGTTAAAATACCCAAACTTAAAGAAGTGGGAGAACACGTGAGAGGGCAAATCATCAATTTATCGATTGTGTTGGTCCCCGAGACCATTTTGGTCAGCTAGACCTTAATTTATAACATAACGTTTGGTATATTTTTCTAACAGATGACCCAACTAGCCATAATAGGTTTATCAATGCGTTTAGTATTGTTCGCATTGGTACTATTTTTGCCTTGCGCCGCATGTGGACGTATGCAGCAACAAGTACGACGCTTGAGGACGTTGTTGGCAACACTGCCTTGTGAACGGGATTTAGGTAACTATTTTTTTTTAATTACATCCTGACTCGATATCATTCCGAAAGCTTTGCCGACGATGAGGCGACCACCATAATTGCAAAGTTTTCCCAACAACAAAATAATCAAAATATAACGATAGGAGTGTGCATTGTCAATCTGGATGGTGCATACTCAGGCCGGTATAGCGGAGGCGACTGCTGCCCGTAGAGATTTTTCTGTAGTAGCGGTTGTTTAGGTTCACGGACCGCACTCTAAAAAATCCAAGATATTTCCTAGAGGGCGATCCGTGAACGGTGTAATGTTTGTAGGCTGCAGGTGTCTCCGCTATACCGGCTTGAGGAGACGAATGTGCACCATCTAATAAGAGGGCACATTCCCCTTGTGATACTAGGCTACTTCATGAGTGTTACACTTGAAAGTGGTGGCAGACTGGGTTGATAACCATCATCAGTCTGCCTACGACCCTTTAAATCTAATATTGCGTATATTTGTTCACAGATAAACGTGGCAGAGTATTAATCCGTGAATTTTTAACATTAACCGAGGAACACGAATTAAGCTTGTCATTATTTGGTGTTTTAAATATAGACGGCTCCATACCATTGCAGTTCTTGTCTTTGGTCTTAACCTATCATATTATACTTTTGCAATTTGAAAAGATTATTGGATACTGAATAGTTTTTTTTTTAATTTAATATATGCAGCAATTATTTCTTTACACGAAAATATAAACCCCTAATTTTTTCTAGAGTTTATCAATTATTTTTTTAAATGCAAAAAAAATGCCTATACTAAGCTAGTGATTGTATCGTGAGAATCGAACACGGGTCTCGTCGATCGTGAAACCCGTCCTCTACCCTAAACCTGCTGTTCTTTTTAACCGACTTTTTTTTTTTATTGTAGCTCGGCATGTGACAACACTTCGCCTGATGTAAAGCTAGAGTGCGGTCCATGAATGGAAACAACTGCTACTACAGAGAAACCTGTGCGGGTAGCAATCGCCTCCACTATACCGGCTTGAGGAGACGAGCATGTACCATCTTAGATTGACAGTGCACACTCCTCTCGTTATACCTGGCTACTATCAAACTATTCCCGAAACGCGACAAAGTCACTTCACGGGTGTTACATTCGAAAGTGGTGGTACTACGCCAGGACGGCAGACTGGACTAATAACCATCATCAGTCTGCCTACCACTCTTTACTAGTGCCTATAGGCACTGAGCGACCAAAGTACATATATCAAAGTTACATTGGTACCGGTCAGAATTAGCGAGGTTCGAACACGGGTCTCATCGATCGTGAGTTCACGCGTCTTACCGCTAGACCACGGCCGCTCTTAAAGGAGGAGGTTATCAATTCGTCGTGTATTTTTTTAATTGTCTACATATTATTTAGCATATATCTGAAGTCGGTGCTAACCAAACATGAAACTCCGGATTGTTTGAATCTAGGGTCATTACCAATCATAAAACATGTTTCAAATACATGCACTGACTTCAGAAATATGCTAAATAAAATGTAGACAATTAATTTTTAAATAGATAATAAGCATCTGTTCTTGTTTATGCTCATTAAATTGTGTGTTAGATACTCTCAATTAAAATTATTTTTTACTTTTTAATGATTTTAATGTTTTATTTAGAAGTCGATTTAATATTTTTCAGAAATGTTTTTACTAGTTATAAAATATTTGTTAGTTTTAAAAATTTACGATTCTATTTTTTATGTAATTAAACATTGGCAAACGATGTTTTGATATAAAAGATATTATTTTAGAATTTTAGTTTTGGTAACAAACTGGTAAATGTTGTAAATGAATAAAGAGTACTCACGTTTAGGTCCCATCGTTGTATATTTATTAAGATCTTGTACACATTGTAGGAATATGTTGAAAATTTGTTTATCCTCAAGACATTTCTTGAAATAATAATCAACGGGATTACTAACCGCTTCATCTTCATCATACATTAGTAACCAATAACTGAAAATACACAAGTTATAACCAATAAACATTTTTTTTTTAAACATATTTGTTTTTTTTTTATTGTACCTCGGCATAGACAACACTCCGCCCTATATAAAGCTAGAATGCGGTCCATGAACGGAAACAATTGGTACCAGAAAGATAAATTTCTACAGGCGGCAGTCGCCTCCGCTATGCCGGTTTGACGAGAAGAATGCGCACCATCCAGATTGACAGTGCACACTCCTCTCGCTACTTCCAAACTGAACCCGAAACGCGGCAGTCACTTCACAAGCGTTACATTTGAAAGTGGTGGTACTACTACCCCAGGACGGCAGACTGTGCTAATAACCATCACAAATCTGCCACAATCAAAGTACATATAACATAGTTACATTGGTACTGGTCATGATTTAGCGAGGTTCGAACACAGGTCTCATACACTAATTTAAAAATATAACATACCTATATATCATTGGTCTTTTGAGTTTTATAAAACCGCTCACTAGTAAATCTGTAATAGTTTCAGATATTGTTCGACGTAATAGCGGTGGTGAAGTGCTGGTTAGACTTCTACTCATCATATTAAGATGAGGCTCCAAGAGACCTGGATGACTGAAATTAGAGATTATTATATTAAATAATGTCAAAGCTTGAGACGACTGCTGCCCTTACAAATTTATCCTTACTCCCACGTGTGCCCTTCCCTCCCACGTTCAACGAACCCCGCTGATATCTCTATCTTCGGAGCCGCCGTAAAGTTAGTTGGTACTAATACTTGTGTATTGAACACGACCACTTTTTTTTTGTTGTAATGTAGACAGAAAGCGGTATGTGTGAGTGAAGTCATATACTTCTTAAGTGTTGAACTTTATAATAAAATCCCTGATGAAATTGCAAACTGTTCCAATAATCAATTCAAAAGGTTCATTAAGTTAAGACTAATAGAAAGGGCATATTATACAATTGAGGAATACATGGCAGATACTAGTCCATGGAAGTAGTTGTTATTGTTATTACTATTATTATTAGTGAGATAATAATTATTTTATTATTTATAAGTTGACAATGCCTCTTTACAGCAGCTACTATTAATTTGTTATTGTTTTTGTTATTATTTTGTTATTATTTATAAATGTTTTAAATGTTTTTATTGTAAATATTGACGTACAAAAGTGCTGAGAATCAGCCTACTTGTTGATTAAATGAATTTGAATTTGAATATAGTTGTAATTGCAATAAACTTACTTAGATGCCATATCGGCAATTGCATGTAAGGCGTTAATTCTGACTGACAACGGTGCATTTTTTGTGGACAACATTCTCGAGAACACTAAATTGACACAGCTCGCTAGGTCTCTAGACGTAGCGGCCAATCGGGCCAATGCTACTACGTAACAACCATCCCACGATGTGGCTGAAAAGGAATACACTTTAAATTACTGCAAATACTAAAACTACTGATAGTTTTTTTATTGTAGCTCAGCATAAGAAAACAATCCGCCTGATGTCAAGCTAGAGTGCGGTCCATGAACAGAAACTCTTGATTCTAGATTGACAGTGCACATTCCTCTAGCTATACCTAGCTACTTTCGAACTGTTCCCGAAACGCGACAAGGACACTTCACGGGTGTTACATTCGAAAGTTGGCAACAAGGATGGCAGACTGGACTAATCACCGTCATCAGTCTGTCCACCATTGGTACCGGTCAGAATTAGCGAGGTTCGAACACGGGGCTCACCGTACATAAGCGTAGCAAAGTACAACTGAATTACATTTTTATAAATCTATTTTAATTATAATATTGTAAAAACCATCAACCCTTAATTACTCGCATGGGGTATATTACACCCCACGGCACATTTGAAGGGCCATATCTCCGCGATCTTCTAAGTTACCTTCACAGGGTTCTCAGTAGCTGCCTAAATACCTCTCCCCGCCACGGAACAGTCGCAGACGCCGCTCTGTACTGTATTGTTTTGTCAGAAGAGTGCGTCTGGGGTATTAATAACACCACGCGAGAGTTTGTGTAACTTTTAGTATGCGAGTAATTAAGGGTTAATTAATAATAACAAGTATTTGTTCGTCATATGACCACAGTCCACCTGATGTTAAGCGAGCCCCTATCAACATGAGCGAACATGGTCTGGCATAGCGGAGGCAACTGCTGCCTGTAGCGATTTCTCAGTAGTAGCAGTTGTTACCGTTCATGGACCGCACTCTGGCTTACATCAGAAACAAATGTAATCCTTCAAATTAATATAGCATCAGCGATTGTTGCTATAAAACTATCTTTTAATGATACATCGCATAATTACCATCCGTAAGAGTGAAAGAATCCATAAGTAACTGTACTATTACTTTATTAGGTGTTATTTTCATTACTTGACAAATATCAGCATAGGCCACCCACTTATCGATACTTGCGCCATTTGCTATTAAATCCTCATCTGAAACAATAATAAAAAATATATACTTGGTGCGGCAACCAGCCCGGAAAATCAAGAATCAAGATATACATGGTTTTTTTTTTTATTGTTGTAGCTCGACATGTGACAACACTCCGCCTGATGTAAAACTAGAGTGCGGTCCATGAATGGAAACAACTGCTACCACAGAGAAATCTCTACGGGCTGCAGTCGCCTCCACTATGCCGGCTTGAGGAGACGAGCATATACCATCTAGATTGACAGTGCACAATCCTCTCTTATACCTGGCTACTTTCAAACTATTCCCCAAACGCGACAAAGTCACTTCACGGGTGTTACAATCGAAAGTGGTGGTACTGCCCCAGGACGACAGACTGGACAAATAACCATCATCAGTCTGCCTACCACTCTTTAATAGTGCCTATAGGCGCTGAGCGACCAAAGTACATATAACAAAGTTACATTGGTACCGGTCTTTAGCGAGGTTCGAACACGGGTCTCATCGATCGTGAGTTCACGCGTCTTACCGCTAGACCACGACCGCTCTTATGGTGTCAAAAGAAAGACAAAAAGGCAAACCACAAGTTGTATAGATCGTTCTGATGCGGTATAAGTATTTATTTAATTTTATTTTTTGGATATTTCTTTTTCGTTATATTTTGATATTATATGTTTAATATCAACGACATAACATTATGGTACCATTATTTGCTAAAACATCATCAAAATATAAAAAACAAGCAATGATTGAATTGAATTGGAGGATTGATATACGGCTGCTGTCACGACGACCTCGTAGCACGCGCGAGGTCATTCAACTCACAGCTGATCGACAATCGACCCTCAGCGATGTTATTATGACATTATGGCTTGATTTATTTGAAAATCTTTAAAAATTTAATAATAATAAATACTTTGGAATAACGTTTTAGTACTGGTATGGTAACACATGGTTAAAAAGAATGCCAGCTGTTACCTTTTGTATAAAAATATTAATTTTTTTTTTGCACGTCATATGACCGTACTTAGCCTGCTGTTAAGCTAGAGTGCGATCCATGAACGACTATACACTGAGAGACGAAAGTGCATATATCACATAGTCACATTAGTGCCAGAATTTTTCCCGCGTCTCTTCGATCGTAAGATCTAAACTACGGCTGCCTTTATGAATAACTTGACTATGACCCAACCTTTCAGATATGAGGAATACGACTTCTATATGTCAAAGCGGTTCAAAAGTTAAACAGTTACTAAAACAGAAATATATAATGCTTACATTTCTTACTGAGTCGTTTTGCCCACTCGTTATCATTTGGATTCAATTCAGTTATTAATAAACAGCAAAGTTCTCTGCTGCCTATGAACAAAAAGATGTATATATTTTTTAATTGCAACTCGACATAAATGACACCGCTCCGTCTGTTGTTAAAGGAAACAATTGCTATCACACAGAAATTTCTGCAGGCGGCACTCACTTCCGCTATGCCAGCTTGAGCACCATTTAGGGTGACAGTACACACCACTCTTGGTATATCCGGCTACTTCCAAGCTGATCTCGAAACGCGACAAGGTCACTTCACAAGTGTTACACTCACTTTAGAGTGACATTACTGGATGTCTGGAGGAGTGCAGCAGCGTGGAAATTCCTGAGGACAACGTCAACACTCCCTGAGGCGTGTCGGAACGTCGACGGCGTACTGGCCCTCATGGAAGAGATAGGATGGCTGGCATAAGTACGGAAGGACGCACCAGGAACCCCCATGGAGAGTCTGCGTGCGGAAACCAGCCCGGAAAATTCAAGATTCAAGTGACATTACAGTGACTTTATGGTAAAGTAAATTGTCACTTTCAGTTTTTAAACGTATATTTGTATTGTATCTTCATTGTACTTACCTTCAAAGTCCCAAATTCCACTTTCCAATGAATTTATTAAATGAGTACGTAATTTATCTCTCTCGGTTCTCAATAACTGTTTATACCATATTAACAACAATTCTATAACAGCACCAATGTGTCGAGCGTCAAAATCCTGAAAATAATTAAGATCTATAAACCATTGCCAAAGTTTGTCTTCGCTTTAAAAAGACAAAAAAGTTTTTTTATTGTAGCTCATTAAGGTATATGACAACACTCTGCCTGATGTAAGGTTCCAGTGCAACTAACACAACTAACGGTAACAACTGCTACTACAGATCTACAGGCAGCAATCAACTCTGCTATGCCCGCTTTAGGAGACAAATGTGCACCATCCAGATTGACAGTGCACACTCCTCTCGCTATACCTGGCTAATTCTTTTTTTTTGTAGCTCGGCAAGTGACAACACTCCGCCTGATGTAAAGCTAAAGTGCGGTCCATGAATGGAAACAACTGCTACTACAGAGAAACTTCAGCAGTCGCCTCCACTATACCGGTTTGAGGAGACGAGCATGTACCATCTTAGATTGACAGTGCACACTCCTCTCGTTATACCTGGCTACTATCAAACTATTCCCGAAACGCGACAAAGTCACTTCACGGGTGTTACATTCGAAAGTGGTGGTACTACCCCAGGACGGCAGACTGGACTTATAACCATCATCAGTCTGCCTACCACTCTTTACTAGTGCCTATAGGCACTGAGCGACCAAAGTACATATAACAAAGTTACATTGGTACCGGTCAGAATTAGCGAGGTTCGAACACGGGTCTCATCGATCGTGAGTTCACGCGTCTTACCGCTAGACCACGGCCGCTCTAATTCCAAACTTTTCTCGAAACGCAACAACGTAATTTCACAGGTGTTATTATACGAGTGGTGGTACTACCCCAGGACGGCAGACAGGGCTAATAACCACCATCAGCCAACCACCATCAGCCAACCACCACTACAACTCTTCAAAAAAAGTATACATAACATAGTTACATTGGTACCGGTCACAATTTAGCAAAGTTCGAACACGGATCTCGTCGATCGTGAGTTCACGCATCTTACCGCTAGATTGTGGCCGCTCTAAAAAGAAAACAGAAGAGATTTCTTACCTCAGGATTTTCGGCAATTTTGTAATAATAATTAATTAAAAACTTTACATCAAATTGAGGCACATAAGTTGCTAAAGCGACCAGTATTACGAGAGAATATAATGCATGATCTCTGGGTGTCTTCTTTGACCTCAGATGTGAAATCAGTTTTGTTACGATATCTTTCCTAAAAATAAAATTTTAAGCATATATTATCAGAAATTAGGCTAATACCACACTACTTGTGCGAAAGTGACCTTATCGCGTTTCGGGATCAGTTTGGAAGTAGCCATGTATAACGAGAGGAGTGTGCACTGTCTATCTGGATGGTGCATATACATCTCCTTAAGCCGGAACGGCGGACACGACTGGCTTCGTCGTCGACTGCTGCTTATAGAAATTTCTCTATAGTAGCATGTGTTTCCATTCATGGCTGACATATAATGTATGGGTGCATATTCCTGATATGAGTTGGTGTACGAGTAGGGGGCAAATGACAAAAGTCCTTTTCGTTATCCTTTTTGTTATTAGGGGTCGTTCAAGTATTACGTAAGCAGCATATGGGGGCGGGGGGGTCTTTGCTTTGCTTATTTCGATGACATAGGGGTGGGGGGTCTAGATGGTGATTACGTCAGAATTTACTTTTTTACACATATGGCAACCCACACATTGTCTATGCTTGAAAGCGAAACGCATTTTCGAGGATTCCCACAAATAATGAACACGTTTAGGTACTTACTTAGAGGTACAGGGGGGTGTAAAAGCTTTGATTACTTTTGCTGACAAGAGGGTAAACAATTATAGTAAATCTGCTTACGTAATACTTGAACGGCCTCTCAAGAAAGAAATAGGCACATGAAAAATGTACAAAGATGCAGTCTATAGTCTACCGTGTTTTTTTTTTTACTTACACATTATTTAATCTGTTGCGTGACTGGAGTAATTCAAATGCTTTCAATAGTTGTCCTCTCATACTGTGTCTCAAAAGCGCAGCAATGAACAGCCATGGAATATTCGATTTCATCGATTCGCAATTGTCTAACGGACGCAATACTAATAATTCCACATGTTTTGCTACCACTTCTTGCACCTGTTAATTATAACGTTACGTGCACACATATTCTACAAATGTGTTAGAATCTTGTCAGATGGGCCCGCGAATGCGGCAAATCCATACAAAATATATATATGACTATCACACAAACGGAACAGAATTTTGGTTGGTGCACAATGCAGAACAACCGCGACTTGAACCGCGAACTATCCTGTGACTAACACAATAAAATAAAATTATCTTAGAAATTGTTAACATATTGTTAAGTGCACTTAGGGTGCGACAGAGACAGCATTCGTCGAAGTTGCTTAAAAGGTCTCGTATAAGCGGCGTCGCGTACAGAACTTAACCCCGTCCACGCACGCGCATGATCTATGACCTTGTTTACATTTTAGCTGGTAACAACTTCAACGAAGGCTTTCTCAAAGCTTCCTTCAATTCAAATAAAAATAGGGATGAGTGTCCCTCGGAGTACATTTTTGGATGTGATACCAACAACACCTGCGATAAGAAGTGATACTGAACGGCGACTGAAGACTATTCAGCGACTATCGTACCACATCCTGATTCTATGAACATAACAATATCATATTGTCAATATTGTGTGTCTTACTAATAGGCATACATATATTAATTTGTATGCTATGAGGATGCCTTAATAATGAATAAATAAATAAAATGGTATGATTAGCAAAATCTCGTAAAATATCTCACCTTAGCATCATGATCGCGAATTTGATGCATAGGTCCGAGCATATATAATTCGAAGTCGCCTTCGGTCTCACATAAATTATATATTAAAACAATAGCAGCACTCCGAACAGTACAACAAATATCACGGCATGATTTTATTAATTTCTGAAAATTAAAAAAAAATATTTTGGAAATATGCCAACAAGGAGATAGCAAACCAAAGGAGAATGCCCATTCACCTAAGAGAAATGGGCCCACAATTTTTTTTCGTGAAACGAACATTTTTAGTTCATTTTGTAGGAAAATAAACCTTTTTCACCTAAGTTATTGAGTAATTAGACTTTTTCTGATACAATATTTGAGGTCATAACCATCCCAAGTCTACGCCTACCACTCTGTAATAGTGCCTATGGGCGCTGAACGACCAAAGTACATATAACATAGTTACATTGGTACCGGTCAGAATCTAGCGAGGTTCGAACATGAGTCTCATCGATTGTGAGTTCACGCATCTTATCGCTGATGTTCCATGTATTTGAAAAAGGTAGCAAAAAACACAAGAGTACTATCAATCTAAGATGGTACATGCTCGTCTCCTCGAGCCGGCATAGTGGATGCGACTGCTACACACACTGCACAGGTTTCTCTGTAGTAGCGGTTCTTTCCATTCATGGACCGCACTCTAGCTTTACATCAGGCGGAGTGTTGTCACATGCCGAGCTACAATAAAAAAAATAAAAAAAACTTACTTGAATATGAGCATCTGTGACAACTTGACGATAATTTACCAAAATTTTTTGTGTTAAACTGATCGATGCTCTTCTGACATTCGCACGCTCATCGCAAATCATTAGCATGGCAAGTGATATTGGTGTAGGTTCAGACGCGTGTAGTTTCTGTAAAAAAAAATATTCACAATGAGAAATAGGGACAGAAACCCAAATATTACAACAATGACTTTATTTATTTCTAGCATCAAAAGCGTAAATAAATTCGCTGATCCTGATATTCGCGCACGCGCAGCCCTCAATACGAAGACACCGTTCTGCCGGCGCTACACGTCGACCCAACCACGACCAGCCACCAACAGATGGGTGGGTCGTCAGCCAGAGTAGGCGCCCCAACTTGAGTAGGCTTGGCATTAATGTGGAAGCGGCTGGGTCAGCGTGCAACGCCGGCATTCAGCTGTCCTAGTAATGGTGATATCCGTTCGCTCTCCACCAGTGTGGTCCATGAGCAATAACAAATACTCGCTCCTACTATGCTGACTTGATGAGACAAGTGCATATCAGGTTGACAGGGGGGACTCCTCTCATTATAGCAAGCCAAACCTGAAGCGCAACTGCGTCACTCGACAGGTGTCAAACTTCAAGTGGTGGTATTTGAGTGTGGAAGAGATAGGGATACATTTGTTAAAGGTGGCCTAAATCGACAAGCTCAGCTGTATAAGTTGTTATGTTATATTGTTTATATATGCAATATGTATACAGGGTGAGGTATACTTAATTGGTGCATCGATAGCAACACCGGTGTATTGAACCTCTGTACCTCTTAGGTCCATTTGCACCAGAACGCCCGTTAAAGTTATTTTTACGGCTACGACATAACCGTTACACATTTACATTTACTCCGCTCGCATTGCAATATCATGTAAATTCATATTGTGAAGAAATTGCTGCTCAGTAATAAGGCCGCCTATTGTGTTATCTAATTTTCATAAATGTTTGTTCTGTTTTTTGTTTGCAAAATAAAGAGTTTTATTACTATTATTATTGTTAAAAGGGCTACTAAGTAATAGTTAAAGTAACTTTAACGGGACTACTGGTGCAAACGGACCTTAGTATCGATTCTAACATTCTAGTTTTAGCTTGTGTTTGTTAAATTGGTTCTAGGAGCACTGAAATGATGCAAGCCAGAAGATCTGCTTTCTGAGCCTTTATAATACTGACCACAGCTCCGTTCTAAGATTGAATAAAACGCAAATTCACAGTAGAGTGTGAGTTTAAAAAATTATATACAGAGCAGCCATAGTCTAGCGGTAGAAGCTGCGATCTCACAACTGATGAGACCCACATTTAAATCTTGCTAAATAATGACCAGTACCATATGTAACTATTTGTACTCGTATCATAGGCAATGATACAAGGACTGGTTTAGAATAGGCTAAAAATTATTTTTTAAAAGTATAAAGTTTTAATTTTTTAACACTACTTGAGGTTCAATCAATGTCATTCGTCGTTCGTCAGAGCGTAGTCGAAGCAACCACACATCTCCTGAGGATGCCAAGTGGCGAAACGCGTCGAGAGGTTTTTGCATGTTGGTGAAGGGTCTAACATTAACAGTTAATATGACTGTCTACCTACCCTCACTAACATTAATTAGCGGAAATAAAGTTAGTTTTGTCTACCGCAAGATTTGTTTCTTTTATAATAAAAACAAAGCGCATACTTACATCAACGGCCGCCTTTGTGTTTTGGTTAGGCGATGCCATAACCTCTCCCAGTATACTTATAGCACGTGCTCTTATAGCTGGTGAGCTGTCACGAACAGTTTTTACTATTGCGTTTAACAAAATATCGTATGTTATTTGAATGTTATCCCCCTCCACGTTATTAACCTATAAATTAAATTTAAAATTAAAAAAAAAACTATTGCAACAAAAACTTTTTTTAACAAGTGTACCTACTATTAATGGAGGAGTTCAGAACTAAATTGGATAAAGTCCATAAATATCTGTTCACAAATTACATTGATACAATATTAACTGGTGATATAAATTTTAAAAAAAAAACTTGGTAAAATGTTTGTTTACTTTTAATTTCCATAAAAAGTTTGCAAATGATTCCTTAAATTAAGTAACTTTTCTTTTATCCCAATTAAGCTCTAAAATTAATTTTTCTCCCAGTTCTGAATTTCCAATTTTAAAAATATAACATATTATAATATTTTTTATTCTATGTTTGCCAAGTTGAAGCTAGAATAATGTCCATAAGCAGAGATAACTGTCACCACAGGGAAATTATTACAGACAGCAGTCGACTCTGCTATGCCTACTTGATGAGAATGTTACAGGGCAGAATCTAAACTAATCCCAGACTTCAAGAATAGTACATTTGAAATTGAATTGGATTTGTTATTATCTATCTGCCTATCAATAAATGTTAAGATATAAAATTATAGTTACATTGTCTACAGTAGATGCTGAGCTTTCTACAACAAACGATACAGGATCTCTCGATGTAGATGGCTGGGGATTATCATATATTGATGGTACTGTAATAGTATATAAGAAATTAGATTCCATTAGTAGAATTATTTCCGAGAGCCAGTGCTCTAATCAGTATTGATCACTCGTGCAGCATTATTGGTTGTAGCAAAATCTGAAGCTTATTCAACATGTTACATTTCCCATCTCAATACAGGTACAAAATGTTATATTTCATTTAATACCCAAATAACAATATGCAATATAGAATTAAATAAAAAAAAATTGATAATTACAAGGAGGTTGCGGTGAAGGCTCAGCTGGCACACTGTCTGGTGGAATTATCTGTTCAACTGGATTCATTAATATGTTGCTGAATATTTCCTGAAAGAAAGAGCTTAATTCAACTGAAAAGTTAAAATCAAACTGTGCTAATATGTGCGTTTTAAGTATTTTAGGACTCATGATTAGAACACAAAACGGAGTAAACACGAGATTTTTGTTTTCTTCTTGGATGTTTTTTAGCCATTCAAAGAACGAATTTCAGAATGATTTCATGAGTATCGTGCGAGACCGTCTTTACTAGCCGTCATCTCAAAAATGAATATTAAGCTAGGAACTATAGACGTCGTAGTACCCTGACACCAGCACAAACTATAGTATGTTACAATACGCTTATCAAAACTTACAATAGCAATTTGTCGATGTCCAACTCTGTAAGTTTTTACTAATTTGCAAACCCAGTTTAAATATGACTGCTTCTTTTCAGATGGTAGGTGAGTGAAGAACATCACTATTGCTATGACACGTAGTGATCGTCTCTCTTGTCTGTCCTGAAATTACGAAAAGCAGGCTTGGTTCATGTGATGAAAGTAGTTTATTAGCTTAGGCAAGGACTTATCAGATCATCGTCTGACTCTACTGTGGCTTAGGAAACGCGTAAGCCACGAGAAACTCATCGTTGGTGCTATGGTCATACCTTACATAATTGTATAATATTATGTATAACCCGCGCCAATAAAGAAACGATTTGTAAATTGTAGCTAGGTACTTATAGCATGGTCAGCAAATGTAATTTAATCAAGGAAACAATTCTTGGTATTCTTGTTTCTTTGAATAAAAAAATATGGATGTTTTTCAAACTTTTAAACTATTAGATATCGAGTGGGAACAAAAACGGGCATTGTCCTTTGTGTTGTAGAATATTTGTATAAACAGGGAATGAATGGGCCATTTAAGCTACCTGAAAACATGTATGACTAAATACTTACAAATCCCTCAAGGTTAAATGCTAGATTTTGTAATAAACATAGCAATTCTGTAACTACGACTTCCCCGTGAGCTTGAACTAGATATTCAATGTGTTTCTTATAAGATTCGCATACAAGATTCTGTGAATTTCGTAATGTTTATTAATAAGTAAATGCAATATGACGATTACCAATTGGAATGTGAACTCATTTACATGAAATATTAAAATGTAAAATCATCAACTTTATTATTACACATAAAAAGGCTGTCATGCCAATGTACTTGAATATTTTATTAGAATGTTTCATATTTCATTTGTTTTTACATACACATTCTTTACACAATTTAGTTTTATTTGTTTTTAAAGGATAGGCAAACTGATGATGGTTTTTAGCCCAGTCTGCCGTCCTAGGGTAGTACCACCACTTTCAAGAAAGTGACACCCGGAAAGTGTAGGTCACATTTAGGGATCAGCTTGGAAGTAGTCAGGCATTACAAGAGGAGTGTGCACTGTCAACCTGGACAGTGCACATTTGTCTCAAGCTGACTATTACCTGCAGAAATTTCTTTGTGGTAGTACTTGTTTCTGTTCATGGACCGCACTCTAGCTTAACATAAAAAAATCTACTGTCCATGGAAAGATCCTGTCAGTATTTTATTGGTCTATTCCAATATTACTAGAATTTGTAATAATAAAGCATTAAGTTTTATTTTTATTTCCAATAAGTTTTTCCAACCATTGGACTAGTGGGTATAAAATTGTAATAGGAGTTATCCAATTGGACAAACGAGCAGAAACAATTCTCATTAACTGGAATAGTGGGAAAAACTATTTTATTCACTCACATTCCCATTTTTGTTGTCCATTGTTGCTAATTTTAAAAAGAAACAATGAAATGTCTTTGTAACGGCTGCTTTTATATTACAATCAGGATGTTGGAACGCTGCATTGATCACATCATGTATTACTGATATAATACGTGTTACTTTAGTTGATTCTGAAATGTAAAACTTTTGTACAATAACACTGCTTGCTGGACAGTCATGGCGCTGAACCGAATTGCACTCTATTCCAAGTGTTGATCATAGAGAGATTAGATATTGCCTTGTAGTAAGTCAGAATTTGGCTTGATGATGCCTGATTAGAAACAGCTCGGCTTTTTCTAAATCGACCTAAGTGTAGGTAAGAAAGTTTTCATGATTCGATTCCGTGCGTCTAGTGATCACCAGCATTACTATAGTTACTGCATTCATATATGGCAATCAAATCAAATATCAATCTCACATTGTAATAATAAACCCTGTAACCTGTATAGTTAGAGTAGAAATAAAAAACAAATAATTTGCAATATCGTTACAGCCTGTATTTTATTTTGACGTTATTTAGGTACAATCATGAGACCCACCATAAAACCTCGTCAACTTAACGACTGAGGAAGTAGAGCCAGTAGATGTGAAAAAAGCAAGAATGTGAAAGGTAGTATCCATCAACTGCTGATCTCTGTGACCAACAAGATTATAGCTCAGGGAGGGGCAAGTAATTTTGAGTGAGGTGAGGATATTAATGATTTTTTTTTAATGGAGTTCAGACAAAATACGGCTCCATAAAAATTGTACGATTCCTATATCGTGTCTTAATGTTGTATTTTTTGTATATTTGCTTTGTATTTTACCCAGTTTTTAGGCCCGGGTTTTAAATCTCCGCAGTTGCTTGTTCCAGCTATTTTATGATAAATCCCTACTGTCAGTTCCTATCATAAAGAATACACCTTGAAATTCAACAAACTTGTATACCAATTTTAATTTGATTCTATTCTAATTCCAAAAGTCTGACAAACGAGTACAAAGAAGTTTATTATAAGATTTTTCTATTTTAAGAGATTAATTTTAATAGGGATTTAGAAGAAATTGAAATTAAATAATTTCAACTTACCATAATATTTAAAAGCTGACGCACAAAGATTCACGTCTACCAGGCCGGACAGAATTTCACTAAAATCATCTGTATCTATTCTCAAACATAAACTCAACATGGTCTCTTGGAGATCAGAAACATACAGATCGAGGTATGTTATGAGCACTGACATTCTAGTAGAAACATCTCTGGCTTCAAATAACTTAGGCACAAACGTAAAGCATGTGAGAGCTCTTGAAAATAATTGTTCATGATATATATTATACAATACTTGATCCGGCAGTCTTATTAATTTGAAATATATCCTTGCAGCAAGAATAGCAATACATCTACTTGACTCCACATGCGCATTTTTTATTCCATTATATAAATAAGACCCCAGCAAAACTAAAATGTCTTTTGGTTGAACATGATTTGCTAAAGTTCTCCAGTCTTTTCCCGCTTTTTCGGTCAAGTCTAGAAGCCCTTTCTCACAAGAGAGCAATATATCTGCCAGAACTTCCAACAAATAATCCCCATTTGTAGGCCCACTATAATCCTCAGGGTAATCGGGGAATTCTTGGAATTCCGAGCGTACGATTTGTTCAACCCATAATGCCGGTAAGGTGGAGAGACCAAGAACCTCCAAACTAGCTATCAAGTCATCCATTTTTTGGCGCTAAAACTTTTATCTCAGAATTATACATTTTGAATACTGTTATATTTGTTTTTTTTTTAGTATATATGAAACAACACGTAAAACTCGTAATGTAACACCATTTTTTAAAACAAAAAAGATATATATTACACAAAAAAAAGACAAAAAGGCTGACCCGCTTCGGCCTTTAGGTTAACATAGACAAAATAATCTTTGTTGAAATCATGGATCAGTTGCAAGCGGTGCAACAACCCAAACAACCTCAGCATTATACCAGAGACAATTAATAATAAATATGAATTACGGCATATTACGTTAGTCTCCACCACATACTGTAAAGTTTCGAATGTGACAAAGCACTGAGTGAAACATCAAAAATTTTGAAATTATTTTGCTTCGAGCAGCACGCTCGCGAGGGTGCCGATTACGAACCGAGCTCACCGTGAATTTCTGACTTCCTTCGAACTCGCTTTGTAATTTAATTGGACAAGCCACAGTCAACAAGAAACAAAAAGGGAACGCCCACCGTAGCTCGTCCAATTACATTACAAAGCAACTCGAATGAAGTCAGCTACTCACAGTGACTCGCGGTGAGCTCCGTTCATAATCGGCAACCAGACGATGTTATTTTGAACGCCGAGATAATAAAGATCAAATGAAGCGATCCTATCGGTGGAGAGAACTCGCGTCACGCTGTCACAACGTAAATGTAACCTTGGTCATATGTGCGTGACTATGGCTAGGGAAGCGATCACGGTCCAAACACTATCGATAGAATGCAATTTACAATCAATCATCATTTGTCACGCCTTTTTGCCACAGGGATAGGCAGAGACAACGTAATGCCACTTGCCACGATTCCGACACCACTCATTTGTTTCCCTCGCCACTCTTTATGCAAGCGTCGCTTATGGACACTCAAGTCAAAGCTTCTCGTTAGGAAGTCAAATCTCATACATTAGTTAGCTCGCGCCTTGTCACGTTCGAAAATATTAAGATTAATAGTATACTGGGATAACTGGGAAATAAGACATATGGGATTTGATGTTTCGTTATCATTTAGGTGACAGTGAAACGTCAAATACCTTAATATTTTGATTTTCGATTCGATCAAATGACAACTGTCGATTAACTTTTGACTTTAGCCCCTGAGGTTGTTGCACTTGTCCATGCCTTTCAACAAAAATTATTTTGTTATCTATCTATGTGTTTACTTCTATGGTTTGCACCACAGACTATATAGATATTACGTGCTTTGCACAGAACGGGCGCGACGGCGCCATTTTAATAATCAATAATGCTAGCGTCAGGCTTCCGTAGGAAAAACACGTACTGTAGTCAGGATGACTGGACTACGAACATATTTGGAAGTTCGAGCGATCCCAACATTCCATACATATTTACTGCCTGAAATATTTTTAATCGTCTCTGCCTGAATAAAAGTAGTTAGTACTTCGAAAAAGAGAGAGAAATATCATCATGAAAGTGGCATAGATAACCTTTGTTTGAATCAAGGTGCCGCGCCGGCCGATTACCAACCAAATCATGAAATAGTAAAATAAAGAATGGGGAATGTCCTCAAATAATAATGTATTCGGAAACCTTATAATTAAATTGAAAACCATTTCGAGATATCACTTTAATTAGATGTATTTTTTTTATTCTCGTCTAAAAATACTTTAAATTCGAGGAGATATTTTAAAAACTGTAATGACAAGTGATCGACCTTTTTCGGACAGACCATAGCATTGGTGTACAAAAAGAGGTGGTGTATAGTCTAATAATTTTATAGATATCTTTATTGTCTATGGTTGTTACCTAACAAATTTGCCAATATCTTTTCTTTGTGTTTCCTGACGATAACAGTATTTCATACAAATAACGACTGCAGTCTAATGAACAAATTAGTATACAATAAAAACCAAGTTTTAATGAAAATAAATCTTTAAAATTGAAAGTTTGTTCGAATAATTTGACAAAGATTTATTTTTTATTTTTCCTGGCAATGGTTTAGCTCCGTCCTTACATTATTACGATTACTACATTAGAATCGCAAATTTTTAAAAATTAATTAAAAAAGAACAAAGCATATATAAGTTTTAAGTATTAATTTACATTTACGCTGGCACAGCGTATTTACTATATACTCAGCAATATTATTTTGACGACCGCACTGAGGTAAAAGAAATCACGGCGCAGAATACTGTCTTTGCGCTAAGTGCATTTAGTGAACTCATACTCAGGCCTCCGATTCTCATAACCTGAAATAACCTCATTTATTGAATGAGCCGCTTTCTTGGCTTCTAACAGTGGTTTTATTAACCAGAAATGATCCAACGACCAATATCGTGGTTTCTTACGGATACCGGTAGAAAATTTTCATTCGCTGCTATAACTGCGTTCGGTGTTGGAGCAACTGCATTTAAATTTTTACCAAATACATTATTATTGTATAAATATAAGGACATTGTTCACCATTACAGGTAGTATTTACCTGTATTGAATGTTACACTGTTATTAAAACTCAAAATTAAACTAGGTACTTATATAATTTTTAGGGACAGTAGACCAGTAGATTTATCAGCAGATCTACAGGCCCGTGTCCAGAAATGTCTAGATATTTTAAAAATTAGTGACAAAAATCACAAATTAGTGCAACCATTCAGTGTAATTGGATTTGACTTATTCAATGCAGGTATGTGTAAGTTAAAATCAGAATTAATGATAAGCTTTTTATATATTATACCATTATTACAATATGAATTTGTTTAAATTGTAGGAAGTATAAAATCAAAATATGGTGCAGCGATTGGTATTCCAGTAAATTTCACATACAAATCAATGGCAGATATTGATAAAGATGATATACAGGTATAAAAACTATTATTATTATAATATTATATAAAAATAGTAACTGGGATAATAACTAAATAAATGTATGGAACACATAGATTGATTCAAGCTTTATGGTGGCTCGGAAGTTAGCTGCAGGCACTACTTCGTACAGCTACAGTAAAGTTTACAATAATAAAATTAAGAGTTAATTTTAAATATGAAATATAATAAAAAAACCTGCAGGTGGGTAGCGCTAACACCTCAATTAGTGTATTACTCAGTGAACTTGTGCCTAACTTTGGAGCCGCCGTAAAGTTTGGCTCTATACTGTATTGTGTATAATACATATTATTGCCAGTAGTGAACTATGGACAAGATTTGAGAGTAGGGGAAACTTGTGTGAGTTAGGAGAACAGTTATACCTCAATACCTACTGTAAATGTTGAAAAAACTTTCAGGTAAACCTAAAATCAATCAACTGGGAATCTGAAACAGGAAAGAAGTTAGCTGATGCACTAATCTTAACAGAAGATGAGCAAGAATTTGCTATATGCCGAGAAATCCTTTCTACAAACAATTTTAAAGCATTTCTCCAACCGACTTACAGTTTCAGTTGCGTATTTGCAGCATATAAATTAGGACAAAGCTTAAATGTTAAATTAAATTTATATAGTTTACCTTTATTTGTAAGATGTGCAGTTTATTCATTAGTTACTATGTTTAATTTGGGTGTATATTATCTTTTAACTGATTTTACTGAAGTTCATTATGAAACTGAAGTTGATAAAGAGTTATGTGAGTTAAATCCAAAATTCAAGGAAGTCGGTGTCTCATTCTATGATAAGCTGTTAAAAAGAAATCAAGCTTTACGAGAGCTGATGGGGCAGGAAGGCGAGAATAAATATAGTATTAAGGGAAATGAAAATTTCTTTTTAAGACAACCACACATAGCTCTGGTCCATCGAAAAAAATTTTTTGAAGCACAAAGAGATGGTGAACAACTTACAGCATAAGTAACAGCATAGGTAATTGACTAAACAAATATACATAGATAACTTATTTCAGTAGGTAATAATAATAACAACATCTACATATTTATCTTATAATATGTATAAAATTAAGGTTTCTTTGCTCATGTGTTTGCAACTACCAATCTCATTTGAAAAATTATTCTCATTAGAAAAATGGCCCCACTTTTTTTTCCTCAAGTTTGTCGATGATTTTTAGTTAATTTTAAAGAAAAATAAATCTACTTCCTTATTATGAATAAGTTTTAATTTTCTTCACCCGCGTTATTGAATAATTTGACTATATTTAATGCAATATTTGAGGTTATTATTATTTTTAATGCTTTAATAATAGATATCTGTTTTTTATGTTATTAAACATTGTCTACTGATTGGTAAATGATGTGTTGAAATGAATTAATAAAAATTATATTATTTTAGAATATTGTTTTGTTACCAAACTATTAGGTATCAAGTGGGCCCAAAAATGGGCATTCTCCTTTTAAGGGTAATACTATTATTTTTAATTAATAAAGAAAACTCAATTCCAGTTGGTTTTTTTTTAACTCTTTATATTGGGTTATAATTAAAACAAATGAACTATATAAAAGCTTTATATTTCTTGGCAGTTTTTGAGATTTCGAAAATTGCCCATAATTCAATAGACACCTAAGGTTTTTGTGTTTTATACTTGCAGCAGATCTACTTTGGTATGTGATTATTTTAAGAACTTATTTTGCCTTTTTATTGGCAGTTTCCTAAAACTATAATTTAATTATGTAAACTATAGTTGTAGCTATATTAGTAGTTTTTGGTGAGTAATGGCATAATGTTTGGCCCTTTCGGTTGTTCCCGCCAATTTTTTTTGACAACTAATCACCGAAACAACTGCAGTCATTGCTTGTTAACTCTTACACTATTTCCGCCTGGACATCGGCCGTTTTGTTTTATAAAAACATCTGAAATTAAAAAAATTGTTAACAAATAAAAAGTTAATCCCTACTACGTAATTAAATTGTTGGCAATTGGCAAACAGACCTACGCCACATTCTCTAGCGCATTTAAATTTTCCAGGATTGAAATAAGTTACATTATTTGTTCCACATACTGGATTATATTCTGAGGATGTAGTACAGTCTTGTACGCATTGTCGTTGTTCCTCTGTTTCATTCGGCCTGAAATAATAAATGAACAAAACAATTATTATCGGTGCATTATAAAAAACATCCAACCTTTGAAAAAAATTATAAAAAGCTGCATGGGCGAAACCCCTTGCCTAAAAAATAAAATAAAAAGAGCACTGATCATCAGCCAATAACAACATTGAAAATTAAAAAGTAAAAAAATATATACAATAGTGATGGGTAAACTTTGTATCGATTAATAATATTTTAATAAGTTTCTTTTTTATATGCGGTTACTTAAACTTGTTAACTCACTTATCTTCAAAGACAATTTGATCTGGTGGGTCAGTAGGTACGATAACCGGCCTTCCTAGAATCGACGCCCGTTCAGTCGTGGTTTTCTTATTAGAATTCTGTGGCGATTCGGGATAATCTTCATCTGGACTTGGTTCTTCTGGGTATTCTAGTTGGTTGTTATTTGGCAATTTTGAAGAATTTTGAATCGGTGGTTTATTTTGCGGTATTTGTAAAGGCACACCCTCGTTATAGTTTTCATCAGATTCAGATAAATCATAATAATTTGGTTTAAAGTTAAAAGATGGATGATTTTGATGACGATGAAAATTCCAATGATTGGGAATGTAAGAGTCATAATAATCCGGAATTTCGTGTCCAGTGTCCTATAAAATACAAAATACACAATTTTAACAAATATATTTACGAGATGCAGTAAACTATAATAAGATAATTTAAAAGATTGTAGTTGACCTTTAAGCTATTGCTATATTGTTCTGAGAATAATACAGTTATCATAAAATTGTATGAACTAATGTAATAGCACCAAAAGTACGATTTTAAACACTTGTATTGCATTGATATACTTGACGGCCTTGCTTTTATACCTCACCATAATAATGTAAAAGTAACACTTATTTTACTCACCCGCCCCCAAAATGATGGACCGAAATAATTCGAAGGTTTACTGATGTGAGACCTTCGATTCGAAATTAATTGTCCGTAAAAATCGTGAGGCATAAAAGAATCGTATTGTCTTTCATATCCGAAATTGTAACGTTTAGTCCTTTTTTTAGATATTTTATTCTTATCAAGGTATACATTTGATGAATAAATTACTTGAAGTTGTATTAATGCTGAAAATAATAATATAAATTATTAGATGTAATATTGCTACATAATATACGTAGAAAAATATATTTAACATAATTAGACCATGACTGTAACATCTACCGGGGTAAGCAGAAACTTGTCAGTACAATGATTCGTACATGAGAAGTAGGTATAGAAAATATAAATAGCTGATTTGTTTAAAAAAATAATAAAAAACGTATGATACTTACTAATTAAAAATATCACGGTGTGTATTTCACGAAACACCACCATTGTTTATTTACAATTTCGTCTATTTTTGATACGCGATATAATGTTATTCTCTTCATAACAAGTTCCACGTATGGCTGGTCTCGCTGTAAACCAGCAAATGCTCTCGAACCATTCTCATATTAATATTGTATATACGATCAAAACCAGACACCTAATTAATATGCGATTTAAAGTTCTTTATTATGAGTAACCAACGTAAATACCTAATTAATTATCATTCACGAAAAAAATAAAAGATTTTTCGTTACATTTTTGCACCGTTATGTATTTATGATGAAAATTTTATAGAAAAAATCAACACGCACACGCAGTCTGAGCCCTCCCTCCCCCCGTCTTCGCCTTAGATCAAGTTGTGTGTGTGTTGCTTTTTTCTATAAATTTTTCTTCATATTTAATTAAAACAAATGTAGCATTTGGTATGTTTAATAAAAAATAGCCGATAATCGTACGTTATGCTATTAAAATTGAGTTTAATAATATTGAGTTTTACATGTTTTTTCCACATATTAATCCTCAATTTATTGTCAATTTCAAGGGAAAATCAGCTTTATTAGAATGGAAGAAAGTGAATTATTAAATACTAATTGAATAATAAAGGTCAACCTGACAGTATATTTACATTTTAGAATAGTCATGGTCCAGTGGTCAAAACGGTATAGGTACCAGTCACCAGTTAATAACCTATACATATAATTATGTGTTTATTATAATATGTTATACATAAGTAAAAAGTAAAAATTCGTGATCATCCGACACAATCTCAAATATCATCAAAAACTAACAGAGTTTTAGTTTACTACCTACTTATTGTATATCCAGATTGTAGTGCTTGGGGCATTCCCTGTGATAGGTATTTCCACTTATACGCATTGATCACGAAATTTAATAAATTATGTATGGACTACCGGAAATACCGGAATATAAAAATAGATTTCAAATTGATAAATATTCAAAACTATTGATTTGATTTTATAAACTTATCAAATGGAAAATATTCATGAATCCCGAAAATATATTGTTGGTACAGTAATTCTTGATATTATTCCATTTATATTTTTTAAAGTGACGCCACTAGCTTGGTAATTTAAAAGTGCCACTGCTAAAAAATAACACCCACTTCCCAAAAAAGTTCGAACACGAACCATTTTTTTTACGTGGGAAAAATCTTGGAGTGATGACGAGGTGATGTCGGACTTCCCGGTACTGCCCAATACCGAGTATACACTACTAAAACCCTACGTTGCCCCTCTCTACGTCATGTGGTGAGGTCACGGGCACATTCGCGTCGCCATCACTGACCTAGGCTATAGAGACTATACTTAGGTCTGTCACAAAAAAAAACATGATATAAAGTGGTGGGGCCGGAATGGGAACCTATGTCAAATCGAATAATATTTTGTAGTATGCCTTTTATTAGTATTTTGGCATGAAAAATCTTTAGGGCGTGACAATTGTATTGTATTGTAAAAGTCTTTAAAATAGATATAAGTATAATTTTGAACAATTAATAAAACAAAAACTTATAAAATATATTTTTAAAAAAATACCTGTTATTATTTGGGTCTTCTCCAATTAATTTAACAACTACGTTTGTGACGAAAGTTAAGAATTTAACTTTTCAAAATAGTCGATAAAGTAGTAACGTAAAGTAGTATACATCACTTGTCTGGTACATCACTATTACTATAAGCCGGCCGAGAAGTTTCGCTGTCGAAAATTGCTGTGAATCAGTGAATTGCGTCTTGCGTTGTTCGAGTTGTTTCGATTCTTCACTTTTGGTGAAATTAAGCTGTTTAATCATCATATAACGTTGAAAAAGGTAATTGTAACATTTAGATGGAATGCTTGTTGATAAAAATGAGGTGTAGATATGTTAAATTTGAAGTAAATACGTGTTAATTAAATGGTTGTCGTTGCCGGCAGGTCTGCGAAAATGAGTTACGTTATTTCTGACGAACATTTGAAGCAGTTGAAGGTATTTGTGGAGGTTTGCAAGAGTCGGCCGGCGATTCTTCAAGATCCAAAGTTGGACTTCTTCAAAGATTATTTGGTGTCATTGGGTGTTACTGTGCCCAGTGCTGCCTCTGGTCCGAAGAGCTTCGCTTCCGGAGAGAGGTGCGTACTTTATTTATTTTATTATTAGATTATTCAGATCTTGAATATGATCTTTATAGTGTTTTCTTAGATTATGCGTGAACATGTTTTTAACTGGCTAAAAGATTTTATGCAGCTAACTATTTTGATTAATTTGATCCGAATTTATCTTTAATAGATGTCTAACTATAAATATCTACTTCTAAAAGATAGTTTTAAAAGTCGTTAACTTTGTTGTAGTAAACAACCTGCTGGAAATGCTCCTGAAGCGAGTACTTCTGAAGAGGAGTCAGAGCCTGAAAGTGATGTGGAACTTGATATTGGTGGTATGTACAAAGGCGATAAACAAAAGGAGAATGCCCATTCACCTAAGAGAAATGGACCCACAATTTTTTTCTCGAGTTTCTTTTTTAGTTCATTTTGTAGGAAAATAAATCTACATTCCTTTATCACCAATCAGTTAATTTTTTCACCCAAGTTATTGAGTAATTATATTTTTTCTGATACAATATTTGAGGTTTTTATTGTATTAAAAACTTTACTAATTGGTAATATTTTTATTTTTATTTTTTTATTTTTTTATTGTAGCTCGACATGTGACAACACACCGCCTGATGTAAAGCTAGAGTGTTATGTTATTAAACATTGTATATTGATTGGGAAACAATGTTTTGATATAATTCAAATAAATTAATAAACAAATAAGGTATTATTATAGAATATTGTGTTGTTAAGAAACTATTAGGTATAAAATGGGCCCAAAAATGGGCATTATCCTTTTAGAAACTTTTTCTTATGACTCTTCTCTGCAACACTATCTGTCACAGTAAAGACATTTAGCATTGCTTGTGGACGTTTTTACTATTAGGTTTATAATCCGCTTCCTATGAGGTATCTATGAGCACCATCTCCTTTTCCTGCACTTCATCTCTGTTTATGCTTATTATTTTTTTCATGCTATACATTGGGTATGTCGAGTAGAAAGAAGATTTTATTGTGTCCATATGAAAATCATTTATCTCCATTTCTATATGTATAATGTAACATCAAAAATGACAAAGTAAAACTTAACATACAAAGATAATTATCTATCAACAGAGGTAATGGAGCCTGACATAGTGACTTCTCAGGAGATGGGCGATCCTGAGAAGATACCGACAGAAGAGGAACGTGACCAATCTGATGAGAAACGTTCTGCAGCAATGCAAGAATTCTCACAACAGAAATTTGATGAAGCCATCGCATTGTATACTGAGGCTATTAAACTTAACCCGCAGAGTGCTTTGTTGTTCGCTAAAAGGGGACAGGTATGTAGAAGACAAAGTAAAATAAGCTGATGAACAGTCGTACAGTGCATTTGTATTGTTGTTTTGTTGTGTAATATTAAGACTAACACTAGCATAAGTTTATTAACGTAAAAGCCAACACCTGGCGTCCATACATTTTGTTTACAACAATGTTTGAAACATAGCAGATTTATTTTTTATTTTAGCACGTCATATGACCGCACTCCGCCTGATGTTAAGCTAGAGTGCGATCCATGAACGGAGGTGACTGCTGTCAGAGAAGGGGATCTGCAGACAGCAGTCGCGTCCGCTATAAGGATCCCATGTTATAGGAAGGGGGAAAGATGTGGCTGGGAAGGTCGTTCCATAATTTGATGGAACGACAGAAGAAGGATTGCCCGAACCTTTTGGTCCACGAGGGGATTATTTCGACGGTGAGGCGATGCTTTCGATCGCCTGCACGCGTCGACCTCAAGCGATGTGGTGTAGGAGGGATTAAGTCATGGATCTCTGCTGAACATTTATGTTGAAATTAAGTAATTTGATAACTTTCTCAGCACTAATTATTTGCGCAAATCACTATAATAAACAAACAGCTACGGCACAGAACATATAAAATGCTTGTGAAATATTTTAAACATTTTATATTGGTTGTGGATGCTCAGGTGGTGGCTTTCACGTTGATACTAACAAGTTTAATTCTGTAAATCATACAAACTCAATTTTTTTGTTAAAAGCTCAGCAAATATTTATTTATTCTTTTGAGCTTAATAAATCCTATAAACCTAAGCAAAAGAAATATTATATTGGTGTGAGATGTGACCTCAACTGACCTGATGGTAAGCACAGTGGAGGCCCATGATCCTCAGTCTCCTTATCTCTACCGGCTCAAGAAATGGTTTTCCCTCTTCGCTTGAAGGATACAAGGTTAAGGAGTGAAATTACGACACGGCCACGTGAATAGGGTGTAGTTTAGCGGTCAGAACATCTGTGCCAATACTGGAAAACGTGGGTTTGAATCCCACCCCAGATTGTGTGCATGATGTTTTTTTTCTATTAAATCTTCATTAAAATGCATATTCAATCTTTCATAGAAATAATAATGGCAGCACGTGAGAGAAGGAAGGATAATATAAACCTAAAAAATATCCAGTACAAGGAAACCAGTATCTTGATATAAGAGAAAATCCTAATTAATTAATTATATGTAATATTGTTTACTAGGTGTACCTGAAACTGCGTAAACCAAACGCGTGTATTCAGGATTGCGCACGCGCTTTGGAACTCAACTGCGACAGTGCAGCAGCTTACAAATTCCGTGGGCGTGCTCATGGGTAAGTGGACTAATTATTATGAAGGTAATATGAGAACAAAAAGGCGTTGGAGCTATCAAGATTTACCCAGTTGATAAGATAGGCTGCGTTGATAAGTGAAGGCCTCGTTAGTCCGTAACCACACCATGACTCTGCTTATAGTCAGACTGACTGATTGCAGATAGTGAGGAAAGGAAAGGAAAGAAAAAATCTATCATCCATCTAGCAGTAGAACGATTGTTCCTACTCTAGTGCTTGTATCATAGGCACTAAGTGATCAAACTATTATATATACTGGTCAGTTTTTACTGAGATTTAAACACCGGTCTCATACATTTTTTAAATTGTATCTCTACATGTGACGACACTCCGCCTGATGTAAAGCTAGAGTGTGGTCCATGAATGGAAACAACTGCTACTACAGAGAAATTTCTACATGCGTCAGTCACCTCCACTATGCTGGCTTAAAGAGACGAGCGTGTACCATCCAGATTGACAGTGTACACCTGGCTACATTTAAGCTACTCCCAAAACTGCGAACGAAGCTCACTTCACAGGTGTTACATTCGAAAGTGGTGGTACTACCCCAGGATGGCAGACTGGGCTAATAAAAATCATCAGTCTGCCTACCACTCTTTAATAGTGCCTAGAGGCACCGAACGACCAAAGTACATATAACAATGTTACATTGGTACCGATCAGAATTTAGCGAGGTTCGAACACGAATCTCATCATCATGATCATCACATCAGCGTCTCACCGCTAGACCGCGATTGCTAGTACGCCCTTTCTACTGCTAGACCATGGCCAAACATAGTACAATAAAATTGTCTCTTCTCATTCAAAAGTGACTTACACATAGCTAGAGATATAGGTTTATGTAAAAATTTTCTTCATAGGCTCTTAGGAAAGTTTGAGGAAGCTGCCCAGGACCTATGTGAGTCACTGAAGATAGACTACAATGATCAGACAAATGAGTGGTTAAGTGAAGTGAAACCGAACGCTGAGAAATTGCGTCAACACAAACTTGCACAGCAACGGAAGAAGGAAGAGAAACAGGTTTGTTAATTGAAATCATGATCATCATCAAATATATCATCATATAATCTTTATACTGTTGTTTTTTCAAATATAATATATTGGCAAATTTATATTCATTATTAGCCCGGTCTGTCTTCTTGGGGTAGTAGTGTCAAAAGGAGTGTCCTGAATTATGGACATTTGTTTCTTCAAGCCGGCCATAGCGGAGGCGACTGTTGCCTGCAAAAATCAGGTCATGGTCGCATGCCAGGCTACTTATAAAAATATTTTTATGTTAATATTGTTTCAGCATCGTGATCGCATCCGTAGAGCCCGTAAAGCGCAAGAAGCCAGAGCGAAGGCGGCAAAGGAAGCCAACGAGAATAGAAGTGCTCCGGGTGGTTTCTCAGGAATTCCTCCTGGCTTTTCCGCTGACAAACTTAACGATTTGCTCTTTGATCCAGAAATCATGTCAGCTTTTCAGGTATACCGTGTATAACTTGAATTTTTGGTAGACTAGGTAAGATAGTAAGGTTTTTGCGCCGGTTTTATGTACCCTTCATTCCTACAGGATCCAGAAGTAACTGCAGCATTCCAAGATGTGTCTCAGAATCCGGCCAACTTTGCCAAGTATCAGAATAATCCGAAGATCGCGAATGTTATTGGCAAGTTGCAGAGTAAATTTGCTAAGAGTGGAGCACAATTCCCAGACGGTATGCCAGGTGAGACTAGTACACACTTTGTATAAAACTGTTATTAATTTGGGTGTAAAAAGAAATCATTGGACTCACAGCTTTTTTTTAAATTGTAGCTTGGCATATGACAACACTCCGTCTTATACCGTCGATTATACCATTAATATTTTCTATGTTTTATGTAATTTCAGATTTTACAACACCTCCAAAGCCTAACCCGGGTAATGATGACGTAGGTCTCGACTAAATGAAAGATACCACCTCGCCAATATAACGTGTTTCAGTTATGGGCGATTTAATATTTGAAAGTGTTACTTGCAGTTTATGTTTTACTTATTTTTGTGGGAAAATTGCTGAATATTGTTTTTTTTTATTATTTGTAATGTTTTTGTATTTAATAAATTGAGTCATTTTAATTACCAAATAAATATCTTTATTTATTTTTTGATGGAAGGTGAGAGGTGCTTTTTTACAAAAACATGTCAAATAATTTTGTATGGTTAGGTAATTTTTTTTCATTATTATTCCCTATTAGCACGTAATCTGCAATTCATGTAATATTTAACAATAATTATTAAGTAAATAAACACTGTCACTTTTTCAATATATGGTCTGTTAAATGTTTTTTGGATATCTTCTCAAAGTGCAATGTGCCTTTGTAATATTTAATCAGTGGAGTGGTGACGTCACACATAAGTTCATGGGAAGCGTAATTTTTATATTATTTGTTCTCGTTAAGTACATTTTGTATAACTTGGTGCGTCAACTTAAAACACGTGTGTTTTACAAAGATCCACTCCATGATTAGATGAAATCCCTAATAGTGTAATAACCGGTGTTTCATTATTAACAATTATGATAGATAAGTCATTTTATTAGCTTTGTTAGACTTTAGTTTTGGCTGAATATATTGTCTGGGTTTTAAGGTTAAATTTTTAAGTTTATCAATATACAGATAATGGTTTTTACACACAATTGGAGAGTAGTTCACGTGTAATTGATCAAACTTTATGAAACACCAGCTTTGAAGGTTTGCTCTGAATTAACCGAGTGTGTGTAGAAATCATTAGGGAGGCGTGTGGTTATCTTTAATTATTAGTAATATTAACTTTTTATTTTAGTGAAGTTTCGCTTCAATGTACCACAAGCTATTGACTGTAATGTTATATTAATAAATGTATGCAAATAAGAGGATTTTGTTTTAATTTCTGATGTTAGAACTATAGTTCAGTACGTAAACGGTGAAACAACTGATACTACGAGTTTTCTGCAGATGAAAGTCGTCTCTGCTACGCTTGAGGAAACGAATGTTCCCGGAGCGACAAGGTCACTTCACGAGTGTTATATTCAAAAGTGGTGGTACTACATCAGACGGCACGGCAGACGGCTAATAACCATCATTAGTCTGCTCACTCCTCTTTAAAACACTGCATACAAACTAATTTTTTCAGTGGTAGCTAAAATACATTCACCGAAATTCATAAATTAAAACATCATTAAAATCTATTAATAATATATTTTTTTATACATCGTTAACTCTTCCCCAACCTAACCTTATTTTCTTTTCGTGAAGTTTCAACCATGATGGCATGTTTTTAGGGAAAGGATGTGCATTGGGGAACTTCAATGGTGGCGCTGGAGCCTTGAATGGGTCTTCACTTTTGAGTTTTAAAAGTAAATATTCTTTATTAATTTCTTTTGGATCCCTATATTTATCCATGTAGAGGTTGAACGGTTTACGTCTCGGAAACCATTCTTGTGGTCTTATGTAGGGCTTCGGGAAATCATATTCATAGACTGAAATGTAATAAAATATTAAAGTTATGTATTAAGTGATGTGTAAGAACATGTTAAATAAATTTCATGTGGCTTAGTCATGTTAAATTTGATTACTTTGAAACAATACTGCCTGCAAAAGGCATCATGGTCCCAGCAAAACAAACGTGGAAGTAAGCCACATAAAATCATTTCATTTAACAAAACTTAAGAAGTAAATGAAGTTTAGTTTAAAAAATTAAATTACAAAATATATAAATATAAAGCACATACTAGGTTCCTTCATTTTCAATATATTATGGAAGAATTCTTTCAATGAACTATCCCAATCTGATTGGAAGAACGCCAGACCTGCCGGTGTAATATCATCTTGGTGTTTCTGATACCAATCACGTGTTACAAATGTTCTGCTCTCCAAAGGTGATGATGATGTTACTGTGAATTTCATATAATAATTACTTTTCCATTAGTAATAAATTATGCAATCCATGAACAAAGTGACCATTATTTTTTTTCTCAAAACGGGTCATCGAGTTGTTTACAGCAATAATAGGCCTCCAGGATATAAAATAAATACTAAAAAAACTTATATTTTATCAAAATATATAAAATATAGGTTTCGTTCTGAGAAAACAGGATAATTCTTTGTCCTGGAATTAGTTGGTTTCGGAGACACCAACAGAGTATCCAAAATAGGGACAATACCAGTTCTAAATTAGTCATATGGTCAGGGGTCACATTATCAATTATGTATGTACAATAATGTACATCCATATAAATATTTTAAAAAATTAAGTTAAAGTTGCCTTTTAATTTATACAGGTTATCATAGTATTCTAAACATATAATTACCTTTTTCAATATTATAATCAATCTTTTGATTCTGTTTATACAATACGTATACAAATCTATGAAACCCTGTCCCCTTTGGTGGGAAAGGCTGTAGATACTCGACTAGTGTGTCTCCCTTCTCAATATGATTACCAGGAATATTAGAAACAAGCCAATGCACATATTCTTTATTGTCCTCGGTCAAATGTCCATCCAAACTCGTGAAAGCTAATGTCCACATATCATTCCCACTACTTTCAAACTCAACAACAGGCATGGATTTCGCTTCCCTAGGTTTAATTACATTGCCAAAATAAACTGGCATCAGTAAATCATCTATTTTATAAGAAACATCCATATTTACAAAAGGAACAAAATAGCCTTCTCCATAGAGGTGCTCAAATATGCCATAGTGTTCCGCTATCTTCTTCTTATGAAATGGACCTGTTGTTTTCAACCATTCTCTCCGAACCTCATCTGTGTCAACAAATAATTTAAGGTTACGTGTTGCCTGGGCTAAGTTAGGATCTTTTTTATTTTTTTTTATATGTTGCATGTGCTCTGCTCGTATTTGAGATCTCGCTTTCCTGGAAACATACCAAGAGAGGTTAGGTTTTTATAAATATATTTATGAAAAATGAGATAAAATAGAATAATACTAACCTAAAATAGGGTAATCCTATATCAGTTTTAGCTGTGTATAATTCATCTCTGTAATTTAATTCATCAAGACGGTCTTTCAGTGATCTCGCGTATAAAGGAGGTACACCTCTCACACGGTGTCCCAACCGCGACTGCTGCAGTTGTACATTAGCAATACTGATTCGAAATGTATTCCACATTTCGCTGAATTTGTTTATTTATGAATTCAAAGCAGTAATTATCTACAATAATAATTAAAATTGGCCAATTCCCCAAACGCGATAAATTATGACAAAATACGCCTGGAGAAATGTCATATTTTTTTATGTTGGTGTGACTGATTTGGTGTTGCAAGTAAAAGTTAAGTCTTACCCTATTTTGTTTTAATAAATATTTCTCAAAATCTTAATCTTAATACGTGCTTTTGTCAAAATTGCTGTGATTTTATTAAGCTATGCACATTTTATTGAAAAGTTATGTGATATCCCGCTTATTATTCAGTTTACTTACACAAACATGATTCTATTTTTGCACAAATATAATCTACATTAAGCATTAAAATCACTAAAATTGGTAATAAAATACTTAATAATACCAACATTAAAAAAACTTGTCAAAACAAAGATAATCGTGTATACTTGAGCGAGCGTGCGTGCGTTTATTCGAGTTTCATTTCGTTTTGATTGCGGTTCCGTATACAATTTGGTCGATAAATAACACGTTTAATTATAGTGACTTTTTTTTGTGAAGTGAGTAGTGTTATAGTTTTGTGAAACTCGATTTGTGGTGATGAGCTTATGGTAAAATAACAACTACTTAACTTATGTGGACAAAAGTAGAATATATTAAATATACTATGTAACGTTAGGAGCCATTTACACACGGCGGATAGTCACGTAGACGACTTCGATGCGATCTCTGCAATGTATTTATCAGATAAACACATTTTTTAATATTTAAATATATTATCGGTAACGGTAGCTGTGGATATATCGAGATGGATAGCAAAAAAATATTAAAAAGTGCGATGCAAAGTGCCGCGGAGTTTACTTTCACGCCACCTCCGGAGGCACCCGTGTTCGAACCCACCGAAGAGGAGTTTCGAGATCCCTTGGTCTACATCACAAAGATTCGTCCAGTGGCTGAAAAAACGGGAATATGTAAAATAAAGCCTCCTTCTGGGTGGCAGCCACCGTTTTCTTTAGATGTCGATAAATTAAAATTCGTTCCTAGGATACAAAAATTAAACGAATTGGAAGCCATTACGCGATTGAAACTATTGTTTTTAGATAAGATATTGAAATTTTGGCAACTGCAGGGACAGACACTAAAAATACCCATGATCGAAAATAAAGCATTGGATTTATATTGCTTAAAGTTTTGGGTAAATGAAGAGGGAGGATTCGATGTTTGCGATCGGGGGAAAAAATGGCGTAAGATCGCGCACGCAATGGGATACAGTCAAAATGGGAGCACGTTTAATTTTTTAAGAAATAATTACGAAAAAATACTCTTGCCTTTCGATATCTTTGAGAATAGTAAACCGAATGCGATAAAAGCTGCGAAAAAGACTGAAATAAAATCCGATGATACGACGCCTTCTATCACTGAGGTCTCTTTAGAACTTCTCACAAATATGAAAAGAGAGGATGATGTCAAACAAAAAACGAGCATAAAGAAAACAAAGACTGGATCTGATATTAAAACTTTAAATGACATATTTGCGCCAAAAGCAGATACAGAAATTATAGAAATAAAGGATGAGACTGAAGTGTGTGAACCGAGACAGACCAGAACGAAAGTTAAAAACAGAGAACTAAGAAGACTAGCATGTTATGGTCCAGGTCCTAAAATGCCAGGGCTCAATGATGAAGAGTTTGATATCACTAAATGTAGAAAGAGACCGAGGTTTGATGTTGATCCATTAGCAATATACTATTGTGGCATATGTCATAAAGATCATAGTGATGATTTACTACTGATATGTAATGGTTGTTCAGACACATACCACACGTTTTGCCTGAAGCCACCATTGAGCGCTGTCCCTGATGGAGACTGGAGGTGTCCATGTTGTATAGCTGAGGAAGTTCACAAGCCAGCTGAAGCATTCGGCTTTGCGCAAGCTGAAAGAGAATACACTCTGCAGCAATTTGGTGAAATGGCTGATAAATTCAAATCAGAATATTTTAATATGGCACCCCATCTGGTGCCTACGACTGTTGCTGAGAAAGAGTTTTGGAGAATTATATCATCGGTTGATGATGATGTCACAGTGGAGTATGGAGCTGACCTTCACTCTATGGATCATGGCTCTGGCTTTCCTACTAAGTCTTCCATTAATTTACTCCCTGGTGATCAAGAATATGCAGAGTCTGGATGGAACTTAAACAACTTACCTGTACTCGAAGGTTCTGTTTTGAGGTTTATTAATGCTGATATATCGGGTATGACTGTACCGTGGATGTATGTCGGTATGTGCTTCTCTGCATTCTGTTGGCACAATGAAGATCATTGGAGCTATTCTATCAATTATTTGCATTGGGGTGAAGCCAAAACATGGTACGGTGTGCCGGGAAGCGGTGCGGAGTCACTCGAGAATGCGATGAAAGCTGCGGCACCAGATCTATTCAAGTCACAACCCGACCTCTTACACCAGCTTGTCACAATTATGAACCCTAACTTACTCACGGCTGCCGGTGTGCCTATATACAGAACTGATCAAAATGCTGGTGAGTTTGTGGTGACATTCCCACGTGCTTATCACACTGGCTTCAACCAAGGGTACAACTTTGCGGAGGCAGTGAATTTTGCACCACCAGATTGGTTGCCTGTAGGACATGAATGTATATTACATTATAAGAAACTTAAACGATTTTGTGTATTTTCACACGATGAGCTAATATGCAAAATGGCTTTAGAGGGGCATCATTTAGATCTTGAAACTGCATTAGAAATACAGAAGGAGTTGGGGCAGGCTATCGAGGATGAACAATCATTAAGGAAAATTGTAGTCAAAAAAGGGCTGACGAAAGTAGAGATGACTCCTTTTGAATTGTTATTGGATGATGAACGCTTGTGTGAAGTATGCAAAACCACATGTTTCTTGTCCTCTATCTCGTGTCCGACATGTAAGAACATGTCGTGTCTGCAGCACGCGTTGGAGGCCTGCGCGTGTCCCTTTTCAATCAAAGTGTTGAAATATAGATATAAAATGGAGGAACTGATGGTTATGTTGGACACAATAGATCATAGAGTGAACGTGTTTAAAAAATGGTTGACAAGCTCTAGAACTATTTTGGCACCGAATAATCCAAATGAAATAGGACGATTGCAGAAATTAAAGAGTCTGGTCGATGAGGCTGAAGAGCTCAAGATACCAAATTGTGTACTATTGGGACAACTTCGAGATGAGTATATGAATGCAAAACAAAAACAAGAACCTATAATTATAGATTTATTAGACGACGATTAAAATTGCAATTGTTTAATTGTGTAAGAGATATAGTACAAATAGTTAAATAATATTGTTGAAAATTCACTTTAATATTTATTAGGTTTGTTCTAAGATATTCACATAATAAGGATTATGTAGATTTGTAGTTAAAATTATGCAGCTTCTATCCAAATAAAAACGACTTCTATTCCCAGTAACCTAACCTAATTACGATTTAGTTAACGTTTAATTATTTAAAGTACTTTTTATATTATTTTAATTATAGTGACTAATAATATGGAAATGATCTCAAAATTTTGCAAAATGGAATCTTGTTTGAACATTCCGCAGGTCTTGTTATTTGTATAAATGTTTTTTTAAAAATACAGCTTGAAGTCTTAAACTTAGGTTAGCTGATGTATTATTACTATAGATATAGATTATCTGAATTCATAATAATTATTTAAAATATAAATTAAGTAAGTACTTATTTTTATTTGTTTGATTAGAAATTTATACCCTGAAATGGAGTTCGAGAAAAAATGTGAACAAAGATGTCGCCAATTCAAAACAATACTCTCATTTGTGTCGTTTGTTGAAAAGTACCAAAACATAATGTAAAATTGTAGTTTTAAACATAGTTTCAAACTTCAAAGTGGTACGAAATATTACTGTTTGAAATAAAATCGTGCAATATTTTTTTGATGCTGGCAATAAGGTTTAAACATTTGAATTGTTGGATTGTTTTATTTAAATTTCATTACTTCCGCCGACTCTAGGAAAATGTTGACTACTCTTGAGATGTCACTGACAGTAAAATTTCATTGTTTACATTTTTGATCTCAAATTCCATTTCAGATTATAGAATTTTAAGAAAACATTTTTTTTCTGTTAAAGTACTAAGTAGAATTCCGTTTATTTAAGTGAAATTTAAAGATATTTACATTTTAATTATATTTAAGTAGGTATATACTTTAAGCTTTGTGGTATGGTAATGTTTGAGTTGTGGACAGTTTTATGTGTGTGTGTGTGAATGCGTGTTATACCCAAAAAAGTTGAACTAAAATTTATTTAAAATAATTAAAAGTATGCTAACATTAATTTATTTTTAATGAATATGTTGAGAGATATTTGGTACATTCTTCGCAAACTTGACTGCTTAAAAAAAATTTAAACTAGTCATGTGACTTGAATTTATTTAACAAGCGAAAATTATTGGTTTTCTATTAGGCTTGTTTAAAAATATTTTGCAATAAGCAATAAACTAGCAGAGTAAATAAAAAAAAAACGTTTCGAGGGGGGCTTTGAGGTAAACTTCCACATATCCACGTACGCCACTGCGGTTCTTCGGAGAGGTAACTTTCTGATTCTTTTAGGCGTCGCCTGTGAGATGGGCAGAACCAGATCCATCATTTCCAATATGGAAATCCGAGTGTCATTGTTTTAAAATCCTCTTAGGAAATGGCCGTCGTCGTGTCGGGTGAGTCACGGTGAGTAGCTGACTGTAGTCAACTGGGAACTCGTCGTCCAACTACGTTACAAAGCGCGCCGGAAGGAAGTCAGGTACTCACGGTGAGCTCGGTTCGTAATCGGCACCCTGATTGTTGCCAGAAGTCCGGTTTTTGCATGTTTGTCCTAGTTATGCTATTGGGCTACAAACTTTTTCCGGTTATTCTATTCTCAACACGTTGACAACCCAACTCACTACCATTGCGTGCGATGCGGACTAGTGGACGCTTACCTTTATTCAAATTACCTAGTCTAGTTTGATTTGTCTTTGATTGGAGTAGTTGTTACTATCAGTTTGGTTTCCCACCGCTTAAAAGGTAGATTATAATTATGCGTAGGCACGTAGTTAGGCTAAAAATAATAAGGTTTAAGATTTATTTTGCACACGAAAGACAAATGATAGAATAACAAGTTGCCTCCGTGGGTAAATGGGCTTAAGGCAAAACTTGTTTTATTAATCAATTAATTTTATTTTTTTAATAAATTAAAATTTAGTAATTGCTTTTCTCTTTTTTTTTTTAATAAAGTGCCGCAGTGCTCTGCTACAAATGCCACGTTTTTAAAACTTTATTATTTTGTCATCACAATTTATTTAGGAATTAGATACTTTAAATTACACTTAATTACGCGTATCAGAAATATTTTCAACACTACAAAAAAGTTGCTCTCCATGTTATTTAATTTTTATTTCATACTTTCGCATGGAAATTATCTGAATAATATCTTGATAACATTTCGTACAGGGGGTTCAAAGGGATGACGAACATACAATAAACCTAGATTGTTTAATGATGCTTATTAGCCCGGTCTGTCGTCCTGGGGTACTACCACCACGGAAAGTGCACGTTCGTCTCAAGCCGGCATAGCGGAAGTGACGTGCCGCTTGTAGACATTTTTCTGTGCTAACAGTAGTTTCCGCTACTCAAGTGCCGGGCTACTGTTAAACACTTTTTCATAGTGTGAATTTTTTGATATGTTAAAATAGGATATGTTATGTAAGTTTTATTTTAAATATTTGTGTTCAATTGTTTGTACTTTATCTAAAAGTTAATTAAGCTATTTTAATTGCACTTTATTGCTATTTATATTCCGAATCTCAAGTCATATTTGCAGATGGAAGTGGGTGTGCTTTGTGACATGGTACGATGCTTTTTAGTTAGCTACTAAAGAACACGTAGCTGCACATCAACTATTCTCATAAACAGCAATCATCAAACACGAAATTAAAAAAAAAACATAATTGAGTTTAACTCAGATTTGACCTTTCTAAAAGATGTGTAACATTTTGACCTGCGAGTCAAATTTTAGAGGTCAAAACTGGATTAAACAGTTGAACCGTAAAGTGCTTTTACACATTGACTGAATTTATTCAATTTAGATTTTTAAGATTGCGTTAATTTATTGCCAATTTTGTGACAGTATTTTGTTAAACCAGATATAATAAATTTACACTGTTAATGTAGGTTGTTTAACGTAACAAAATGTTTTAAGGTTATTTTCACACTAAGTGGCTGATTCTAAGCCGCAAATCGGTGACTACTGCGTCAATTAACACGCGTTTTGCATATGGACTGGTGTAACCAAATTAGGTTAAAAATCCCAAATTATGGGTCCATACATTGGGTTACCGGAAGTCCGCTTTTTATACTGAAATGTCGGTTTTTTTCCCGATTAGACGTACAACTATAAGATCGATATATTCATGTATCGTATATCGACTTTATGATCGGATCAGTCAGTCAGTTGATTGTATTGAAATTCCAGTCAAAACAAAAAATTTTATTCTTAATTCTTTAATTTTCGATATTTTTGGCGGTCGTGTAATGTGCGTTTTTTCCTCGAACCATCTGGTAACACAGCCTTAAACAATAGTAAACATAGAAATCCTTTCAACGGCGTCATTTAGTTGCAAAACATATATTTTTAGGTGCCTTGTTAAGTCTGACACAAATATATTTATCCACCAACGTTCTATTAATAGCGATGTATTTATGATATTTGTTGCGTTAATTTATCTACATTATGCAAAAAACGTTTTGTCACTCGTATCTTATTTATGTTCTTTGTTATAGATAAGAATGATTATTTGCAATTAGCTCTGCGATTGACCTCTTTAACTTCAAGAAGTGTGGCTATAACAAAATAATATAGCAATTAATGAAAATGATTAATTATTTAATGCTAACGCCTATGAAATCTATTACTGGGGTTTGTTATTGTTAAATTATGAATTAGATTGTACTGGTCGATTTATTTTTAATTTCATTATATAATAATTTAATAATAATAATAATGTTGAATTAATTAAACACACCGATTACAGACGCGCACGCACCGCGTGTTCTTATCACAATTTCTAAAACGTGAATAATTATACGAGTGATAAAAATTCAGTGATCTAACTGTGATTAAGTTATATTTAGAGATTTCCTATAGTAATGAAGTATTACAAAATAATAGAAATATAAAGTATAATAATATTAATTATGTTTGTTTAGTTTCATTTTGAAAGCCCTTCCCAAAAATATACTTAGTAGTAGTTTTTAGGCAAGAAAATAACTACACTGGTGTGAAAGTATGTAAGTTCGTCCAGCTATCAGTCAAACGGATCTTGTAATCTAAAATTCAGTATTAAGGGATCAACGGCTAAAAAGTTTGCTTAGAAAGATTTAAATTTTTTTTTATTGACGTGTGTGTTTCTTGCATACGAAGGGCGACAGTTTTCGTTATCAATAAAAAAAGTTACGTGTAAATAGTGCGTTTTATTATAGTTACTATGAAAATAATACTAAAATTAAGTAAATACATTATTATTTGGTGCGTATTCATATTAAGTTAGGGTCCACTGAAACAAAATAAAAAACTACAAAAAAGAAATATTAATCTTATAGAAATCGTACAATCACAGATTAATTATTATAAAATAAATAAATAATAAACAAAGTATTGCCCTTTTAAATAATAAATTATGTTTCACGTAATACTGCAAAAGCAATTAAGGTTTAGAACCTATTCGACGCTATTTTTAGACCTCTTAATATTTAGAGGTCAAAACGTCAATTAGAAGACATATTTATAAAAACTTAATTCTAAAGTCTCTGGTGTCTTAAGTACATACAAAAATACATTAGTATCAGCCAGAAGACGGGGAACGAACCCAAGATCGCTCTTAAAAGTGAGATTCATATTAACAGACTTTTATTAGCACCAATATTTCCAATAACCACTCGGTTAAAATACGTACCTATTTCTGCCTGCATGGCGCATGAGCAAAGTGTCAAACTAAAAATGTATGGGATGTGACGTTACGGTTTGAAATTTCAAATCCCATACATTTGTTAGTTTGCTATTTTTGTATGGCGCATGAGCTTTCTATTAGCACATGCTTACATGGACAGCGAAAAAAATTTCACAATAGTAGTGTTTATATATTACTACGTTTATAATTATGTTGATTCAACTGCAGCCCGTTTGTTAAAAAAAAAATCATACAACCAACTTCAGTTCTTAATTTGACCGAGTAATCACAACCATAGAATAATAAAAATCTTGTAAAAAAAATAAATAATTATAAAATTAACAGATTCAAATAACGATTCGTAAAAATGCAAAATGAGTATTTAACATGCATTAAGTTTAAATATAGGGTGCCCCAAAAATGAAGATCAAACCGGAATCTGATGTTGGGGACACTGCATAAAAGAAATTCTAAAGATTTCTGCTAAATGGCCGAGCGTTTGACCACACCCTGCCTGATGTAAATTTCGTTGTTTTACGTGGTAGCCTCGCCCATTTCCCGTCCTTTTGTCTCGATAGGTAAAGCGAGACATGCGATGGCCGCTATTATAGCAGCCATAGAGTACACACCAGTTGCAACCGCCACTGAATTCTTTAATAACACCTGAAATATTATTATCATTATAATAATGGAAGTACTAACTAAGCTCTGCACTAGGATTGGACTTGCAGCTAACTTGACAGATGTCAACTTTAAATAAGTACCACTAGCAAAATAGTTTGGAGTAAATGGACGGCCGTGGTGTAGCGGTAAGCCGCGTGAACTCACGATCGATGAGACCCGTGTTCGAACCTAGCTAAAGACCGGTACCAATGTAACTTTGTTATATGTACTTTGGTCGCTCAGTGCTTATAGGCACTATTAAAGAGGTAAAATTGGTAAAAAAAACAGAGGTAAAAAAATTTGTTTTTTTATTGTAGCTCGGCATATGAAAACACTCCGCCTGATGTAAAGCTAGAGTGCGACCGCTATATTGCATAATTAGTGCAGAATTGTTGATTTACGCCGTGGCAACGTAAATGTAAACTCATACTTGACCCACTGTGCCACTACGGCTTTGTAATACCAATATTATGGACGTTAATAGAATAACGCGTTAAAGTGTTGGCCACATTAACGCAATGCACTAATTAACGCGTCAAGACGCACGTCGAGCCGTAGCACTAGAAATAATTAATCGACTTAAATATCTCACCTGCGCCACATAAGGTGTGATCATAGCTCCTAGTCTGGCAACACCACTACAAGCGCCCACTGCCGTCGATCTCAGCGCTGTAGGATATACCTATAAAATAAAGAAAAAACTAAATAAGTAGGCATTATATATTATAAGGTTATTAGGCGTTTACTCGAGGCGCCCGCTCGCCAACATAGCGGTCCAACGTCGGCGGAGTCGCGGATGAATGCGAAAGCGTGCCCGCGACTCCGCCTTTAAGACGACCGGGTGGAACCCCGTGGGGTTTTAGCCGGTACACCTCAAAAGGAGGGAGCTTGACACACCCCTGGCCTTTTCCCCTGAGTAACGGATTTCCCCACGTAAAAAAAAAGTTATTAGACGTAGTCTGTCGTTCTTAGGTAGGCAACGCTGTCAATCAGTGTGTACCTGACTGCATATTCATCTCCCCAAACCGGCATTGCGGAGGCGACAGCTGCAGATATTTCTAGCTTAGTATAAGCATTAAATATAATTTAGTGGGTACACGTTCGTTCAAGAAGAAACACGGAAAACATTTACCTCTGGAGTATAAACGTATGCAGCTTGGAACAAACCAGCGATGATACCGCGCGCCAAAAATAATATACACGTTAAGAATGTTCGACTGAAATAAACAATTAGTTATAGTTGTTATTACAATAACGATAAATTTTATTTACTTTTAAATTGGCAAATCGTTATAATGTCATAAACAAAAAAAAAAAAAAACACCCGTTAAGCAAGCAAGGCAATAAGATCAAAAAGGTTTGTATTTCGAACTTGATAATGCGGGCCACACACAATCAAGTTTGCAGCGGACAAGACAGTAAATATGATCGTGTATGGCCACCATAAGTAAATATTTTGATCCAGTTTGTGCATTCAAAACTCATGCGCGTTTAGAAACATTTTTTTATTGTAGCTCGACATGTGACAACACTCCGCCTGATGTAAAGCTAGAGTGCGGTCCATGAATTTGTTTCAAAGTTATGAAAGTTTTTTTCATTAACTTTTGAACTTCAATAACTTGAATTGAAGCAAATCGTAATAATTCGCTTACCTATATTTACATCTAACTTGCATCCACTAGCAAAGAGATGTTCGTGCACAATAGATGCACGCGGAAGAAATGCGCCAAGCGGACGCAACTTTGTCGCGTTTCGGGATCAGTTTGGAATCTGCACTGTCAACCTGGTTGGAGCACATTCGTCTCCTCAAACCGGCATAGCGGAGGGTTTATGTCAATGGAACGCATCAAGCTTTACATCAGATGGAGTGTTGTCAAATGCCATATAACAATAAAGAAAAAAAAACTTACTTTCCAGTGCAAAATATAAGTACACAAACACAACAGGCGAATATAACAAATTGGAAGGCCATTGTTTTCTTACGTCCAAACTTCTCTATAACAAATATTGTTGCAAATATACCTGAAAATACATAAATATATATTTTTTAAATGCTTATATCATAGGCACAGAGCGAACAAACCGGTTCCAGTCAGAATTAGTGAGGTTCGAACACGGCTCTCATCAATTGTGAGTCCTCGCCCTCCACTGCTAGAGCACGGCCGCTCTAATAATCTAGTCAGTCTATGGACAACTGCGTTTGTCTATGTCTATGAGACCCGTGTTCGAACCTCGATAATTCTGGACGGTACCAATGTAACTTTGTTATGTGTACTTTGGTCGCTCAGTGCTTATAGGCACTATTAAAGAGTAGTAGGCAGACTGATGATGGTTATTTGTCCAGTCTGTCGTCCTGGGGTAGTACCACCACTTTCGAATGTAACAGCCGTGAAGTGACGTTGTCGCGTTTCGGGAATAGTTTGAAAGTAGCCAAGTATAAGAGAGGAGTGTGCACTGTCAATCTAGATGGTACATGCTCGTCTCCTCAAGCCGGCTTGGTGGAGGCGACTGCTGCCCGCACAGGTTTCTCTGTAGTAGCAGTTGTTTCTATTCATAGACTGCGCTCTAGCTTTACATCAGGCGGAGTGTTGTCAAATGCCAAGCTACATTAATTATTTTTTTTAAATCTTTCTGACGTCTCTCTCTCTCTCTCTCTCTGTGCGTATGTGTGTGTGTTTACATATATTTACCTGGAAATTCGGCCAAAGTAGTCCATAATAAATCCATATAGTCTGTTGTATGTAATGGTCTACAATCTGCCGCACACGATTCTTTCGGCGCATCACCCCATACACTGCGAGTTTCACCCTCAAATAACTCAGTTGTCATTAACACTAGGCCATAATAGCAAAATGCACATGACATCCTGTCAAAACAATAATAAGTTGCTTGAGTTTTTGGCGGCCATCTTGAGACATTAGGTTGTCTGTCTTGAATTATTTTCCTAAACTTGTGTTTCGTCGAGTGTTAATGTGTAATAATGGTAGATTATTAACCATTAAATGTTCATGAACGTGCGTGAGTGTGGGCAAACAATTTCACAGTTTCAATAGAAGAGAACATGTGTTTCCATTTTCCCTCCAAAATTCTGTAGGAAGTTTCAGTAAAGATTCTACCACATTACTTAAGCAATTTTTGACTAGACTGAGGCTTGGCTTGACTGCTTAGTGTGATGAATGAATGACTCGTGATGCACAATATCATTAACTCGATGCAAAATATTTACTTTGACACTGGCAAATTGTTATAATGCCATATAAAACCAAAATAAAAATGTTGTTTATAGCAAATGCCCACTTGATAACTAGTTTGTGAAATGAAGTAATTGCGATATGCGGAACAAAATCGCGTCTTGACAGTCCAATTCTTAATTGGCTCGCATAGTAACTAACCATATAATCCATAACAATAGTGATGTAACTCTAAGTTGCGGTATTAGTAAATGTTTCAGTCGTCCACGTTGGCAGAGTCCCACAGAATCATCACACACGAGCCGACCTAATAACATAGGTTTACCATTGTCCTTTGCAATCTGAAATATTACACAAATATTAAAACTGACTGTCTAAAGAGCTTTTTTTTAATTTTCTTTTTTTTAAGGCTTTATTCTTACAGCAGAATATGCTAACCTAATTATTGTTATCTACATTAAATGTACACAAAAATACTTCAGGAAAAGGCACAGTTCAGGAACCAGAAAAGGGTTCAACTAAGATACTATTTAAGCAACCTATGTCCAATTTTATTATGTTGTTTTTATGAACTTGTTGCCTGCAGGACTGATGACGGTTATTAGTCAAGTCTACCAGCCTGAGCTAGTGCCACCACTTTCAAATGTAACACTCGTTTACTCTCAGCTTCAGGAAAGAAGCAGAACAAAATAATAATTTGGTTCGAGACGAGATAGAAAAAAATTATTTACTTCAATTTATACTTATTTTCAAGTCAAGCTCTTTCTTAGAAGGAACAACACACTTAGAACAAGAAAGAAACAATACAATTTACAATATATTATTATTAAACTTTATTTTGGCCAACCTTATACAGAATGTAAAAAGGCCTGCGTCATCCTCGTGAAGCAAAAGATCGTGTATACATTATTCCGATGAGGTATTGAGTAGATTTTTTATTTATTTTTGAGATTATAATTTTTTTTTTGCATATTTTTTGGTCTAATATCAACTACATAGCATTATAATACCACTATTTGCTAAAAAAAACACAAAACATTAACATTGAAATGAAATTGATATCAAAAAAGATATTATAATCAAGCCGATTTGAAAATCTTTATAAAGCTAATAATAAAAATAACATTTTAGTATTGGTAGTACAACACGTGGTTAAAGGAAACCAAAAGAAACAATTACCTGTTCAAGTGTAGCCAATGCCTTATCGGGTTGTCCACTCGCTACATGAAACCTAGCTGATTCGGGCAACCACTAGAAATAAAAGTATTATTTTATAAAACCCTTTGTACATAGTAGCACTATTTTGTATAGTAGTGGCGACTGGAGCTACCATGCGGGCGGTTCTCTAGTCGTCAATGCTCATGGACCTCCACTGAGTTTACCACCAGACCAGTCGAGGTCACATATCATGCCAACATAAAAAAATGCTTAAATACATACCGGACATATAATAGCGAAAAGTAAGAGCGGCATAGTAGATAGTGCTAACAACCAATGGAAACCGAGTAGAGGCATCACGGCCAACGCTAATGCCACCTCTAAGCATGCCCCTAACGCCCAGAAACACTGAAAAAGATAATTTAAAACTTGTTAAGCTAAGCTTGGAAGCATATCAGAAGAAGTATTTTTTTTTATTGTAGCTCGGCATGTGACAACACTCCGCCTGATGTAAACCTAGAGTGCGGCCCATGAATGGAAACAACTGCTACTATAGAAAAATCTGTGCGGGCAGCAGTGGCCTCCACTATGCGGCTTGAGGAGACGAGCATGTACCATCTAAATTGACAGTGCACACTCCTCTCGCTATATCTGGCTACTTTCAAACTATTCCCAAAACGCGACAAGGTCACTTCACGGGTGTTACATTTAAAATACAAACTAATATAAAAAGTGGTAGGCAGATTGATGGTGGTTTGGTCTAGTCTGCCATCCCGGGCAGTACCACCACTTATGAAGTGACCTAGTCATGTTAGTTAGCTTTAAATCAGATATAACGAGACTAGTATCAACTTGGATGGTGCACATAAGTCTTAACCATCATAATGCCCTGTGGTAACAGCAGCTTAACAACAGGCGCTATGAGGTAACGTTTGAGCTATTATACAAGAAAATTATAAAATTGCCAATGCTCATCTCCATGCAAAGGTTGCCAAAGTGACTTTAAATAAACAGAGCGGAAACATATAAAATATGCAATATTGTCGTTTCTTGTCCGTTTTTTTATTTTTTTTTATTGTAGCTCGGCATGTGACAACACTCCGCCTGATGTAAAGCTAGAGTGCGGTCCATGAATAGAAACAACTGCTACTACAGAGAGACCTGTCCGGGCAGCAGTCATCTCCACTATGCCAGCTTGAGGAGACGAGCATGTACCATCCAGATTGACAGTGCACACTCCTCTCGTTATACCTGGCTACTTTCAAACTATTTCCGAAATGCGACAAGGTCACTTCACGGGTGTTACATTGAAAGTGGTGGTACTACCCCAGGACGGCAGACTGGACAAATTGCCATCATCAGTCTGCCTACCACTCTTAAATTAATGTCCTATATTATAATGGTACTTACATCGAGCAATACAACACATTTTGCTCTTTGTTTAGTCGGTAGAAACTCTGCATATAATGTTACACTGTAATTAAATAAACATCATCATTTGAAAATGATTTAATCTAGGTTTAGAAAAAAAAACACTAACACACAACCTGAGCCCACGCATTCCGCAGTGCGCTTGCAGAAGAAGATTAAAGGAGAATGCTCATTTTTGGGCCCGCTTGATACCTAATAGTTTGGTAAAAAAAAATATTCTAAAATAATATCATATTTTTTTATTAATTCATTTAAATTATATCAACACGTCATTTACCAATCAATAGACAATGTTTAATTACATAAAAAACAGATATCTACAATTATTAAAGCATTTAAAATAATAATAACTTCAAATATCGCATCAGAAAACATCTAATTACTCAATATATTCAATTCAACAATACTCAATATACACAATATACTCAATAAATACACAATAACCCAGGTGAAAAAATGATTGGCAATAAGGAAGTAGATTAATTTTTCTACAAAATGAACTAAAAATCATAGACAAAAAATTGTGGGCCTATTTTTCTTAGGCGAATGGGCATTCTCCTTTTCATCACAGTAGTAAAACAAATCTAGCATTCAAATCCCAAAAATTAGTTTGAAAAATAACTGATAATTCATTAGAACTTTATTACTTATCACAGAAGTTACAAATTGTTAATTATTTAATAACTTACGATTGCGGCACACATCCTATAGCAAAGCCGACCAGCCCGCGTAAAAACAGCAACCATAAAAAGTTAGGTGCAATAGCACTCAATAATCCATAATAAAATAATAATATACCACACATTGTTAAAGCCTGAAATAACAAATAGATTTTACTCTAAATTATTATAGATAAAATACAATTAACAACTACAGTATGTTGGTATATTTTCGGAAGGAATAACGTTGGTTAGTTTACATTATTACCCATACTCTATTTAATTTAAATACCTGTACTAACTAGTGACCAAAGTACATATTTATAACATAGTTACATTGGTACTAGTCAGAATTTAGCGAGGTTTGAACACGGGCCACCAATTGTGAGATCTGCTCTCAACTGCTAGTATAACATAAAGTCTTAACAGTGGATGAAAACATTGTTATTTAGAAGACAGTCAATATTTATCATTGATTTAAAAACTTAGTTGGTGAAATTGATTATACATCCAGATATACATCTGGACCCACAGGACAGGCTATGCCTAGTGTGGGTCCACTAAACTCCTTGTTCTTTATGTAAAATAAAAATTGTAAAATAAAATAAATAAATAAAATAAAAAGATAAATATAGAATCTATCAGTTAATCTAGATGGCACATGCTAGTCTCCTCAAGCCGGCATAGTGAGCGGCGACTGCTCGCACAGGTTTCTCTGTAGTTGCAGTTGTTTCCATTCATGGGCTGCAATCTAGCTTTACATCAGGTGGAGTGTTGTCACATGCCGAGTTACAATTTAAAAAAAAGTATATGCTAATAAATGCATTCTTTTGTTTGTTCTAATAATAAAATGTAGCCAATTGTATTTACATTACCATATTCTTAGTTGTTATGAACTTTTAATTAGTACTTATAAAATTATGTTGATTGTTTTACTTTCGATTAAACGAAAATTTACAAAATTGAATAGAATAGAATATCTTTTATTTGTCAGAAAGTACAGATGTTTTTAGATATGTACAGGGTGAGGTGACAAAAGGGAAATCAGCTCAGCATGTGCTCTGGCAAATGTCAGAGCGCTGATTTTTAGCTGACATCGCAGGAAGTGGCAAAGGGGCAGTGATAGGGAAGAAGTGTAATAAAATAGTTATGGAAAGTAGTTTGTATTGGAACGATAAAATGCATAAATATAAAAGAATATGGAAGAAACAAAATATAAAATCCCTTAAATTTCACTATAAACTGTATATTTAGTGTTGTAGTATGTAGCATTGTAGTGTTAAAGAAAATGAAAGACTTACAGTTTTTCTACCATATCTATCGCTGATGTTACCCCAAAATGTGGAGCTTAACATCATACCAAGAAACACTACTGTTGTAGTCAGAGCTTGTTGATATCTGTAATTGTTTAATAAGTAAAAATTAATTAAAAAAAAACAAAATAGAAATGTATTATTAAAATAAGTTAAACTTACAATACAATACAATTGTCACGCCTTTTTCCTACAGGGATAGGCAGAGAGAGAGAGAGAGAGAGGGAGAGAGAGTAAGTTAAACTCACTTAGAAATATTCCATTCGCAGTGTAGTGCTGGAGATAATATACTTAAAATTGTCATTTCCATTGAGTCAGCCATCCAACAGAGGCCTGTGCATAGAGATAACTTCACTTGGAACCACCCAAACCCGAGTGCATTTACTGCTTGAGTTACTGTGAAAGTGTCTACAAAAAATGTTTTACATTAGAATTAAGTCTATGAATGTAAATGAACTATTGATATTTATGAATTATAGAACATTCATCTATAGTAGCATTTACTATTATTAGATTTAAAATACCCTGCAACTAGTCAAATCATAAGATGAAATTAAAACAGAAATAAAAATGTACTAACCATCGGGAACAACCGAAACTGAGGCCATTTCGATTTCCTGTACAGGAAGAGTCATAGGAGGAGCTTGGTTTCTTGAAGATGTACCCTCCTCCAAGTCCTGATACCCTTTGGATCTCCTCATTCTGCCAAAAATGGATTAGAAATTCGATCGACGTGGATTACAACACGACACAGCACTTTTCACTAACTTGTAACTATCGAAAACATTAATCATCAATTATATGCATTTAAAACATTATATGTTTGTTAATTACACTATTTAATATTATTTCATTGTGATATTATTTATTTTAAGATGTTTAAAAACAAAGTTCCGTTATTTTGGCATGTCAACAAAAAAATGACAGACGAGTGACGTTTGACGTTTTGTAAAAATTTAGGGATGCTGCTCATTCGAGAGAATCAATTGATTAACTTATTATTCGAATTTAATTCGATTTTAAATAAACGAGATAAATAAATACAATTTAAATAATCAAATTGGAATTTTTAATATGCATAAAACTGTTAACTGTCTTATGTCGTCAGTTAGTTAATACTACTTTCCAATCTTGATTATATGAAAATATTATACAAAGGGCCAAGTACTAGGTTTTCAATTACGCCGGGACAATTTAACACGATGCATCTCCACCAATAGGATCGCTTCATTTAAATGCGACGGTCAAAATAACATCGTCAGATTGATGGAGAGATTTGCGTAAATGCATTGTCGTACTTGGCGCTCTGTTTCGTAACTACCGTATTTATTATAATATAAAGGAAAAAGCTCACCTACCCTATCTGCTAAAATTTCATTTAACTTTCATTAAAATGACCTCTATTAAGTCATCGTATAGCTGATAGCATAAATAAATAGCCTCGGGCAGATTTCGTCCTTCACGAAGGAACCTGATTCTTGAAGCATTTTTATTAATATATGTACCTTTAATTATTATTATTATTGTTTTCATCGAAATAACATATCATTGTGGTTCACCGTTGTGATTTTTTAACAATAAGATCCAGAACTTAAAAATGTACTATTGTTTATATTTATGCAACTATTTCTTACGAAAAAGGTGTAGGTACCAATATAAATCAAAACAAAAAAAAATCAGTTAAGAATTCAAGACATTTCCTAAATATTTTTATAATTTCTAGCATATATGGGCAGAGGTTATTGTGCCTGTGGCTCGCGGTCCTTTGACCGTGAGTGACAGTATTATATGGGGGCACTGTTGGAGTTAGTAGCGGAGTACCAAGCGTTATTTCCTTCGCCCCGAGTCAAGAGCGGTATCCCGGGGTTGGACTGCTGTAAATGAGTTACTTGGCTGGAATATTGTTTCTTCCCGATGAGGTGGACCCTAACGGCCAAGCGGATGAATGCGAAAGCATGCCCGTGACCTCACCATATGACGCAGAGAGGAACACCGTGAGGGCTTTAGGTGTGTATACCAGGTATTGGGGAGTACTGGAGAGTCCGACATAACCTCGTCGTCTTCCCCGGAGACGGCGAGGCATCCATAAAAGATTTCCCCACGTAAAAAAGGGCTTGCTATTGTTAAATTATGAATTTTGATTTTTAAAAATAAAATATAATATATTTTTTTAAATTAATAATTTCGAAACGTTCAGTAGCGCTGTGTAGCTCAGTGACTCAGTGCTGCAGTGGTCAAAGCATTCATATGTAAACGTAAGGGATGAAGCAACGTTCGATTTCGGGTGATCAGGGCCGTGATGTTTTTTGTTCAATAGTCATCATATTTTAGTAGTACAATTACTACTTAATACGATATTAACGAAGTCTAGAATAAACCCTAAAAGCTGAAACTGGGTCATTAGGAGGCCGGTCATTGGACGGGGTCATAGCCTATTCGAATGCACCTTGCATAGGTACTACTCGACGGCCTACTTTTTAGGTCAAGAAGCTACCTCCGTAAAAAATTTTCATTATTTTATTTTATTTTTAAAAATATATACTGCTGTTTTTGTTAGGCCTGTATCCACAGCGTAGTCTCATGTGTGGCGAGCTAAATTTTAACTATCATGTTATGAATTAGCTATCTTATAGTTAAAAATTTACTTCAAGTAAAAAAGCTATAGTGAGGCACTAATAATGTTAGTAGTAGAATTCTATCTGTCGATAACACATTATCGGATACGGTGTGTTATTCTATATTCACAGTTCGTAACACGACACGTTACACATTATTAACGTGTTTTTCACACTGGAATTGTTTTGGGTACTGTTTGCAAAAAAAAAAAGAAATATGAAACCTAGACAAAAGTTTAAGCATAAGGTTTAATGAAATATTGCATAAGAAAGAAACTTTTTCCATCAATTGGTTATTAAATAATTAATTATAGGTTGAAATCCCACATGAATTCAGCACGGGTTTGTTGTTTTTGGTCAACAAACAACTATGATTAGTAGACGACAATTTGCTGAATACAGACCGAAATAAAATAAAACACATTTTTGAGGCCTCTTGTAAAGGAGAAAGTTTTAAAAAGAAAATTAATAAAAACATTTTTTTAATAACCAAATACATGAAATATTTTATTAGGTATATTTTTACATTCACAATTTCGCTCGTAAGTAATGAATTAAATGCAGCTATTATTATTTATCTGTTGCTTTTATTCCTAGTTCAGCTAATAAATTTAAACATTTAACTGTTGTAACGTCAATTGTTGACGGTAGTCTGTTCACCCGAATCAATTTATCTCCACGTAGAACTATTTTATTGAAAAGTTAGCGTTATACATTACGTAGGAAAATTTACTAAGTTTTTTTCTCTGTATTTCATAGAAGTTATTGATAATTTTAGGTTTGTTTTCTTGCCTTCATCGAGAGACCATCGAGAGTTAGCACTTGGCACAGAGGTAAACAACAAATATTTATTTATTAATTTCTTGTGATGTTATTGAGGGTAATACGTACATAGTATTTCTGTTTATGATTAACATTTTAAATAATTTCTTTAATTACTTTTTTAAAGCTTGTACTAAGGTGTGCCGCTCCAGTACAGGCACCGAGCGACTAAATAACACATAACATAGTTACATTGGTCAGAATTTAACGAGGTTCGCACACGGGTCTCATCGATCGTGCAGTCCGTCCTCTACCGCTAGACCACGGCTACTCCGATGATGTCAAATTATTATTACTGATAGAAATATCCCACACAAGGAGTTTGCAGTCTACATACCAGACAGGCAGATATAAGATACAAACGAAAAATTACGAAGAAATGGTTATAAAGTTAGGATTTAGTAGACGGTTACATAACACATTGATCTAGTCATTAAAAGTTGTTGAGACCGTCGCGTAGTCTCGTTGCCTCGTAGCTTCGTAGACTTGGCACTACGCCATAATAATTTATGAACGGACTTGTAGATATGCAAAATTGGCATTAAAATATGTTGTAGTAGAGTAGTTTAATGTAATGTCAATGGAATGATTGCCGGTTCAAATCCGGTTTTGAATAAATAATAAAATTTACAAAAAGATTAAATTATTCTGCTTTATCTGTGGTAGCTGGATGGTGTAGTTGCTATTATTTCAGCTCATTGATTGCAAGATCAGACACTTTATCACATGACGCACTAATAGATACTATGTTTACAAGAAATAATGTGAACGAGCTAATTTCACTAAAACGTAGTATATGTAACCGGGGTACTTAAAAGATCTTTGGGTATTACGAAAAAGGCAGACTTCGAGACATTAGAGTAAGTTATGCCTACCGCTTTTATCGTTGTATGTGTGCCTCTAAATCTTGTTGTTCTCAAACTTAGGTACTTAGGGCCGGTAATTCAATCCTTCCTTAATTATAAGTCGATCTTATTCTGAACCTTAAAAAGTGACTGAAATTGCTTTCGTATAATATTTTCAGGGTTTATGAGTTTCCTTGAGAAGTACTCGAGTAAGTTCGACTTAAGTCAGAATCGAGATTTTTAGGGTCCAAAACAAAAGAAAAAGGCTTATCACATTCAAATAATACTTTATTTTTAATTTTTCCATTTAATAGATACTCTCATAGCTCTATAGAGTTTCACATTATATACTTAACTACATAGCATCTAGTAATAGATAACAAAAATTTCTATTAAAATACAGTCTAAAGACCTCTATATAAAATATAATTGGACAGCTATTTTATTTTTCTATTTATACTCGTATAATGTATTTCCAAAAATCATGTGATCGTCGCCTTTATCTGTCAAACTGTCAATTTTGGCGGTAATTTACAACGATCAAAGAATTGATGGAATAATTCAATTTTTATTTTTATTTTTTACTTTTAGCAATATTACGTTGAAAGTAATTTTTTCGTTAATTATTTAAGTTTAAAAGAAGAGAGATTTAAGTAAGCTTTTTCACCCTGTTTCATTATGAGAGGGTTACTTAATACTTATGAAAAGTAATTTTTTTTAAAACACAGAAAACAATAAAAATTCTCACTCAAAATCATTAACTATAATAGTAATACTTTAACTTTTTAGTAATATAAATTTGGATTTTAATTTGACATATAAAACAGATATGTTAGTTTGATAGAATAATAGATAGACTTAAATTAGGGTTACAAGAAAAATTGGCCCAATGTTATCGTATTCAACATTTAGCGTTTTTTAATTGAAAATGAAAATTGACTTTAAAACGTATTATTGTTTTTATTTTTTTATACGGTGAAAGTTGCCGTAAAGCTTGCACTATCACTGAAGTCTCAAAGACATCATGAAAATTCGTTTTTTCAACTTTTTACAGCGTTTTAGCATTGCTAGTTTTTAGGATTTAGAAAGAAAAAAAGCGTTAATAAAATCACCATTAGCACCTCCCAGTAAATTATGGTTAATTAAAGCATGATAGGCCGATTTTAGTACAAAACAAGTAAGCACGACAAAGGGACCTGTTCTTATAAATATTTTGCCATCCCAGTACAACATGGTCGTTATAAGCTAATTTTTTAAAATTATTTCCATTTTTATTGCATTTTTTTTGGCATATTTAAATGCTGGGGTTGTTTTTATATCAACAAATAGTATTATATTATAATTTTTAGGTTTAATACTTAAAAAAGTATTTTCAGCAAGATCCTTGTACTGGATCTTAATTTATCTACCAATATTAAGTTTTGTTAAAAGGAAAATATATTTTTTAAAACCTATCTACCTAAGAAGAGTATAGACTTAATAGTATACATTATATACATGTTTTCTCTACTGGTTTAGCTGCCAAAAGAAGGAGCGTTAAAAGTAATATTAATCTAAGCTAATTTAAAATAACAGTCCTCATTTTATTTTAAATTTAAAAGCATTTTTTGGAAGACGCTGATTTTTTTATAACACTTAAATAAAAGAAACTAGTTATTAAATTTATTAAATTAGTGAAATAGATAGAATAATAATTTAGATCAGGAGGTAATTTTACATTTGTTTTTATGAAATAATTAGAAAATAGGACAATTCATTATAATGGGACTGTTATTTCAAGATATATTTTAAGTAAACATTATATTCTACACAACAGATTATAGTCATATTTTGTACGATTATTTCTCCTTATCACTCGTTTACATTGATTATAATAACAACAAACTTATTAAATAATATTAATTTAAAATTAAAGGAGAATTTGATGTTTTTTTTTTATTATTCCTGCAGAGGGAATATGAAAAAGACTAATTTTGAGAAAAGGGAAAAATATTGTTAAAATTTTGTAGTTTCGTCGAATTTCTTATTCAAATGATATCGTGAATAATTATTCCAAGCGTCTCATTGAATATTAATTTATGATATTCCGGCGAAATTACTGTATAGCGTAATTACTGTTTGCGAGTTATTTCATTTTCTTGCCGACGGTCTGTTTTTAAGTTTCTGTTATGTACAAGTCTACATTTTATTCAGTCTCAATTTGTTTGATGAGCAGATTGTCCAATTAAGTAGCTATGCGATGTTTCAGACCACGAAGTTCAGCGACCAAATCCCTATCACCAGCTACGAATCTTTTATCCATTCGTCTTGGTTTCTCAGCTGAAGCCTGTCAACAAAAATAATATTGTTTTAAAATTGATAAACATTTATCAGTCACACACAATAAATAATATATCAATAAATACATAGAGTTTGTATGTTTTAAAAAAATATACATTGGATTATACTATACTTTAATTTAAAAATTTAATTATACTATAATTAAAACCATACTAATTAATAACAAGAAATAAACTAGCTACAATAAACTAAATCTATATAAAAAATTATATGTATAACTAGGAAAAGAGAGGCTTTGTAGAAACATTATTTTTATTCAAAATATATTTTTTCTTATTTGGCGAGTTATTGAACGTCGTGTATGTATTTAACGTTAAGCAAGAATTGATTTTTTTTTGGTCCGTAATGCTTTTCTAATAAGGTGACCTATTTAAACTGGAACATTCTATTACGTAATAGCGAGGCGTCTTATGAGGTTGCAGGTTTGAAATGTTTATAAGTACTTCGACAAATTATTGATGAAATATTTAACAATATCATTATGATCTATAGCATTATATTGCACGCAGGTTTAACGTTTCGTGGTTATCATTCCCTCCCCCGTGTGACCCAGGCTGACCGTGTCACCCACGCCTCCCCCCACAGGCCCTGGCTGTCTATTTTTAGCCCACTTTGACTAGAAAATATTGACGTCGTACATATACAAAATGAATTGGATGTGGCATAATTGAATAAACGTAAACAGGTGGTTTGAAGTGTACCATATTTAGTAGAATAATCGTTTAATGAATATTTTCAAAACCTTAGCTAATTATTTAATTTTAAAAACTCACCTGTTTGTTTGGGTGGGTCTTTTCAGCAGCGAGCATGTGAGCTATAGTCTGGTACAGGGTGTCCTTCTTGTCTTGTTGAGCAGCCTGGTGATGATGGTGCTGGTTGAGTGGCTGCGGCTGCGGCACGGCGACCTCGTCTTGTCCGGGGCGGGGTTTCCCTGTTGTCGGTGCCTCGGTTGCCACACTTCGCTTATTTCCATTCCAATTTATGAATGCATCGTCAGCTGGGTAATCTTCGTCGTCGTGTCTAGGAACCGTTTTAGGAACATGGTAGAGAGGTTTCCCGGCTAAAGCTTTCAATTCCCTCACATCTTCATCTTCAGAGTCTCTATCCTCGTAGTCGATGGACGCTCTCGCATTTTCGCGTCTTCTTTGAGCATCTTGAGCCATCTGTGTGAGGATCAAGTTGTCGAGGAAAGCTGCATTCACGTCATCGAGATCTTCGGGTTTCCAGCGTGGTTCCGCTTCGCTCTCATACCACGTCTCCTGTCCGACGGGCAAGGCGGCGAGTCTCTCGTCCTGTCTCGCCGGATCTTCTTCAGCATAATGTGCATAAGGATCATAGTAATACGGGTATGGGATTCGTCCATAAACTTCTGGTTCGTAACGCGCGGGTGCTCCGTAATACGGGTACTGTATGGGCTTGGAACCATAGTAATAATCATCTTCGGGATATTCACGAGGCGGATGTGCATAGACCCAACCACGGGGCGTGTAGGCCGACGCCGGAGACAAGCAGTAGAGCGCGATGGCCCACGGCACACTGATGAAACACAAACTAATCAATGCCATGATCACAGAACAACGAATGAATGCTAATTATGTGTGTAATTATAACGGAGCCTACCTGATCAAACACGAGAGGCGCATGTCGTACGTTCACGTCCGTCACTGCTGAAACACTGAACGGGAATGTGTAGGCGGGAGGGACGCTGGCTGCTTTATAGAGGATCGCCCACGCGTACGCCCACACGTTCTCAATGAACGCGGCCCCCTCTGCCGGTGGTGGCCCCCTCCGGCTCACACCGCGCCTCCTGAACACTTCACTTATCGATCCGTCCCACAGATGAGTTATCTTACACACGAAGACTATATAATTCACCTTGCATATTAATAGCACATTATGGCATTTCAAGAACACTCGACCATTTTACCTCGGCTCTTATAATCACAAAGTATGAGAAATCCTTTTCAATTAGCCTTTACAGAAAGTTAACTTGTATTTATTAAAGATATATGTTTATAATAAATATTGTTTTTGTGGCAAAAAACAAACAAACAATAGAAATAAAATGCGTCAAGAATACTAAATTACAACTACGCACCAAAAATAACTTTAAAATTATTCTATAATAATGATTGCTTGCTATAAATAATCTTCAATGACAAAATATCTATAATTATACCTTTCCGATAATAGTACAGGGGAAAAATAAGCTTTGTTAAGTCAAAGTAAAGCTCTGCACGCTAGCTTTTCAGAACTTGTGAATGAGCGTGCGTGGGTGTTCCCCTCCCCCCAACCCCCTGAGGCACCGACCGACATTAAAACCTGCATAGATATTGCAGATTCCGAAAATATAGGAAGATATTATTTTTAGAGTTAATTAAACATTAAAATTATTTTATATACGTAACTAAAAACACGCAGCATATTCCCAACAAACCAATCAATATAATCTTCTTTGTTGAACAAAAATTTTTTTTTTTAAATATCTATAGCCAAACATATATAGAATTCGTTGAGAATCCATAGTCACTGCCTACCCTAGAGGTTATGTGTGCTTGCATAGTTAAGAGTATTAGTGTGATATTCCTGAAATCCAATTTGAAAGCGACCTTCGTCCTTAAATTATTATTTTTTTAATTTCACAGTTCTTTACATTAAATAAATTAATAACAGAAAAGCTGCTACTAAAAGTCAATTTACAAATACAATTTTAATATTTCAACGGAAAATTCTTGACTACGAGTGGGTGTAGTAGCGGTGTCGTAGCAAGAAGCGTGGGCCGTAGCAACTAGAAGCCCTCAGGTTAGCGAAACCTATTCAGAGTTCAGATATTGTTTTAGTTAACAAAATATTTATAAACACGTTATATTTATTTGCTTATAAATGTATATAAGTACAAACATATTATTCTTAGTTTAATAAATTAATTTTAATGAGTAATTTGAAATAAATAATCAATAAACTTATTTTTCTGTTAAAATTTAAGGAAATTATTTAAACCTCAAGGTCATAGTACATATTAATGTAACATAATTTTATTTACAAAGTAATCGTACCGCTACGAGCTACGCCGTAGTCTTACCGAGATCAAAAACATTTTACGAATTTTTTTTAATCATAGTTATGATTTATAGACTTTACTTGAATATGCTAGGCGACCATAGCGGAGGCGACTGCAGATCCCTATATTATCCTCTTAGATATTAGCCAGATCATACTAGCCTAGATCATAGATATTAGTCAGACTGCGGTTACATACTTGAGTACTGTGTACTATTTACGTCTCGGTCACATAATTGTTTGCTGTCTACATTAGCACAAAAAAGTTTGAAAGTAAATAGCATTATAAACTGTTTTTGTTTTTTTGTAATTTTTAATCTATACTCTATACTAATATTATAAAGCTGAAGAGTTTGTTTGTTTGAACGCGCTAATCTCAGGAACTACTAGTTCGAATTAAAAAATTCTTTTTGTGTTGGATAGATCATTTATCGAGGAAGGCTTTAGGCTATATAACATCACGTTGCGACTAATAGGAGCGAAGAAACAGTCGAAAATGTAGAAAAAACGGGGAATATTATTCATCTTTGAAGGCTTCCGTTGCGTTGCTGCGAAAACCGTTCGATATACCCAAAAATATGTATGAAAGAATTATTCCTCTTTAAATTATCTAAAAAAATGTCCGCGACAGTATATGTCTATGTTTTAAGATTAACTCACAATAACCGTTTTTATGATAATCAAATTTGGTCGAAATTAATGCATTATTACAAATTATTTGTCAGAGTTGTATCAACATAATAATATTAACCTTTATCCAAATAAATGTGTTATTAATTAAGAGTATTTAACTGTGAACACAATTGTCTTTGACATCACCTAATTTCAATAATTTATATTTACAGATAAATACATTTAATTTTGAATTTGTTTGCATGTGTATGTTTATGTTATTAGTGATAACAGAGTTCTTTGTTTGTTGTTACTATGGAAACGAAGTTAAATATGAGGTATTCTTTTCTTACTTTTCATACTTCGAGAGCGGTTAAATTGATAAGCCCGGGTAGCACCGGGGACCAACAGCTAGTGACTTAATAAATGCGTTCTTTTACAATTTTATTAAATTTATCCTCATTTGCATCCAAAAAGTACAATTTGGACAAAAATTATAAAATACTGAAATATAATTGTGAAACATTAGTGTTATATTGTGTTTTTTTTTTGTTTTCGCGTTGCATCCCTAGGAAATGTTTTAAATGTATTCGTATAACGTTTTCTACTACATTAATATAAAAAAAGTTCAAAATCTATTATATTATAATAATATATAATATATTCTCTCACTTTTGAACTGGAATGGGCTGAATTTTATTAAGATCCGTTCTTCGTTTGACCGTCATTCGGGAACAAACAAACATACTTTATTATTTATAATATTTTCACCAGATTAAAATAAAGTTATTAAATACATTGATTGTACAGCTGCTGTCACGATCTTCATTCTCTTTTCTTTGTTCGGCCAATAAATAAATACTAAAGTGTTGCGTCGATAAAACGTGTTTTCTAGAAGAACATTTATCTCAATATCTTGAGGAACTTCAATTTAGTGTAGTTCATAGACCGAGTAATGGACTTAGAATGTAAATACAGAAATTTATTTGTAAGTGAACACTTTCTTGTACGATCTCTTTTTTTTACCGGGTGTCTTTCTTTGCTAATTTTATTAAGTAATAGGAGACGTCAAATTGTTAATATTAGGCAGTTCAGTTCGTGATTGAGCTATAAAAAAATATTAATACAAAATTTCCTTGTTACCTCCTGAAGAAGGCTCTCAATAAGAAATGTAATGATGATGGTTATAACCTACTAGCCGATCAAGCGCTGCACTAATGAATTGACCTAGTCGCGTTTCAGGATCATCTTGAACGTAGCCGGACGTAGGTTAAATAGTGAGTCCTGTTTATGAATCCCTCAAGTCGGATAGCAGAAGCTACTGCTGCCTGCAGACATTTCTCTGTACTCGTCACTGATCATATAGCGCACTTTAGCTTAACATCCAGAGAAGAGTGTTGTCACAAAAAGGGCACTTAATATGAATTAAAAAGAGTTACATCAATCACTTATAATTTTTATACAAAATTAGATCTTATAAATTAAATAATAAAGACTATATTAATTCTGATGACGGACACTAACATGTTTTTAATACAAACATGTTAGCTTTAATAAAAATATCGATTAAACATCGCTTAGTGCGTCATAATCGGTGTTGTATCTAATAATAAAATGTTATCAAATTCCAAATAATAATATTCAAGCTACAACTGACGTTAGTTGTGACTTGTGACGTACGTTTATTAGAGCCAATAATAACATCTTTGTGCTTACGATGGTTATTAATTGTCGCGCCGTAGCACTACCACTTTCAAGTTTAACATCTGTGGTAATGGTAACTTCCATGAAGTGCACTCTGAACGGTGGTCGAATAGTTGTCGTTTTATTCAAGGCAAAGGAATCGATGCTTATTCAGTAATAGTACAGTAATATAATAATATTATTCATTGGTTTTTTTCACTACAACTTTCAGCGGAGTTTTCGCGGAAAAATTACAACATATCAAATAACTTATTTACCAGTTCTGGGTACGAACTTCTGTTTTCTATAATGTGCTCACACTGACGCACGTTCACGAACACTAAAATGGAGAATAATCCACCAGCGACACTCGAATTTTTATTAGGAAAATATTTCATGACTGTTATCTCTAGGTGCCCTCAAAACTTCTTTATTTTTTTTAGGTCGAGCTCAAGCCGCTTTGTAACATATATAAGACGAAAAAAACATCATGAATAAAATATTTTGGTTATTCAATTATAAATATTACAACATTAAAGGTTACGAGTATGTAGGATACTAAAAGTAAATCCTTGGCAAAGCCTCTTACATGGATAAAACAATTTTCCTTTCGTCCTTGCATATTTTGTTACATGTAGGATTCAAGGTTAGGGGAAAAAATATCCCACTGGGATTGGGGTGGCCAATGACGTAGTGACGTCATTCGTCATAGTGACGTCACAATTTGGCACAATGCCATGAATTTAATGAATAAATACAAACATCGATCATTCGAATTCTAACATATTGTTTTTATAAGTTAAATTTATTATTATTTGTCCCAGAGTCTCTGACAATTACGAATATTTAAATTAATTAATTATATATTTTATACGTTTGTTATTACCAATATTAATTAACTTCGAACTAATAAAATGTAATTAGTGATTAAATATTTAATATACATAAAAACAATATAACTATGTTAAATATAGGATATAGCAACAACCGCAAAAGATAAGTTCATAAATGATTCTAACCACACCCACCGTTGACCTCCGACCTTTTGGCAGCTTCAAAAGACGAGTGTGTAGGCGGTACAGCCCCCGGGAGTATTGCAACCTCTTCTATTTAACCTTTTTTGTTATAAAATACATTAATTATAATTTTCTACTAAACGTATTATAGAAACTTAATCTCCTTAGTAAGTATTTGAACAAAGTCCAGACTACAGATTAGTATAGAAAGTTTCACAAATTAAAACTTTTTTTTAAATTGTATCTCGGCTAAGACAATATAGCGAAGGCGACTGCTGCCTGAAACAGATGTTTCCGTTCACGAACCGCGCTCTAGCTTAACGTGTGTTGTGAAGTGTTTACTCATTAAATTTCTAAACAACACGAATTACCAACCAATATGTTTTGTATATTAAAATAGCAATAATAATAAATAAAATGGTTCTTAGATAACGTTGCCAACATAATTCTGAGCGTTTTGCCTGTACCAAAAGGTGAAATATGAGTGGATATGCAAACGCAGAAAGGCGGTAAAGAGGTAGGCGATAGTAAATGGCATTTTTCCAAGTCTGTGTTAAAAATGTTTTTGTAAGTGAATATGTTAAGAGATAGCAATTGAATTGTTTTTAGAATAGATTATTTTCATAAAAAAATATATATTTTATAGTAACACTCCGCCTGATGTTAAGCTAGAGTGCGATCCATGAACCGAAACAACTGCTACCACAGAGAAATTTCTTTAGGCAGCAGACGCTTCCACTATGCCGGCTTAAGGAGACGAATGTAGATCATCCAGGTTTTTTCACCATGCTATGCACAGATAGTAGAAAAACAAACCCCACATCACCTCAGTTTATTATGTGTGTTACATGTGTGTAAATTTTTTATCATAATTTAATAATAAACAAATTAAGCAATGTGCGAATAATTATTAAAAAATAACCAATATTTTTTTTAAATAAACTCGTATTTCAGGAAGACTTTTGCTCGAAATTGTATATTTGTTTGAAATTAATTTTTAAAGTTAATTTGTTTCGGGCGAATATAAAAAATACACAGAAGTGATATTTTAAAATGATTTTTAATTTAGTACACGTATAAATTAATTTGATTGGACACAAATTACAAAGAACATCAAATAAATTTTATAACATTAAAATCTAATTACATAAAACTTCAAATCGATGCATACGGACAGTTTGGCGCCAAAAGTACACTGACCTGTTTGTTTGTGACGACCCACTGCAAGCTCTGTGACCTGAGGATGCGTTTCTACAGGGGGATTCCCCACCTCCACACAAAATTCGACAGCGGAGCCAAACTCTATCACTGTATTCGCTTTTCAGTTTGTTTCCATTGTACAAAAAGTTACAATAAAAAATCTTTTTGCATGGGTATATTTTAAATTTTGTCAACCTGAGGTGCGTAAAAGCAATATCTTTATTAACTCCCGCGGGTGCTGTGTAATACACAGACTTTAAACGTAATTTTCATCAAACATGTAAACATAATCTGTTTTAAAACAACACCTAAACAAAATAGTTGAAACGCAAAAGCTTTGTTCAGTCGGTGGTTCCAAATTCCTACAGCGTTCATCCATACACTGATATTGGCTTTACACACCCAGGGCACTATCATGTTTAAGTGTAACATGTCAGCTTGAAAATATCGAAAGGTATGTGCGTTGTCAACTTGGATGGTCATTTGTCTCTTCAAGCCTACATAAAGGTGTCGACTTGTGCCTGCAGAGATTGCACTGTAGTTAGCAGCTCATTTTAAAAAAAATGTTTTGCTATTTTATACTTAAAACTATGTCGAAGTAGACAAGAACTACTAATGCAGTAAAAAATTAAGGTAAACGCGTTTTTTTTTTCAATATAAATTAATTCAACAATGTGTTAACAATGGAAACATACTTATTGTGGTTATACTGCATGGCATGTATAAGCGTTACTCTTGGCTCGATATTCTAACATACTAAGATGTTTGTGTGGTACATTTAGTTATATACATACATTTATATACATATATTTATCTTACTTTGGAGATATTTTCTATAGTTAGCTAATTGTGATAATATGTTGTTTGTGTTTAATGAATTTAAATAAAAAATGCATTAATCCAATTACATTTTCTTTATAGAAACTCTAATTAAGAAATATAGTTGTTAAAGTAATTCAATTAATTATTATTTTCGTTCGTTTCTTTGTTATTTATCGATCGTCTACAGCTTTGCTACGAGATTGCTACGCCCGCCCGCGCCGCCCGGCCCGCCTACGAATAACTCTTCGATGTGCTAAGTAATTGCCATTCATATTTTATGTGGGTATATTCGTATTTAACGCATTATTATCTTATTTTCTGTTCTGTTTACTCTTTGTTAAAATAACGCAAAAAAATAACCTTTTTATTATACTCGTATATTTGTTTTGCATATTCAAATGATGGAGTTGTTAAGAATTAGTTATAATAAAGCATTAAATAATTAGCTGAGATGAAAATTTAATCTACGACTCCAAAGCTACACAGCGCTCACGTGACCGCGTCAGTGGCGGACTAAGGCTAAAGCTCTAGGCAACATTGTAATTCCGGGCCTCCTTTTCAGTCATGATACAGACTCTGCGTTTTATAAAAACCTAATTTTCGGGCACCAAAAAGCCTAGGTTGCCTAGGCCTTAGTCCGCCCATGGACCGCGTCGAAATTCCTGCTGCTGCTGCAACTGCTAGGTTGACGTCACGTATTATTATTTTTTTCTATTCAATTTTTATCATAATCGAATATTAACGAAAAAAATCAATGCGAAAAAATATCTTCTTATTTTTCGATAAAGATAAACGAATTCGGTATAGGTCGCTACAAACTTTATGGCGTATCGGAAGTTAGCTGCGGGCGCTATTTTGCGGAGCTACAGTTAAGTTTACAATAATAAAATTAAACATAAAAAATAACGACTTAGCGACCCTACCCGATGTACCCTCTCACGTTCATCGTATCCCGCTGATACCTCAATTTGTGTACTAGGCAGCGACTTGTGCCTAACTTTGGTGCCGCTATAATGTTCGGTCCGTACCGCCATAATTTGTGGTTCCATCAAGCTTCACATCATACATATCTTTCCGTGTGTATCAGCAGGGACGCAGGGTCAAAGAGTGAGCCGACCAATTTGGTTGGTGCTTTTTTTATTAAGCATAGGCATGGGCATGTACCGACGTCATTGCCAGGTTTCAAATATTAAAAATAAAAGTTCCTACCATAAAATGAAATGAATATGTTAACATTGAAGTCGTAAGAGGGGAGGATTTATGGTAAGTCAAATAAAAATGATAATAAACCACAAAACATGTCCTAATTGAAGGATACATAACCTTGTCGAGTCTGAACACAATAGGAGGTTAATATATGGCCAAGCTATACTTGCTACTAACGCACACACAGAAGTGAACTCTAATAGACGAGTACATAGTGCAGGCCGCCGTACGGGATTGTACCACCACTTCCAACCTGGCCCGGCCATAACGTTGCGACTTAGGGATTGACAATGATACGATGTGAATTTTTTTTTACTGTAGCTCGGCATGTGACAACACTCCGCCTGGTGTAAAGCTAGAGTGCGGTCCATGAATGGAAACAACTGCTACTACAGAGAAACCTGTGCGGGTAGCAGTCGCCTCCACTATGCCGGCTTGAGGAGACGAGCATGTACCATCTTAGATTGACAGTGCACACTCCTCTTGTTATACCTGGCTACTTACAAAATATTCCCGAAACGCGACAAAGTCACTTCACGGGTGTTACATTCGAAAGTGGAGGTACTACCCCAGGACGGCGGACTGGACAAATAACCATCATCAGTCTGCCTACCACTTTTTAATAGTGCCTATAGACACTGAGCGACCAAAGTATATATAACGAAGTTACATTGGTACCGGTCAGAATTAGCGAGGTTCGAACACGGGTCTCTTCGATCGTGAATTCACGTGTCTTACCGCTAGACCACGGCCGCTCTTATTCCCCAATACGTCATAACCATGAGCTATCTACATCTATTAATATAATAAATGTGAAAGTATGTTTTATTGTTTCCCAGTCACGAATCAAACGGGCATGGCTGCTGATCTGAAGCAGATCTTGAGATGAATGCGCACAATACTTATTGATCCCGAACCGTGCTGATATTACTTCACGTTTGAAAGTGGTGCTACTACTCCAGAACAGCAGGCTTGGTTACTGCCATCATGCCCTAGACACTGAGCGACTAAAGTACATATATACATTTGTTTTGTCAGTGATTTTTTTTCAAAATCAACAGGTTCGATTCCCGGCCGGGAAAATGGATTTATCAAAAATCTAATAATGCAGTTTAATTTTCAGCAAAATCGGCATCGAGACTCCTTTCAGCATTTTTCGATATCTCTTATAGTTTAGGATTTGGCCATGAAAGCCCTCTTGAAAAATTCTGTATATTTCTGTATATATATACTAGTAATTTCGTATGATAAAAATACACATAATTTTGCATGTCGAGAGACAGAACACTTAAATAGTGCAGGTCACCGGTCAGAATTTTGCGAGATTTAAATACTGGTCTCATCGATTGTAAGTGGCTTACGCGCTCTACCACAGTACAGTTAAAAAACTCTTTAAGGATTGAAATGTAAACGCGTAACACGAAGCATCAGCTATTTTCAATAAACTAAGTTAAATAAACATAAATAGCTATAGAAATTACGTCTTTCTAAATAAAAATATGATATGATCTTATAAGTATTCTGTTGTTTTATATATATTCTATTTATTTATTTGTTTTTCTTCTATATTATTTACAGGTTGCGTGGAATAATAAGGCCGCCTATTGTGTTACCTATTTAATTTGTTAAATGTATTATTTTGTCTTATTCTTTATGCATAATAAAGAGTTTTATTATTATTATTATATTATTTTCATCGCATCAATTTTCGCATAATTATTCTCAGTCTGTAGCCGGTTATTAACATGTTCGCGGGCCTAGGCCAAGGCAACAGTATTGGTCGGATGGTGATAGATGGTAGGCTTCTGCTATATATGTTTGTGGAAATAATTCTATTGCTTCGAGGGATGGCTGAAAACTTTTGTTGATTACACCAGTTGTGGATAAAACGATGGGGACTATTGTGATGTGGCACATTTTTTTTATTTTTATTGTAACTCGGCATGTGACAACACTCCGCCTGATGTAAAGCTAGAGTGCGATCAAACTATACCCGAAACGCAACAAGGTCGCTTCACGGGTGTTACATTCGAAAGTGGTGGTACTACCCCAAGCCGGCAGACTGGACAAATAACCATCATCAGTCTGCCTACCACTCTTGCTCTCTACCACATATGCCATATTCGTGCTATTTCATTTTTTAAATCCAGGTATTTTCTAATCTTTTCTGTGATTGTATTCTGCAGATTGTGCGTGTTAGGGATGGCTATATCTATGATGTATGTGATCTTCTTTATTTTGTCAACTATTATTATTATGAGAAATAAAATTGGAACTTTATATCTAGGTCTAAGTGAAGAAGTAAGCAAGTTCGATCTTCTTAAACCTTTAACTTCCATTTCTTTCTAACGTGCGGTTGGTCGATACATCCATTCTTGTCGTAGACATGATGTCGTTTAGATTCTATTTTTAGAAAACGGGTGTACGACGCCCACGCCCTCAATCTGCCTCCACTTAGTGGGCTTCAGGCAAGAGTATCTTTTAGAGATGCCAAAAAATTAAGCATACAAATATATCAACGAATTCTGCAAGTATAGTAACGAATGTATATTAGTTTGTATTTGTTTAATTTTAGTTTAGTTTTTTTATTATTATTTTACGGCTCCACCTGCGTTAATGTCAATAGAAGCGCGATAATTAGCGCGTAAAAAATTAAGGCATTAAACTATGGTTACATTAAAGGTAGTATGATTGTGTAGTATGACCTACCCATCAATCATCGATTCTTCAATTAACAGAAATGATATGCAAGGTAGTTTTAAAAAGATTTTTTGTTTATGGTTTCCGCAAATTTACGCCTGATACTATTTATTATATTAAAGGTTATTCTCCAGATAGCGTTTAATGTGTAATGCCAATAGTATTGGCGTTAATACTCGTTTAACAACGCATTAAAGTCTTGGCCACATTACAACAGGTGGCGCATTACAATATGTGACCGGCCTGATGATAGCCGGTGGTATATGAACGAAGAATATCTACTGCTACCATAGAATAATGTCAACAGGCAACAGTCGCTTTCGTTATGCCGGCTTGAAGAGCTATTCTCAAGCCCAAATCACTTTACGGATGTTACCTTGAAAGTGGCGGGCAGATTATCATTGTTTGTCTACTTGAACTTTATTTATATCAATTTCAATAAAACAGATGTATAACGAGTAAATTTATTAAAAAATAAATAAAATAACTAGTTTTTTGATCTTGTGATATATCTAAAACGGTATCTATGAGAAACTCCGTCGCTGGCGCACAACGAAGTACTAAATTTGATTCTAAATATATGAACACCCACCCTTTTATCTGTACGTCAATATGTTATTATAGAAACGTACCATTGTTTCAGTATTTTTAAGGTGCTAATGATATTTTAAACTCCTCAATGTCAAATAATTTAAACATAATAAACACATTTTCCTCTAAAAATAAAGAAGAGTTTTTATGCGATCGCGTGTTCACTTGTTTAGTATAGAGGCGTGTAAAAATCTCAAAGCTCTACCTACCTTTCACTACGACGAGCTCTGCATTGATGTTAAGCTAGAGTGCGGTTCATGAACGGAAAACACTGCTACCACAGATAAATTTCAGGAGACAAATGTGCACCATCTAATTTGGCACACTCTCGTTATACCTGGCTAAATTGATCCCGAAATGCGACAAGGTCACTTCAAGGGACGGGACATTTTATCATTTACAGATATTAGTAATTCAAAACTCCTCATAAATACTTAAATCTGAATAATTACGAGATAAACAAAACACGGTTAACACAAAACAATGTTAATTAAATCAGGGACTTAATTACTAATTTATATGCTTTCACACGCTCGCTTCTTTTTGTGTTTGTGTAATTAATTTCATTGTATAATTGTTCTATAGAGAGGAGTATGTCCTGTCAATGAATTATGCATATTTGTCTCCTCAATCCAGCATAGTGGAGGAGAATAAATTCGCAAATAAAAACAACACAACATAATATCTGTAATAAGCATTGTTAAATAACTATTAGGGTTGAAGAGAATTGTTTTAGACATCTGTCATTGAATTCGCGGCGGGATACTGCGTTTCATCCGCAGATTACGTTTTCATAATATTTGTAATGTATTATTTGTAGAAAGGTTTGCAGACATTCCTACTTACGTAATGTTGGCAAGAAGGTCACGTATTCTTTTGTTATTGATTCATTCATTTATTATAAGTAAATAGTTGATTTTATTTGAGATAGGGCCTATTTTTTGGTTAATTTATCTGCGCTGCGAACAATCATGTCTCCGCTTGGATAGTTCGCAGACCGGATGTCTATTAGAGATCTTTTATTGAAGAAAAGCTATTTCTGCCTATCCAGTCAATGGAAATGAAAAGTCATGTTTTTTTCAGCTTTCTTTTCATCAAAAATTTAAAAAGAAACATTTCTTTTGAATATGGCGCGGGTTAAACTAATAATTTAATAAAAATCTCTTACAATTTTAAACAACAAATCTGATTGCGTCTATTTATTGGTAAATAACAAACACCTTTATAGAACAGAACCTATGACCTTTTAAAATGACAACCTTATACTAACCAACTGTGGGTACAAAACACCCACACAATTTAATCTGGTACATTCTTGCATTCTATACTAAGTTATATAGATTGGCCACGATTTTATGAATGTAGCACTTGACGTCAGCGCCCATCCTCCATGTTGGGGGCAGGAGGTGGGAGTCTACTACGAGAGGCGGCTCTGATGACATCAGCAAAAAGGGCCATGAAAGCAACAAGTACTGAAAATCCTCGACAGTATTAATCATTTGAATCTTGTTAATTTTAGAGACTAAGTATATTATGGTCATAGTCACTTAAAAGAAAAGAGTATAATGTGTCTATACTTTAATTTTTCCTTATCGAAGTTTTTAACTTTTTAAGAAAGTCAGTTTATATTCTCTTTATTGAGGTAGTTATTTTTGGATACTGGTTCTTTAAACTTCTCTATAGTTAAATGTTGCTAAAACTCATCACTGTTGCTGCAGCAGTGCTGTAATTACAGACAAGTTGTAATAATAAGTAGTCGAATAGTCGAAAAAAAATTATGCATGTTTCATATCTACATTAAGTTTGGTGCTTTATTAAGTTAATGATTTTATAAAATAAATATTACGTAATGAATAATCATCAAACTGAAATCGCATAATAAAAGCTGTATATTGTATGTAACTTCTAGTTACAATAACTGTGGCCAATCTCCTGCAACATTTAAAAAGCGTACTGTCAATATAACTGTCAAAAAAATCTGAAGTTTCCGTGGATATTTTGTTTTCTTCACTTTTTAGTTTATAAAGTCTGATAAATATATCCAAAATGGTGTGCAATACGCCAGATCCGCCTGACAGTTCTAACCAAGAGTTGTCTCCACCGCCAGCTCACGAATTACAGATGACTGGGGACGATAGTGACTCTGAGGACGACTACGTGGGTTACGAGCCTTTACCACAGGGTCCTGAGGGTTTATTGCCTGAAAGAGATGATAATGATATGGAGGAAGTACGTATTTTATTTATTAACTTGTATATATTCAGAGAATAATCCAAACATACACGTTAAGTTATAATTATTGTTTTTTTCAGGATGATAACAATGGACCACCAGATAATTTGCCATCATTAGAACCTATGGAGAGTGTGTTAAGTAAAGAAGTATGGAATGCACCTCGAAAAGTTGATACAATACAAATGAATGATGAAAAAGTACATCAGGTAAGTAATTTTTCTTAATTCTATTTTTATTCCATAAAGACATATTCCTTTTATTGTTATTTATTAACAGAACTTAATTTTTATATTATATAAATTCCAGATATTATCAGCCATGTCCAACTTTGTACTCCCAACAAGTTCACTACCAGAATGGGCTAAAACAGACGCTGTAGATAATTTAAAGCAAATTATTAATGATAAGGTAGAAAGAATGAAAAATGATACTGGAACGTAAATAATTTAAGCTATTATTTTTATTATAGGTAAAATTAGGGCTTATTCTATCGCTAATTTAAACAGGCAAAAAAAACAATCAGTGGTTTATACGTCTAGGTCAGCTAGAACTGTTAGGACCACTGTCTGCAATACTTTAATAATAATAAAACACAAGTTTGATCTTAGGAAACAATTATTTAATTAATTATCAAAGTCTAAATCAACAATACTGTAATACAATAATGAGCAACTACGGTTTGCCAATGTCTTGACTCTTTTACTTTTAAAAACTTTTCTCCAGTCTTGTAGAATTGTTTTCAAAACACAATGATGCTTGCACAATGTACATATTTGATTTGTGTGAGCTAACTTGTACTATATGGCCACTGCTTCACGTTCCGTTTTATTATTCACTTTTAATTTTTAAGCTTGTGGCTGGAGCATTAAAGTTAAATTGTTTCTTATAAATAAATAATATAGACATTCCATAGGCTATTATGTTGTAATAATTAAGTTTTTTTGTGAGAAGGTAGGGAAGTCCAAAATGAAACTTGAACGATAAGCAGGAAAACACACATATAAGAGTTTGCATGCATCACGGAAGGAGTGTCTGCAACACTTAATAGCCTAACGTAGTATGTTAACAGATATTAAAGCCTAATTTAATGTATATATAATATTAAAATATTTAAAAATAAAGATTTTATACATTATCTATAATCATGTTTGATTTGTAAATAGTATTATGCCGGTGTGCCACTGCGTGCGGAGCGGGCTCCGTACATCTCACAACACAAATTTTCATAGAAGTGCTTCTGTGAAAAGAGTGAGTGACGTGGCCTGAGCGAATTAAAAGGAGTCTATTGATTTATCCGGCATTATATCAGAGCGTGCTCTACAAGCAGCTTTCAGTGAAAATTTTTCTTGGTGAAGGCAAAACTATCTTACTGTGGAAGGCTGGCATATATTTTTGTTTAAATTTAATGATATATTAGTTATACATAACACAAAGAATTGTGATTTAAATTATAATAAATAGTTAACAAAATAAATAAATTTTATTTCACTTATATTTCTATTTTTTTTTTCATCAGATGTCATCATGTCTTAATTTTAACAATTAGAGGCCTATCTATAGTACTAGGGGACAGCTTAATTTGTACTTTGTCTATATTTCAAATATAATATTTCGAGTTATTGAATAAGTTTTGTGTAGAATTGGGAATAGTTTGAAAGTAGTCAGGTGTAACGAAGGAGTGTGCACATTCAATCTGGATGGTGCACATTAGTCTCCTCAAGCCAGCATAACGGGGGCGACTGCTGCCTGTAGAATCTTCTATGCAGTAGCAATTATTCCCCACTCTAGCTTTATATCAGACGAAGTGTTGTCATATGCCGAGCTACAATAAAAAAAATTGTAATATAACCCAAATAGGTATATTGAAATATTTGTTTTTAGGGTTTGTATGTTCTATGTTGTTTGTTAATATATAATTTTAAAAAATTTAAGTAGCTTGGCCTTACTGTCGAGGCGATGTGTGTAGTTAGCAGCCCCGTTCGATATGCCACCCATTGACAATGCATACTCCTCTCGTTATACTCTGCCAAGCAGACTTAGAAACGCGACTAGGTCTAATCGGGTTTTAGGAAGGTTAAGTTATTTCAGTTAAGAGTCTCTATTGCATTCTTTAGTTGGATCAAATATGGCACCACTAAAGGTAACAAGTTTAGTTATTTCGTTCCTTATAAAGAAGTAGAAAGGTGAATCGGTGTAAAATAATTCTGCAGTTCTTCTTAATGTACCGGATGCAATTGCACTAGCTTCTGTGCCATATTCTGTGGGCAAAAAAACTAAATTGGAGAACGTTTATTTTGCATTATTAATACATAATTAGTTAATTCGATATAAAGGGGTAGGCAGACTGATGATGGGCCATGAAGATTTATATTTGATTTCTAAAAAATTTAACAGAGCTTATTCGTCTTCCGAAATGTAAGCGGATATCCTACACGCATATCGAAATTGTAATAAAAATAATATTGCAACTTATTTCAAGAGTGGTAGGCAGACTGATGATGGTTATTAGCCCAGTCTGCCGTCCTGGGGTAGTACCACCACTTTCAAATAAACTTGTCGCGTTTCGGAAACAGTTGGGAAGTAGCCAGGTACGAGAGGAGTGTGCACCGTCAACCAAGATGGTGCATAGTCGTCTCCTCAAGCCGGCATAGCGGAGACGACTGGCCTAGTAGCAGTTGTACCACCACTTTTGAATGTAATATCTTAAAGTGACCTTGTCGCGTTTCGGGAACAGTTTGGAAGTAGCCGGGTATAACGAGAGAAATGTGTACTGTCAACCTAGATGGTGCATACTCGTCTCCTCAGGCCGGCATAGCGGAAGCGACTGCTGCCTGTAGAAACTGCACTCTAGCTTTACATCAGGCGGAGTGTTGTCATATGCCGAGCTATAATAAAAAAACTTACCATTCATAGTTATTTGTACCTCATGTATGATAGAATCAATGTGAACACCGGGATTTGGCAATTTACTCAAAGCATCGTATCGGCTGCTATCAACATCACGAATTTTTAATATTATATTTTCGTCACTATCATTCTTCCCTAGAGTATCATCAATCATCAAACCAAAATGAGCAGAATTATCAAACATTGATTTTATTCCTAACAATTGAAGAGGTTTTCTCAAGTCAGTCCGATAATTCAAAGTCATTTTAGGGAATCTCAAAACGCAGTCTTTTAAGATAAGTTGCGATGTGAGTTTGTCTAATTTTTTTGCGTCGATTCGCTTCAGCATGTTCGGTAATGATGGTCCTAGTTGTCTACCTGGTTTGACTACATACATTATCGTTTCATCTCCTTTATATGGTATAGCTACCATGTTTATGTCTGTGAAGAAAAATGCAAGTTTACTTTTCAGACCCAGACTGCCGTCCTGGGGCAATACCACCACTTTCGAATGTAACACCTGTGAAGTGACCTTGTCGCGTTTCGGAAGCAGGTTGAAAGTAGCCAGGTATAGCGAGAGGAGTGTGCTCTGTTGATACATACTCGTCTACTCAGGCCGGCGTAGAGGAGGCGACTTGCCCGTAGAGATTTATCTGTAGTAGGAATTGTTTCCGTTCATGGACCGCACTCTAGCTTTACATCAGGCGGAGTGTTGAAAAAAGACAGTCTGATGATGGTAATTTTTAGTATAGCCCAGTCTAACACATATGAAGTGACCTTGTCGCGTTTCGGGAACAGTTTGGAAGTAGCAATGTCGATCTGGATGGTGCACATTCGTTTCTATTCAAGCCGGCATAGCAGAGGCGATTGTTCATGGACCGCATAATCTTCTTGGAAATTGCCGGATATAACGAGATAAGTGTGCGATTACTCGGACGTTTGTCTCCTCAAGCCGGCATAGTAGAGGAGACTGCTGTGACAGTAATTCTCTATAATAGCAGTTGTTTCCGTTCATGGACCGCAGTCTAGCAGTTAACTGGTAATAAGTTTTCCTGACAGTACATATAGCTATCCATGTAGGTACCTTTATGAGACGAATCACGTAATGATTGTTACATACCTAAATCTTCATCAAAATAATGTCGAAATTCTCCAAAATTTAACATCAATTCGGCTTCTATCTTTTCACCGTCCATCTTTGTGAATGTCATACTGAAATGTAATTTAAATTAATATGATAATATTAAAACATTTAATTTTATTTGCATGCACTTGCTCATCGTCAGACTCTACCATGGCTTCGGAGAAGTCAATTATAGTTTATGCATATAATAATAATAATTAAAAAATTGAATTTAAATTCAGGAAAAAATACAATGGTTAGCTGGGAGAAAATACCTAATGGCTTTGTGCAATGTTTATGTACAATAAGAATTATTATTACCACGATCCTGACGCAACTCCGTCGCTTCCCTCGCATCCACAATTCTCTTCATGCACGCCCGACGGTTATGATCACTAGGCAGCCCAGCTTTTATAAGGATGTCTCCTATTTGATCGAAAAGCACCCCTCTGGGTCTGCCATGTTTAACAATAATAATAATTAATTTTACTCACTTTCTAGTATACAATGGTGCAAATGGTTTCTTCCATGCACCACTAAAATATAATGCACTTAATAATACCACTTTAGTATCAGTCGGTAATGCATCATTTAGGAATGATGGAATCTGCTCATTCGTATGTTCTTTTACCCAACTGAAAAATAATAATTAGTAGAAAGTACCTGTTTCAGTGCTAAATATATAAATTATGATGAAAATTAAACAATAAAAAAAACCTTAATGCAACCCGCATTAACGCCGTGACAGTGTAACACGATATCATTTTTTTAAATTGAATTTTCATCCCAAACCATCATGCTACGCCGCTGATACTCGTATAACTTTCTAGACCTGCTGCATATTTATAACTGTTAAAATTAGTAGCAAATATAAAACCATATACATACTTATTAATAAAATCTTTTGTAACGAAAGGGTTTTTAAAATCTAAATTAGTTATATTCCCTTTATAAATTTTCTCAGTGAATTCTTTGTATAATTCGCGTAATCTTGAATTATTATCCACGAAAATAGCGTTAGCGTATAATGTTTTTGTTGAATTATCAGCCGCCAATGACTCTAGTAGCCGACCGAATTCCATATGTTGGTTACGATAGGATACCACCTCTGAAATCGACAGAATAAGTATATAAGAATAAGAATTTATACGCTTGCATCTAAGAGTATGTTAATTGTTCACTGAATAGGCTGAGTCGGCTTTAAAAAAGGGCATGGATAAGTTGTAAATATAATTTTATGAAACTTAATCCTACGAATGACGAAGTCATTTAAGTCATCGTACAAGCCGAGCCATAGGTTTCCTTATTGAAATTATTAGAACACCTACAGTTGCAAACTTTGCATTATTTGCACGTTTGTAAAATGAAAAACCTTTTTTTCCACATGAAATTCTCAGTCAGAGTTTTAATTCACGCGTTTTCGCTGGTTTCACACTGTGCAATGTTTCCGTTTCCCTTTGGGGTATTTTAGACTAACGTCACGCTTCATCACTGCTGCTTACCCCAGAGGACTACGAGTAAGCATGTAGTAAATAATACATACCTGATGAGAATCCAATTACTTTAACAATTTCTTCAAATGTAACTCCCACACTTCCAAGTAATGTCATGGCTAGCAACACTGAAAACAATTTCACACTATTATTTTAACAATAATAACGAACGAAATTGGTTTTATTAAACGTGTTGTAGCGCTATTATCGAGGCTGGTAGATTTCCTTCGCCAATTATTTATTTTTAACGGAAGATGTGGCTTGAGAGATGATGTAGTAATGAGGATTGAGAAAGGAATGCTTCGATGGTTTGGGCACATGCAAAGGAATTTATAAATCTGATGTGTTAAACAAGGCTGACCCAGAAGGGTATTTCCGGTCAAATCAGAGACATCCTAATGAAAGCTGGGTTGTCAAGTGTGAGGGAATCGTGTCAGGATCGTGAATCGCGTTTTGTTGTCCTGCCTATCCCTATAGGAAAAAGGCGTGACAATGATGATGACGATATTTATTATTTTTAACCAATTTGGGAAGCAAACCAAAGAGTGCTGTTAGTATATGAGTATATACCCTAATTTTATTGGTCAAATTCAAGCGAATATAGGTCTTAAGGTGATCAAGATAAGGTAACTATTTGCCTATAGTACAACATATCAGCGATAACAATAAACACATTACAATGTTACACGTCCTTACCTGATACAGTAGTTGGTGATATCACAATATTATTTCCTAAATTAACTTCTATTAATTCATTTAATATTTTAAGGCCCAAATCGTTTATGTGTTCCGCTAATTGTTGGTCTTTTAACTCATTTGTCCTGGAAAATACAATAAATAATGTTAATGTTACTATAAAACAATGGTCTAACGGTAACATGAGATTGTGTTCTAACCTCGTTAAATTCTGAGTGGTACCAATGTAACTATGTTATATGTACTTAAAGTGCACTGGTAACACTCGTGAAGTGACTTTGTCGCGTTTCGGGAACAGTTTAGAAATAGCCAGGTATAACGAGAGGAATGTGCACTGTCAATCTAGTGTATATTCGTCTCCTCAAGCCGGCATAGGAGAGGCGTTTGGATGAATGCTAACGTGTGCCCAGACTCCGTCTAACATGTGTCGAGTGAAACATCGTGGGGTTTACGTCGGTATGCCAGTGCTAGGACCAGAGCATTCGTAAAGGGATTTCCCCGCGTAAAAAAAGGTATATCTTATTTTATAATAATGCAGGTGGTCCACGCACCCTATTTTATTCTCATTTGCATCTTCCTGATGTGTTGCTTGCAATGTCATAACAAATATCAAGATCTTGGTAATCCATTCCATTTTTAGCACCTGAAACATTGATAAAGGAGATCCTAATCCAGGTCACAGAACCGGAATTATGAATTAATTTTACATATATTGAATTTATTTGCGTTATTATCTCAGGATAATAGTCTGGCGCGTGTTAGCCACTGCGCCACAAAGGCCGTCATTTAAACTCGTAAAAAAACATTTAGAACTACAAAGCTTAAGAAAAAAGCCGCCACATCTTTAAGGAAAATAGCAAAAAAGTGATCGTTAATTACCTACGGAATTTTTATGCGACACGTGCCACGTGGATCTTTATTTATTTTTTATATACATATTATATTTGTGCGGTTCTTCATAACTACACAAGTCTCTTACAAACTACAGACTATTACTAGAGTTCCAAATAAACGCGAATTTGCAGTAGACCCCCACAATTAATAAAATTTAAAAAACCTCTCACGACCCTCACTAATCAGTTATTATGCTTATAATTTGTATTTTGTGGGCTTTCTGGTAACAATTACTTTATGGTGCTAGCTGTTACCCGCGACTTCGTACACGTATAATTAGTGGTATGCGTTCAACTTCTGTGTTGTCACATGCCGAGCTACAATTAACAAAAAAAAACGGCCGTGGCTTCAATCGCTGTCTCTATGCCTCCCTAATACTCCTTTTTATAAGAATATTAATTGTTAAAATAATCATTAATCATATCCCTACCTATAAAGGCAGAGTAAGTACATTAAATACGATGAAAATGAATAAAGTATACTATTCAAAATGTTTTTGTCATTTAAATAAATGCGGAGTAAAAAAAACCCACGCAAATTCTATGAGTTATCAACAAAAGGACTATTGTCATACGTTTCTTTGAATATTCTTCGTTTGTCTCTGTTTTGTAAATGGGAAGTTTCAATTGTTAGACAGAAAAAAAGAAGCTTTCTTTTCCCATATTAACAAAGGCAGGACAAACAAGAGGTTTATTTATGTATTATTCTATCAAATAAAGAATTGAAGATGGCGCGTACTGTTTGCAACGTATTAGATAATTTACATTTATTTTTATTTCGAAGTCCACTGCAGACCCAGACGAAAACTTGTGAATCATAGAAGGATGAACGAGAGTCCTTACCCAACAATGAAAGAAGAACATTAGGCTAGATTTTGTAACACTGCAATTGAAAAAAGTTACTGAAAATTATTTGTTTTTCCAACCCTATTAATCTGTTTTTGTAAAGGATTTGTTAAAATTCCCAGACTGTTTTGTGTATCTATTACAAGTTTTTTGCGTAACGTTGATGGTCTACAACTAAATGGGATTAAGTTGTTTGTGCAAGATCAAACTAACATAAACAGAGTTTAAACTTTAAATACACTTTGTTCACGATCACGACGAATTAATCCTAGTAATTACATAGTTTATGTAAATCAAAAATCTTTATTTTAACAATTATAAGCACCCAGAATAAATATACATTATACTTTATTGCACAAGCTTATAAAATATAAAACTTGCCAAAGGCGAACTTGATGCCTTAAGGCATTTTCTACCAGTTAACTTTTGTGAGTTGTGAAGTGTTTTCAGCACAGAAACAAAAATAAATAAATAATAATAAAATATAATTAAAAATTAATTTCGCACTTAGTTTGTTTCCTTTTTAGACCGTCGATACAAAGTATTCGTTTTCCCCTCGCCTATATGGATGTAAATGACTAACGACCCAGGTGTAAACAGTCATGAGATGTGTAACAAAAAAAAAACCAGGTCAAAATCTCTTAGAAAACGTATGACTGTTATTTCTTTGTTATAAAATATGTGGGTTTTTTTTATATCCTATTGTTTATAATACATTTGCTCAATTTTGTATGACCAAAGCCCCTTGTCCACGGTGATAGTGCAATTTTAAGCTTGATTTACTGCAGTTTTTGCAGTTTCCACACCTCGTGGATTGTTTTGTTTCCGACTTTTGATGTTGCTTGATGGGCCATACGTTATTTAACCTTATTAATTACTTACTTATTGATACGAACTTTATATCGAATCGAAAATCCACTGTACTTTTATTCACGTTTAACGTGAATGAACCTATCCGACAAGGTAATAAGTCTATCTGTGTCAAAAGCTCTTCGGTCTAGAAATTATTATTATGATTAAATTAGTATTATTAGTAAAAAATGTATAAAATATTTATAAATATTTTTATAATTAGGTAAATATGTAGATTATTTTTATTGACATTATAATCTAATTTTTTAATATAGAGAAATGAGTAGTACGTAATATATTGTTTAAAGTTATCAAATATCTATGAATAGGATTTTATTATTATTATAAGTTGATTAACACGTTAGAAAAAAATAAAATAAAGCAAATATAAAAATACAATAAAACTATCAAGACAGTTTTCTCAAAGCGAGGTGTTGTTTACGGCAGTTTTCAAAATTGCCGCTGTTTTAAGGAGACATGAAGATTCCATGGTCAGTCATCGTATAGTTGCTAATTCCATAATAATCATAGTTTTGCGTGTGAACAGTTTAATAATAAAGTAATTTAGAATTTTTTAACGCAATTATGATAGCTGTAAAGCTTTTGAAGGGTCTTGGGATAAAATTAACGTGATAATATAAGTTTTAGTAGGTACCAAAATAACGTACTTTAGACGACCTTTCACAAAGGTTATCCTTATACTACAACTGAGTTAATTTAACTTAAAAAAACAGCAATTATTATTTAAATACTTTAAAACTTATACTTACTAATAAAATATTGGAAACAAAATTATTATGTAAACAAAGCGTCTTACCGGTGTTATGTAAATTATTATGATACAATATTTGCTTTTTTTTGTCACAAATCGCGAACGCGGTTCGCTGTGCTGTGACCGACGCGACTACACAGTTTGTTCATCTGACCCTGACTGCCCGTAGAAGTCTGTAATTCATATTATATTATGTAAATACGTACGATTCGATATAGTATTTTAGTGTAACCGTAAATTATGTTTAATATTATAATGGGAGAAACGTATTGTAAGATAAATAATATTTTTACATTTAAAACGGTTGACGAAAACATTTTGAATTTTCAGAGCAGATACCGGGCTAGCTGCGGCCTGTTGAAACATTTCTGAAGCCGAAAAAAGAATACATTACAATGTTTAGGTTGATAATATTCGCGGCAGGGGTACAAAATATTTCCCTGAAGCCTAAAGGCGTTGTCTAGCTTACTTTATCTAAAATTATGAATGTGTTAATCACTAGACTACGAAGTAAAACTATGTAATGTTTTGAATAATCCTAACATGTGAAGAAACTGTTGTCACCGTAAACTCACTATTTCCGCTAAGTGGGAAAACCAATTATTTAGCGTACTTGTAAAGAACTAGAGATTATCTGGTGGGCTGGTAACACGGCGTTCTCAGTTTTAACACCAAATAATATCACGAATATCTGCAACTTACCAACATGTTTTTTTTATGAAAACTACAAAACAATTCCCTCGATTTGTGCCGCTACCAAGCACGCCTTTTCTGTGGAAGCGGTTTTTACGAATCTAGTAAGGTATGTAAGTACAAATCAGCATCTGCTTGCCTACTTTATCAAAATAAGCAGAACTACGTAGTAACCAGCCTCGAGGAGCGTCTCTCGTTTTCCTTATATAAATAACTTTATAAAAGGTAAAGTTGGGAATTGAAATAAATAAAACAATAATTTAAATATTTTATAAATACTCGTAAATATACTTCAAATGTAGTACATACAATTAAAATCAGAAGGAAATATGGAAACATTCGCATATTTTCTACACTTTATCAATTACTTAAAATAACAAATTAAAATATAGGAACACAATTTCACTTAGAAGTAGCGTGTTTGAGTACAAAAGGTGACATGAAGTGATTTACTTAAATATTGGTGTTTCGAGACATGGATATAATTAATGAGATAACCACTCTACTTCTAAGTGTGCCGCTTTTCAATGAAATGACTAAAAAAACTTATATTAAAAAGCTGAACTTAAATGCAACGTTACACCTAGAGGATAATTTAGAAGATCTTCACACACAATTTCACTGGGAAGTGCAAAGTTATAATATTCGATACAGTGTAGAAAATTTTATTTGTAACATAAAACTCTTCTTACCACTTGTACATTTTCATTCCATTTTATTATTATTCAAAACTTAATTTTCGTCATATTTTTTTATCATTTAATACATGTATAAATATTCATACTGTATTGTAGATGCGAAGTGATTTACTTATTTATTTAATTTTATCAATTTCGTCAATATTTTCATTGAACTTTCTTCGCTCGCACTAACAAAAGTTAGCTGATAGACAATGCCTATGTACAATTTGTGCAATAAAGTATTTTTATTTTATTTTTTATTATATTTATTTAAATTTGGAAAATGTATAAATGTTAAAAAGTTTTGTGTTAATCTTAAAAAACCACATTAAAATACAAATACAATTATGATTTACAAACTAATTAATAAGAAATAACCATCATAATACTTTACGACATAAATAATAACACAATGTTAAACAATTTAACTTGTTTTCTTTTTTTTCTTTGACTTAAAATCTCTTAACACTATATGACTACATTAATAGTACAATCAAGACATTTTAATCGGAAACATTCAAAATTTGTCAACTCAAAAAGTCACTCCGCCGTAAATGCATCAACATAATTGAGAAAAAAAAATACAAAAAAAAACTAATTTCTAATGTAAAAAAATATATAATGAAAAAATAAATTCAGATTAGTCTCTTATTTAACTTTTTTCTTCTTTACAAAAAAAAAATTATAGAATAATTCCGATATAAATGTAGAAATCACTAATTTATGTTACATAATAGTTAGTCTAATGACGTTATGTAGGCGGTAGGCAGAACCTTATTATGTAACTAAGAACTCAGAAACAGAGTGAACTTCAACTTAAACAATAAAAAAAAATTAAAGCCAAGAATTACACGACATAATTGAAATTTGCACACAGACCGATTACTTCGCAATGATCTCGAGGCAAAACGCGAGCCAAAAGATAATGGCGAAGTAAAACACACAAACATCAAAAATAGGATGTAATTATAAAAAAATGTATTAAGATAATTAAGTAATCAGTCTTCAGTACAGCGATAGTTATATCCCTGTGTTGCAATATTGTTATTTAAAGTCATTCGTCTCACCGATGATTTATTTAAAAAATATCCTCGCATTTCATTCATACGCGTCGCTCTGTTGCTGAGTCCGACTTAAACATAATAACTTAGTAAGAAACGTAACACAATACTAAAGCAAAAAAAAACTTAATGCAAATAATTAAAAGAGAACATTAAAGCTAAATCTAGTGTCAGAAATAATTACCAATTCATGTGTATTCATTCAATCTTCATACACAGAACCGTGCCCTAATCACAAACCGACTTTCGACTTTCAAACAAATCGGCTTCGAGCACATTTTGTTGGCAACCACACCATTTGTTGTCAGAGATACTTTGTTGAAATAGTGTAAAAAAAAATAACAAGTTTTAATTTATCTTTAGACAATTATTTTTAATACTTTTTTTTATTATTACACCCAAAGAAATATCTCTCTTGACAATAGTGTTGTGGTGTTGCCAACGAAATGTGCATCAATAGTCGAAGGTCGGTTCCTGCTTACCCCACTGCAGCTAATTTCAATGAGAATACCCTCATCAGGCACAAAAACTTTACTGTTATTGTTTAAAAAAAATTGCTAGCTACAAACACAAAATATATGCTTAGCAATAACAAATTAGACTATGCCGTCTCATACAAACCATTTGAGACTCCATACAAATTAGCTATTATACCAATAACTTACAATAACAAACTTCACTATATGGAATGCACGATTAGCCACTATCAAGGGGAACCAGAATACGCGTGACAATAAAACAATGAGTAATTAAGTGCAGTTAACATACTTATATGAGAATACTATAATGGTATATGGCTATGTTGTATTACAGAAGTCAGGCGCTCTCCGACCACACAAACCAATAAGTTACGGTACACGAGGCTGACGTGTTCACGCCTACCTCGACATTATTGCTGTCCAAACAACCATACATGATTTACATGTTATTGCTCATGCAAGTAAACCGAACTCTCTACTAAACAATCGCCTTATCATATATCACAAAGTCAAAACTGAGTTTCATCCATCATCTCTCTCTTATTTACATATTCTCTAGGTGTCTGAATCCAAATTGGCACCGGGCGCTCTTCATAACCTATTGCTTTTCCCTACCCTTCTCGTATCAGTCTGTCCATTGAACAACAAAAACTAGACATAACATATAAACTGGATTAACACGATGACCCTAACATAACCTAGAGCCCGTGACCGTCGTACCGTAAATAACTAAACAAATACACAGACTTATCGATTTGTCACTTTGGAAATACAACTAAACAACTAAAACCCTAAACCTATATTCGAGGAGAGTCACCGGCCGTCCCGCTCGTGCATCACGATTGCTTCACGACTATGACGCCGGGCCGGACGGCCGCCGGTTGGGGCTTCTTGGTCAGCGCGAGGGGAGCCTCGGCCGCCTCTCCGAACAAGTGGTCACCCTCGAGATGGCGGATGGCTTCTACGATGGTCTCGAGGTTCTGTCGACTGGTGCTGGCGAGATATAATCGTGAGTCCGGTTGTTCACCGAGCATCTCTACCTCCACGCGCGGCTCCGCCTTGATCGCGGCCTCCAGCAAGGGCGCGTCGGGCGAACTCGGTTCCTCTTTGACCTCCTCCGCGGGCTCCACGGCGACGGCCGCCACCGTCACCTCAGCTTGCGAGTAGTGCAATGTCACATGCTGGGACAGGTCACGCGCACTCTCAGGAAACGCCTGCGTCTCTAGAGTTCGTACTTGGTCTTCCAATATCACTCTCAATTTTCTCTCTCTTTCGAGTTGCGATCTTAATTCACTGGAGTCTTCTTTTTTCATCCCGTTGGGTACGCTGATGACAGGGACGGGTTCGGGAGATTTCGTAATGATTGTGTCTTCGGTGGAGTCGGGAATGATGGAGGTGGTCGTGTGATGTAAGGTTACTTCATTTTTTCTTTTCTTGAACGGAATCTCTCCTCCTTCGTGTTGGTTTAGTAATCTCTTTAATTGACAGTTTTGTGATAGTAGCCGAGTCTTCTCCTGCTCTAAGGAATAAATATATTCAGCTGTTTGTTGAAGAATTGCAGCCTGAAATTAAATGTTTAATATTACAATCAAATAATAAACAAATGATTAATACAAAATTATTTCATATGTAAAATGTAACTCACTTTACTAAGTTTCTCTCCTTCATGGCGGGGCAGTAGTGTTCTTAGTGCCTGGAAGCCAGCATTGATGCTTTGCATTCGCCTCCGTTCATTGCTGTTAGCTATCTCTCGTCTTATTCTCTTTTCTGCTTCCATTTTCACTTCCCCTTTCGGACCAAGTTTTATAATGTCGCCCTCCCTATAAGCATAATAATTGTTATGAGTATTTACTTGAAATTAAACAATGAAGTTAAGAAATAGTTATGTTCTATAATAATGTATCCTATATGGTAAGCTATATCAACCGTACACAATGACAATTTTGTCAAAAAATATGTTTGAAATTATTGAATTAGACACATCTCATATCAACCCTACTTCTTTCTCACAACTACATGTATAATTACAAAGCTACGCTAAGACTACTTTAGTCAAGATAAAAATATAAGACTTTGATAAATTATTTTGCAATTTACTATTATTGAAACATATTTCAATGAAAACAGGTATATATTTGTGAATTATTAAATTTATTCAACCTATTTTATATAAATTACAATTTGTATTAGTCATATTTAATCAGAAAGTGGACATTCATTCATATAAAATCATGTTTTCAATTTATACATCATGGACTATTATTCTATTCATATTAGATAACACTAAATACATAAATACAGGCATCAAACTTATAGTAATAATAACAATAACACAAATTGTTTACCCTAACAACACAAAAAGACTCGTAACCTCCCTGCAATAACATTGTTTTGACAGAAATGAATCAAATCCGAGAATACAGCCGTGTTTTGATGTCACGATAACAGAAAGATAAACATTTTTAACTAAAAAACAACATCCAACACTGCGATTTCTTTATACTACAAGTCTTTTATCAACGAAAATATGAATGGATGTATTTACGGCACCGTACAGATGTTCATAGTACGCTACAGTGAGTAGGTACGCATATATGTACAAGGCGGCTACTACGCCTATTTAGCTAAACATGGCGGCCCAACAGCTGACTATAAACCGGTACGAGGCGGGAAGCGTGCCCATATGACCCGCGAAATCGTCATTTCTCATCAACAACAACAAAATAACCAATTTATAAACAGAAACTACCTTTGATAACAAATTAAATGCATTCATATAGGCTTAAACTATGCGAAAGCGGCAACCACGCCGGGTAACTCACCTGGCAAATGCGTGGTCCGTTGCTTCTTCTTCGTACAAGTTAAAATCGTCCACTTCTAAATAACAAATGTCAGTACTCGGTAATGACATCACTTAAATTTGCCTACCACCTTCGTTTTGCAGGTCCCGCATAAGAAATTAACGTATATAATCGGCAAAACCAGCATGGAATTCTTGGCGGGCCACAATGGCGGGAAACGGCAATGAGTTCAGTCAGGTGACGCTACACAGATTACTTCACAAAAACAAAGTACACACTTGAAAAACACGATTGTCACAATTTTAGGCACTAAAACAAACTTGGAAACACTAACTATTCACAATTGTTTTATAAATAACTTTTTAAAAACACGTTAATTGGAGGGAGGCAACAGGAACGCGACATTCACGCGGAGGCACGCCATTTGCTTTACGGATATTTACATTGGTAACCCCAAGGTTTTTAAATCGATTCTCAAAACACATGGTATTCGAATATAAGTCATCTACTGTCGATTTTCGATAAAACAACATGAGTGCTTGGGTTATTGGATAATTAATTTCCGCATGGATTAATATTATGGATATTTTATTATCGTAATGTTGTTTTAAAGTTTAGTGTCTAGTTGTTCTGCGTACTATTAATATCAAATTGCCAAATTAAGTGGCATTTAGAAACTTAACTTAAATTGTAAGATTTGTTTTAAGATACAGGCAATTTCACTGGATAACAAAGCAAAGCAATTAATATAATATTTTCTCTTTAGTGGTGTTATTCGAATTCTTTATTTATATACTGGTATCATTACAGACACGTTCTGAACATTACATTTTAAATTAGTAGTCACCAATACAATATATCAGGTGATGTGCTAGTACTACATCCATTGATTTTTTTATTACATACATATGTTTGATTTTATTTTCGAAATTAACCATTGTTTTGGCAATAATTGATTTTATTTAAGTTTTTAAGTTAAATAACGCGTTGGCTTTACTTTGCTTTGGAACGTTCGCCACCAATTACCAGCTGTAAAAACAGATTTGAAAGTAAGTTTTTTTTACTATAACACTGGTATTAACTGTCAAGTAGACTGATTTGCGAGCGAGTTTTATTATTATTTTGATTCGGTGGTTTACTGCCGTGAAAATATTTATGTAAATCTTACCTAAAACGACAATGCATATATGCCAGATTATACTACTTATATGGAAATAATAAACGTGAGTACAGTATTATTTTTCTATTTTATATCGCATTATCAGTAAAGTGAAGTTTTATAAAAGTTTATGCAAGAGTTTTAAAAGTTAATTGTTACCCGCTAACTGGATTATTTAATAAGGACGGACCATGAACAAGTTACCTAATTGTAATATCTATCGGTAAGTTATATTTGTTTGTTTTTCCGTTAAATTATAATATTCCTTGACTTCAATTTATCTTATCAATAAAAGTTTTTAGTTTATTTGTATCGCGCAATAGTTTGTAGCTTTAATCGACTGTATAAAGATTTTTATCAGCAATTGCTTATAGCTTATATGAAATTGAACGTAATTAGATAAATAATGAATAATTTGAAGTTTTGATTACTGAATAATGAAATTAAAAATTGCTTAGGTATTAATTAGAAAACTAAGAAAAATAGTACCTATATACCTGAAATACATGTTCATTCCACTCGATAATAGGGTGAATATATACAAAATATGTACAAAAATATCAAGTGGAATATGAACAAAACACAATGATAGTTCTTCCTGGGGCCGTACAAAATTATTATAAAATACTTGTCTCAAGCCGGCATAGCAGAGGCTGCCTGTAGAGATTGCTTTGTTTCTATTCATGAAAAGTGTTGTCATATGTTGAACTACAATAAAAAAAAATATTAAAAAGTGGTTGCCCGTATGTTTTGACAGGCCTGTTCTAACACATAAGAATTCTGTATTTATTTTATCATGTTAGATAAACATCATAATGCAGTTATTAAAGTACATAATAAGTAGTACGCTCTTATTACAGATTATATTCAAGTACTATGATAATGTTACTAGCAATGTTTATATTGCGCTGATTAATAGAGGTCAATGAACTTTTATTGTGAACTTAAACAGTTTTAAACTTAATTATTATCATTAATTAATTAAAAGTTATTTTTATTTAATTAATTAAAGGTTTTGCGGTAACATGTTTTAATTCAACTAAAAGAAGGCTTAAAGTCACTTAGTAGAGTTTTTTTGTCTCTTTCACTAAGCAGCAATCTATGGCTGCTTCTCTAGTCGCCTTTCGCTTGTAGTTCATGCTTTCTCTTGTAAAAAGTTCAAATATAGTAAGATGGTTGTAATTTTAAGGGTTTTAAATGTTTTTTCAAGTCAACTCAATGCAATGGTTGTACAATTATATATTTTGTACCTTAATATTTAACAGATTCCTAATTATAATACATAATTAGGGTAAGAAACAAGATTAATACAGTCTTTCTATTGTGGCAGGTCAAAAGTTCCATTATAAAGAGCTATAGAAATGTCGAAAGATGAGGAAAAGATGGATAAATTAAAGCTTTATTGGGAATGTTTTTTTAAAGCTGAAACTGGCACTTATGAGGTAAAATATTTACTTTTTGTTTTGTGTGAACAAGTTTTTTGAAGATTTTATCGCATTTATTTTGATGTTGAAACGTCAGATCAAATTGTTGAAATTAAAGGCTATAGCAAGCTGCATAAAATGTTTATTATTATTATTTTATTACGTATACATAACTATTGTATAGTATGCTGAACTTCTTATACTGATAAATTAGTAAAGTGGTTTTTTTTTTTGCAGAAAACATCATGGTTAGATCTATTTTTGGCAGAATTTTTACTGCAATTAAAAGATTGCGGGCAACCAAAGAAATTAATAAAATTTTGGTAAAGTATTTAATTTTTTACACAGTAGTCATAATTTGGTCTTGCCATGCACACAGCTTTTTTTTCTTTTTTTTATATTTTCAAGGGCGACCAGTGGTGGGAATCATTAAATCATTTTTAATAGTAGTTGATTATTTTTTTGGCAAATTATCCACCTTTAGATGCCACATCGTACACAATAAAGTATAAAAAAAATTAAAATCAAAATCAAGCTTAACCCTAAATGTATGTTTTTTTGTTTTGAATTAATAAAATCGTATATTATAGGAAATTTGCCATAGATTAGGATTAAATAATAAAAAAATTAGGTAATAATAAAGAATACATATTTTGAAAAAGATAGTATGTATACTTTTGGCAACAATATATGTTTATTACAATATGCAATATCAAAATCAAGCTCATGCTCTCAGTGTGTAGTAATTTTATTTTTTCAGTTAATTTATTTCCATTCAAATATTGGTTTACTCGTTAGAAAGTCTAATTAGTTAATCTATGATAATCTATGACAACATATTTTCCTAGCATTAGTTAATTGATAAGTGGTCTGACTTCCTATTCTATTCCAATTGCTTTTCAATTGGTTAATTGACATCGAAAAACATGTGCCCTCTAAGCAGTGCTGGATTTAAGCATAGGCAGTTGCGTATGGGCCGCCATCACACTACAAAAAAAATTAAAGTAAATCGATAAAGGCTCAGTAGAAACAAAGAAATACTGAGTTTTGTTTTAAATTTTGTGTTAGCCAATTTATTTAGTTGCTCTCTTCTTTATCTTGACCTTAATAGAAACTTTCAACAGTTAATCACAAACGATTTGAGGGCCTCCACAACATGCTCTGCCTATGGACCGCCGAAGTCTAAATCCGGCGCTGCCTCTGAGTATCAAATATAGATATTAAACTTTATGTTTTTGGTTTATATTGATTTATATTTAATTTTTTTCTTTACTGTCTATCTCTTTGTCTTTGTATCATAGGCTGAGCAATAAAAATAGTTACATATAACGAGAGGAGTGTGTCAAGCCGGCATAGTGGAGGCGAACGCTGCTCGCACAGGTTTATCTGTAGTAGCAGTTGTTTCCATTCATGGACCGCACTCTTACATCAGGCGGAGTGTAGTCACATGCTACAATAAAAAAAAAATTGGTACTACTCAGTGAGATTTAAACACGGGTCTCTTCAGACGTAAGACAACAACCACACATGTGTATAAAACAGGAATATCTCCCTCTTGTTTTTTTTTGTGGTTATACGCCAAGCTACGATCTACCGACACACTGACATCAATTACGGAGCACTTGCCGTGGGGCTAGTGAGATATTTTATTTTATACGTATAGAGGGCGCCCCCGTGACCTCAGGAAAACCTCGACATGTTCCGAAAGTCGGTGCTGTTCGGTTCTGGAACGCTATACCTCCAGAACGATAGGGCCTAAGTCCTGGAACAAAAGTTGTAGAAAAAAAACAGTTGAATTGCAAATAAAACTTCTTGTATTTTAAGTAATTTAATTTATTTTAGCCCAATCAGTGGTATTGTAACATTAGTTGGTTGCGAGTTACTATGTGGTATACACCGTGTGACGTCATCCATACATACACACTATTTACCAATTAGTCATGCAATAGAGTCTGAAGAGAGTGAGGCAAAGGAAGAGAGTGAGCCTTTCGTATCATCCAGGTCCATATTATCATCAGCAGAGATATTACAGAAATATGTATTAAGTGGCGTTACTTGGAGGTGTTTGGTGTTATTGAGGGCTTTGGGTGTTGAGGTAAGTCTGAAGTGGACTGAACATAATTTCCTTTGAACAGTTTTTAATACTCCATTCAACACTAGAGTGTGTTATATAAGCGGGGTCAAATACTACCCCAGTGAAATATCAACGATATTTCCTCTTAACAGTTTTTTTGCACTCCACTCAACAGTAGTGGTATACGCGGGGTCAAATACTACCCCAAAGAAATATGGGGTGTTGTTATTTGCCGAGCTACAATAATAAAAATAAAACTGCAAGTTATATGTGTTGTTGCCCGGGATAATTGAAGCCAGTTTTGTATGCCAGGCTATTAAGCTAGTATTTCTGGCTTCGTGTGTTCAGAACTGACTTCATTTTTAGGCCAGTAAGGAAGCTAGTAAACCGCTCTAGCTTGTGCCAAACCGGGATAGGATACCTCTTACTTGAAAATGTGTTACTAATAAACACTAACATCCGTGAAGTGACCTTGTCGCGTTTCGGGAATAGTTTGAAAGTAGCCAGGTATAACGAGAGGAGTGTACACTGTCAATCTAAGATGGTACATGGTCGCCTCCTCAAGCCGGCATAGTGGAGGCGACTACTGCCCTCACAGGTTTCTGTAGCAGCAGTTGTTTCCATTCATGGACTGCACTCTAGCTTTATATCAGGCAGCGTGTTGTCACATGCCGAGCTACAATAAAAAAAAACGCTTTATATAGTCCTGGCCAGTGACGTAGCGAGCTTAGCTTGCGCCCGGGACACATATACCTTTTTAACACCCCCCATTCGAAAGTCATATATTATTATGTGTAAAATATACTCGCAAATTAATAAATAAATAAAGTATAGTAGTAGTGAATATATTTTCCAGAAATCAATTACAATAAAAATATTTTTTTTTGCTTTTTGGCGCCCCTTTGTGAGTAGCGCCCGGGGCATGATGCCCCCCCTTGCCCCCCCTCGCTACGCCACTGTTCCTGGCATAATCTATATATTTAATTATTATAATATAATATTTTTTTGTAATGTACTCAATGAATAGTTTATTAAAAATTCGCAGTTAATTGTGGAAAGTTATTATCAATAAAGGTTAAGACCCTATTTGTATTGTTAAATTTGTTGATAACTTCACATTAACGAGTTTTCGTATATGAAATAGATAATAGAGTTCAACGTATTTATGTATTTGAGAATGCATTGGTTGTGGCGCAATAGTTGTGGCGATAGTTTGTTATGTGAAAATCTCATCCCCTATTTTACCCAGTTTGAAGCGATGTTCACTGTTAACCTGTGGCACATTCTTCTCCTCAAGCCGGCATAGCGGAGGTGACTGCTGCACGCAGAGATTTTTTTCTGTGATAGCAGTTGACTGTACTCTATCTTAACATCTGGAGGATTATCGTCATACAAAAAAAACCCTAGACGCCCTAGAGGAATGATTTTGCAAAAACGCTGAAACATTTAATTCTTTATTTTGCTTTCTATTGTCGTTTATATCTTTGTCCTGTATCTTATAGTGCGTTGTATCCTCGTTTGGGGTACGAATATTGTATGTATGTGTATTTATTAAAAAAAAAAAGTTCTAATCATATATTTTAGTATAGTAAAAAAACAACCTTGTACTGTGAAAATTAAAACCGAACTCCTTATCCTCACTTAAACGCTTAAAGGGCTTCCGAGAATGTGTTTTGTTTTAAATTAAAATAAATACTACATTTATACTCCGCCTGATGTAAAGCTAGAGTGCGGTCCATGAACGAAAACAACTACTACTACAGAGAAATATCTGCGGCGAGCAGTCGCCTCCGCTATGCTGGCTTAAGGAGACGAATGTGCACCATCAGGTTGACCTTTAATACACTTTTCAGGGGTTATCATGCTGCCGGCAATTAAGTTCTGTATTGATATGGTTATTTGGTGAATTGAGTAGTGATGGACCCAATGTGGGTGATACAATTAATCCTTATTTACCAATGGAGGGCGGCAGACAGCCCATACACCAGTTGTTCTCTAATAAGTATGTTTTTTTTTGTATTTATCTTATTATTGTTGAGGAAGGTCAGGTCTTCGGTTTGTTGACATGTATTAAATGAAAGATATGTTTTATAGATTTGTAGAATGCACCTAGCATTTTTAATAAAATTAATAATAATAAAAAAATGGTAATGAGATAGAACTTGCATTCTGTGCGACGTTAGGTCTTACGTCTGTTGGCTCTCAATTAAATTTTACAAGTTATTGAAATATTTTTGAAATGAAATGAAATAAACTTTATTGCGTGAAACATGGTTAGTTTTTTTATACAAAGGTAACGCTATGAAAATCGCTTCAGCTCATTTCTGACTGCGAAATGTAAGAGGCCTTGCGAAGTTGGTTCGCCCACGTTTAGTCTAGCTTCGCCACTGCTTGGACTTGACCTTCAACTTATGTATTTCTTTCAGAATTTGGTCAAAACACAAATCTAATCATAATCAGTTAAAAATATCATCACCAGCAAAAATATCAAATCTAAAGTAAGTTACTGAAAAATGAACTATATTATATTAAATAAATAAACTAATCATAATTTGTACAGGTCAAAACAGCGGTTAACGACTAAAAGTCCAGAAGTTAATGTTAGAAAAAAGGAATCAATTCTGTCAAGCGAATCGAATACTTCTAACGATGATCTACAAGTTATGAATAGGTCACTTTCAGTTAAAGTCGTTACCCCTACTGATGATTTTGAATATTTCAATTCTCCTATAAAATCTAAAGATGACTATGATGAAGATTTTGATAACATTTCTATGGAAAAGAGAAAAGTAAAAGCAGAAGACTATATCGAAAATAAACACAGAAAAATAATAAATTCAATGATAACTCCATTCGATTTGACTTTGATAATAACAGATATATTACAGGAATTATGTAAGACTGAAAGTAGTCTTTCAGGGTCTGAAGGCTCACTAATTTCAATGCAATGCATTAACTTTTCTTTAAGACATCTCTGTGCGTTCCAGTTTGGTTCGTCCCCTGTCTCGTCATTACGATACAGTAACCAAGAAATATCTAAAGTAAAACTCGCATTAACAGAACTCCTTATTGTTTCTCTCGATAAAGTTCTAATCAGAACCGATCTTTGTGCTAAATTAATAAATAATGGTATTTTACCAATGTTACTTAGAATATTAGAAGACGCGATATCTAAATTAAGGAATAGATTTTCGATAAAAGACGAAGCAAAAGACAATAATGATTGTGATAATATTATAAAATTCGTTTTCGGTGTCGCTTATTCTATATTAGCGTTTTTCTACTCTCTACTGATGCAGTGTCGGTCTGTTGATAAAATTAAGGAGTTTACTGAACAATTTAAACTTTACGCCGATTGTCAGAAGGGAGGGTTGCTTAGAGAATGTATCGAACTCATGATTAGAGTCCCAGCAGAGAAACGTGAAGTCGTTACTTTGATTAAAAAGTTATTGGAATCGATCGGTAGAGTCGTTAGCTGTATGAAGAGAGTTAGAAGCGAGGTTATACATTCGGCCGCATGCCCAAGGAGTAAGCATAAAATATGTCGTCAACGCGTTTTAGCTGGAATTCATCATCATCACGATATTTTAGGTGAAGCTAACATGGGACTCGGCCATTCTACACCGTGTTGTGTCTCAGTATTGTACAGTACTCTATCATCGTTACTCATAGACGACGAAGTATCCGCAGAACTGGAGTTACGTACGAAAATTTTACACGTAATGTTGAACAGTGGCGTCTGTTGTTGCATATCTCCTGGAGGGTTGATGGAAAATATTGTGAGGTTGATGCTGACTCATCATGGAGTGTCGTCGTTATGTTTGACAGTTTTAGAACATACTGTTTATGGGGATTTAGGTGCGAGCGTTCTAATGCCGAAAGTGACCGATCAGCTACCTTGCGCGATATGCGAACAACACGAATTGCAACAAACTAAAATGGAACAGAAGTATTGTACCCATGGCATGTCCGTGCAGAAAAAGAATTTGTGGTCATTCCTCATACATTACAATTCTCTTCTCCAATTAGATAACCATAATTCTGTTCTGCATTCGACTGTAAATCATTTGTTGCGGGTTACGCCAAAATGTAGAATGGAGATAAAATATGAGTTGCTCTTTAGTGTTATTTATCCAACGTTTATTGTTGCTAAACACAGATACATAATTCGTCAAGAGGACACTGCATACTTCCTCACAGTGTCATGTTTGAATATATTTGCTAGTTTATTGAACACGGTGGCGTTTGCTGAACAATTTATACACAAGGGGGGTCTGAGTTATGTTCTGGAATTGGTTTCTTTGCCAGAGTTTTCGAAGCAATGTTGTTGGATATTAGAGATCGCAATAATTGTGGAGATATTTAAATTGATGAGGGAAGAGTGTCATTCGACGTATGAGATTGGGGCGCTGTCGTCTGTGAAGATGCTGGTGACGTCATTACGGGAGATGAAAGATAAATGTTTGAAGATTTATAGACTGAAATTGAGTGAAGATAAATTTACTGAATTGTGTGATTTGAATAAAGAATGTGATTCTTTAGGCAGATGTGGCAATACAGGGTTGATTAGAGATAGAAATTTAGAAGTCTGTTCAGAAGAAGCTGTAGAAGATTATTTAGAATTGTTAAAAACAATTTGGACCTTCTGGAGATGCTGCGCTGGTCTGTGCTTATGTAGCCCTTTGTTTAGACGTTACTTAGTTACTGAGGACTTATTTCTTGATACATATAGAATGCTAAAAGTTATGTTTTATTATTTGGGCAATCACGAATGTGGTGTTTGCGAGATGAGAATTATTATCAAGATCTTGGAATCGCTTCTTACTATACAGTTTGCTGTTTCTGGTGAGTATCTTTTACATTTGTATAGCGAGAGGAGTGTGCACTGTCAATCTGGATGGTGCATACTTGTCTCCTCGGGCCGGCGGCATAGCGGAAGCGACTGCCGCCCGTAGAGATTTCTAAAAAAAAGGAGTCTGGTCCAAAATAACAGCCGTATATACGGAGCATATCAGCTCACTTCGTTCGGTTTTTCTTTAGAAATTATGTCCATTTTAAAATATATAAGTGTCGCGTTTTTGGAAAACCATATTAGTTTATTATATCGAGCAGTTTGGCTACAATTTTTTTTATTGTAGCTCGGCCTGATGTAAAGCTAGAGTGCGGTCCATGAATAGAAACAACTGCTACTACAGAGAAACCTGTGTGGGCAGCAGTCGCCTCCACTATGCCGGCTTGAGGAGCACGTACCGTCTAGATTGACGATGCACACTCCTCTCGTTCTAATATAACGGGTATAAAATGGTAAAGTTTTTAAGAGGACAAAAAAGAAAAACGTATAGACCTGGATATTGGTCATATAATGTACTACTCCAAATAGCATCAATGTTTAAGGGTTGAGAAATGTTGAAACTTTTTTTATAGGAACTTAACTCTGGGCTCCATTCTTAAAATTGTCAAAAATAAAATTTAAAGGAGAATGCCCATTCGCCTAAGAGAAATGGGCCCACGATTTTTTTCTCTAGTTTTTTTTTTCAAAATTTTTTTTGTTTTTTTTTTTTTATTTTTTAGATTTTTTTTTCAATTTAGATTTTAGTTCATTTTGTAGAAAAATAAATCTACTTCCTTATTACTAATCAGTTTTAATTTTTATCACCCGGGTTATTGAGTAATTAGATGTTCTCCGATGCAATATTTGAGGTTATTATTATTTTAAATGCTTTAATTTTGAAGATATCTGTTTTTTATGTAATTAAACATTGTCTATTGAATGATAAATGATGTGTTGTTATAAATAAAATTAATTAATGCAAAAATAAGATATTATTTTAGAATATTGTTTTGTTACCAAACTATTAGGTACATGTAAATACTGATACATTAATGCAGACGCATAAAAAACTTTAAATAGACCGTTGCAAGTAAATATATACTTTTATGCTTATCTACTACGTTTTAACATAAATAAACTTAAGTTATGTAAAGTTTGTAATGGAACACGTTTGTAATGTGATACGAAGAAACCCGTATAATGTGGGGGAGTTATTTTTGTTTTATTCGATAACTCGAATTTTAATTTTTTTTTTAAATTTCAATTTAAGTTTTATTCAATACTTCAAATGAGAATGCCCATTCGCCTAAGAGAAATGGGCCCACAATTTTTTTGTCGAGTTTGTCGATGATTTTTAGTTATTTTTGTAGAAAAATAAATCAACATTCTTTATTAACAATCAGTTTTAAATTTTTCACCCGGGTTTTTGAGTAATTAGATGTTTTTTGGTGCAATATTTGAGGTAATTCTTATTTTAAATGCTTTAATTATAATTGAAGATATCTGTTTTTTATTATTTAATTAAACATTGTCTATTGATTGGTAAATGATGTGTTGATATAATTAAAATAAATAATAAAAAAATAAGATATAATTTTGGAATATTGTTTTGTTAACAAAATATTAGGTGGGCCCAGAAATGGGCATTCTCCTTTTAATTTTGAATTTTATTTTGATTTTGATTGTGGTTTTAATTTTGTTTTTAATATTAATTTTGCTTATTTTTTTACTATACTTTATTGTGTGGCACCTAAAGGTGGATCATTTGCCAAAAAATTAATCAACTACTATTAAGCATGATTTAATGATTCCCACCACTGGTCGCCCTTAAAAATATAAAAATAAAAAATTATCAAAGGATAATGTCCATTTTTGAGCAATATATTCTAAAATAATATCTTATTTTTTCATTTCATTAATTTATTACAAATACATCAACACATCGTTCATCAATCAATATACAATGTTTAATTACATAACAAAACAAATATCAATTATTAAAGCATTTAATACAATAATAATATTAGATATTGTATCAAAAAAAGTTTAATTACTCAATAACTCGGGTGAAAAAATTAAAACTAATTGGTGATAAGGTATGTAGATTTATTTTCTTACAAATAAACTAAAAATCATCGTCAAACTTAAAAAATAATAATTGTGGGTTTTTCTCTTAGGGAAATGGGCATTCTCCTTTTGTATTTTTTTTTTTGTTTGTCAATGTCGAGTTCAAAAGTCAAAGCAAAGGAATCATTGTCCATGCAGCTTTTAGTCTTCAATAACATTTCCATTATTCAAGAGGCAATCTCTAGTCAGTTTTTTTAAAATGCTTAATAGGCAAACGTTTGACCGCACTCTGCGTGATGTTATGCAGTGATGCGGTCTAAGATGGAGTTTTAAAGTGAAGTTTTGACGATAAAATGAAAATCCTCGTTTATTTTCGTATTTCGGCTAATAATCCCCCATTTCTGTCGTAACACCGTCGTAAAGTCGATATAATCCACTGAACAACTGCAAAAAAAAAAAAATTAAGACCAAAACGCAACGGTACCGCGCACAATGAACGGTTGCTAGTTATTCATGTAAAAACCAGAATAAACCCCTATGCAAGTGACTTAGAAATGGCACGTTACGGAATAATAATCATTATTACAACACGATAAAGATGATATTTCTATTTTAGGGTTTTAGTACAAATATGTAACTTGTTTTGTTTGCGGTTTGATATCATATGTTAATTTATGATTCGATTAAATGTGTACTACTATTCAATGATTTATCAATAGTATTGACATTGTGTTAGGTCTTTAGAGATAATGGCGGAGTTCGCCTTTGGTTGTTTCCGTTGCTTTTTGACGATGTTCTGTTATAGAAAAATAAGGGTTTTTATTTATTTTATTTTTTTTTTTCTATCTACCCTCTATACTACAATTGTTAATTATTTTTTTTGTAAAAATATACCGTTTAATTAAAAATAAAATATTTTATTGTAGCTCGGCATGTGACAACACTCCGCCCGATGTAAAGCTAGAGTGCGGTCCATGAATGGAAACAACAGCTACTACAGAGAAACCTGTACTGGTATCAGTCGTCTCCACTATGCCGGCTTGAGGAGACTAGCATGCACTATCTCTCTATAACAATCCTCTTACTAGATATTGTTACGTTCGCACACAAAATTCTTAAACGTCTCCTTTACTCCTAGTAATCCATATTTCTTTATTTCAGAGGAATCGTCAGTGCAGTACAAAGAATTGAGCACACGTTTGATCAGGGATGCATTTTTGACTGAAACGGCATTGTGGTCGGACCCGGGCAGTGTCCGTGTCATTTGTGAAATGTTAATTCGTGTTGCGACCACTAGTGCTAGCGATGGACATGTTATGCCACCTACTAATAAGGCTAAGGTATTTTTATTATATATTTTTTCTGTTTATGGCATTATAACAATTTGCCACTGTTAAAATTGATATGCATTACGGATCATTTAATTTTGTTCATCACATATAAAGTGGTAGAATCTTTACTAAAACTTCCTACAGAGTTTTGGTGGGAAAATGAACGTTCCCTTCTTTTGAATTGTTTGGCCAAACTCACGCACGTTCACGAACACTTAATGGTTAATAATCCACCATGTGACAATAGACGGTAGTATTACGAAGCAACGGTCCTATGTACATATAAATGAACAATAATTCAAGTCAGGTTTGTGCCTTGTATTCGAGATAAGAGAACAACAACAACAACAATAAGAGAACCCGTGGGTGAAAACAATTTTCTTGCTAGCAGCGCGATATATGCCACCATGAACACTAGAATATAGAGTGGTCACTCCCACTGTTTTCCGAGATGAAAAAAAAAACCACCTCTATCCGCTAAACAATGAACTAACGACGATATACATAGCTATAGCTATATGCTACAAGTCATGCCTGTTATTAATGTAAATGTATTTTAGGTAAAGAATAAAAAAATATTTTGTATATACTATTTGTTTTTAATTTATAAAAAATTAATTTGTTCTAAAAAATTTAATCTATTAAAGGTTTTATTCTAAACAAGAATAAGTCAGCCTAATTACAATCTACACAATACTACTTATACTACTACTAAATATTAAATTAAAATAAAACTAAATCTTAAACTATTCTACACTTAATATAAATATTTACAAAATCATATAGTATCTGTACTGAACCAGAAAAGGGTTCAGCCAAGATACTATTTAAGCAACCTATGTCCAATAATTTAATATGTAGTTTATTAATGAGCTCATTTATACTATTTATTGGTGTAAAAAATACAGAATCATACAACACAGCACTGAAAGCGAAGAGCAGAGTTCAACTTAGCGTTTCAAAATGGTAGCGCTACGGCGGAGTATAACTCAATGCACCAGCAAGAATTTCAATGTAAATTGTAATAATTCGATAATGTTTAACGCCACCTCGACACAACGCACTAAATACAACCGAAATTCCCGAAAATAACGGACGAATCGTGGTATAAAACGCAATCGTAATGTTAGCATAGTTGTAACTGACTGTGGGTCGAAATAGTTAGAAGTTTAAGGGGTAGATGGCGCTAGATTTATTCTGGTTCTAAGTAACCACCCCATATATGCCACTTTAAGAGTCCCTTAACTTAGGTGTCTTTTTATTTCCTTATTTTGACAGTTGCCGCCGTTATTATGCACATCTGGAAGCAGTGAGGTAGAGGGCTCCTCGAGTGAAGACAGTCTTCCGGTACCTTATGCAAGTGATCATAGTGAAATTAACTTTTATAGTGGCGATGAAGGCTATGAGGTATTTTATTATTTCCAAACTTTAGATTAAATTTAAGGCAGGCAGTATAAGCAGGCTAATAGAGAAATCTCTACGGGGAGCAGTCGCCTCAGTTATACCGGCCTGAGGAGACGAAACACCTTCGCTACGCGACGCGTGTTACATTCGAAAGTGGTGGTACTAGCCCAGGACGACAGACTAGGTTAATAACCAGCATCAGTCTGCCTACCACTCATTAATAGTGCATATGGGCACCGAGCGACCAAAGTACATATAAGTACAAAGTTACATTGGTACAGGTCAGAATTAGGTTCGAACACGGGTCTCATTGATCGTGAGTTCACGTGTCTTACCGCTAGACCACGTCCGGTAAAATTAAATAAGTGTTTTTTGGCTAGACAAAAGATGTTTTAACGTGAAAGCCAACACCTGAGCGCCCATACATTTTGTATTACAACATTGTTTGAAACATAGCAGATTTATGTTGAAATTAAGTAATTTTATAACTTTCTCAGCACTAATTGTTATCGCAAATCACTATAATAAACAAGTAGCTACAGCACAGAATATATAAAATGCTTGTGAAATATAACCAATATAAAATATTTAAAATGCATTTTATATATTCTGTGCGGTAGCTATTTATTTATTATAGTGATTTGCGATAATAATTGCTGCTGAGAAAGTTATAACATTACTTAATTTCAACATAAATTTGCTATGTTTCAAACAATGTTGTAAAACAAAATGTATGGACGCTCAGGTGTTGGCTTTCACGTTAAGTATATTCCTAGCCATTACTTACTTGCTGAAAGTGAAATAATGTATAAGTTCTAGTTCTTTTTTAATATTTACAGGCAGATGTCGAAATAACCAAGTTGGAATTGACATTATCACCGAGAAGTAAAAAGATTTCAACAGCACATAGTAGTGATTTATTTGGTAAGCTTTTTTACTCCTCCTATAGTACAATTTTTTTTTGTGCAAAGATAAATAATTTAATTACACATAAAATTATTAATAAAATATTTTATTCAGTTAACAAATAAGATAATCACTGATGAAATTTAAATTTTTTTTTTGGCATTTTAACAAAATTTTTAATAAAACGAGACTTATGTAGTGCAAACTGATGATGGTTATTGAGCTAGTCTGCCGTCCTGGGGTAGTACCACCACTTTCGAATGTAACACCTGTGAAGTGACCTTGTCGCGTTTCGGGAGCAGTTTGAAAGTAGCCATGCACTGTCAATCTAGATGCTGCATACTCGTCTACTCAGGCCGGCATAGCGAAGGTGACTGCTGCCCGTAGAGATTACTCTGTGGTAGCAGTAGTTTCCATTCATAGACCGCACTCTAGCTTAACATTAGGCGGAATGTTGTCATATGCCGAGCTACAATAAAAAAAAGTGGAAGTAACATCTTTGCCTACATCAGGAATTTTTTCGCAGGAACCAAACTGGCTACCTACACGTTAGATTGCAATGAATATGCTAAGAGCGGTGCTGTCACTTATCCCGAGCTGTGCATCATTGTTGTTGACATACTTACCCAATTAATACAGAAGTATGTTTTTTTATGTTATAATTTTTTTTATTTCACTAAATGTCACCTCGACTGGTCTGATTGTAAGCATAGTGTAGGTTCGCATCGCAGTACACTGTTGCCCCAGTAGCCGTCACTATGCCGGCCCAAAAAAAGCTAATTTTATTATTATTAATAATAATAATAATAGACGTTTATCTATTTACACCATTAAACCACAATGGTTTGTTTTGGCGTTGCAAATTCGTTCCCTATATAGGTAAAATTAAATACACAATTTATTTAGATAATAAATAGATATACTTTCAAATAAATAATAAACAAGAGACTATACAAAATTAAAAATAAATAAAGGATATTCTGAAAATTTTATGATATATTTTTATATACAGGTTGCTCCAAAAAGTATAATAGGTTTTTTTAGCTTATTTTTATTGTTTAAGCATTTTCTTATTTCTGATGAGAGATTGTTATATACATTTGGGATGATATAGGACGTTATTCTTTTACCGTAATAATTATTGGATTTAGGTACGTGTAAATTATTGTTAGGTTTAACTCAAATAACAAACTTTATTATCTTTTTTTTTTTAATTTTTGGCAAACTTTTCTTGTTATGTTTCAAAGGTTTACTTCACCTTTTTTTTTAAACAGACTATTAGAACAGAACAAGGAGTCATCAGAGAAGGAGAAAAACATATCATTGAGTGAAGTGGGCGTTTCGTTGGCGCGCGCGTGTTGTTCCCGTTTGTCGGCCGCGTTCACTAAACAGGGTTCGGACACGCGTGTCACTGCGCCTTTGCACCTCATTCTTCGGCTGATGAGCGGAGCCGCTGCCAACCTTCTAACGCAACGATCTCAACGTCTAGAGGGTAACGTTTCATTATAGTTTTATCTTGTCTCCTTGAGCCGGCATAGGGGAGGTGACTGTTTCATGATTTTTCGGATTTTTAAATGAGAACGTCAAGCGTTCTTTGAGGTTATATCACATGTTAGGATATAACATGCAGCCATACAAAATAAGGTGTCTCTTCCCTTCTTAGCTACGCCATTGGTTAAGACAAATAACCAGGCGATAAGGTCGGTATAAATAAATTATTTGATATATAATTCATAATTATATATCTTCGTCGCTCTGTGCCTATAGGCACTATTAAAGAGTGGTAGGCAGAGTGATGATGGTTATTAGCCCAGTCTGCCGTCCTCTGGAAGTACCACCACTTTCGAATGTAACACCCGTGAAGTGACCTTGTCGTGTTTCACGAGCGTTTTGGAAGTAACCAGGTATAGCGAGAGGAGTGTGCACTGTCAATCTAGATGATACATACTCGTCTCCTCAGGCTGGCATAGCAGAGGCGGCTGCTGCCCGTAGAGATTTCTCTATGGTAGCAGTTGTTTCCGTTCATGGACCGCACTCTAACTTTACATTCGGTAGAATGTTGTCAGCTACAATAAAAAAAGCTTGTATGTGTCTTCGCTCATTTGATACATTTATCTCTTAATTCTGAAATTTAAAAAAAAGTGTAATATAATTCATGGAAAGATTTATAATATTTTATTTATTTATTTAAATGTCACGCTTATTTCACAACAAGTGTGACGCCTCGCCAGGGCATGGTTTTTTTTTATTGTAGCTCGGCATGTGACAACACTCCAACTGCTACTGCAGAGAAACCTGTGCGGGCAGCAGTCGCCTCCACTATGTCGGCTTGAGGAGACGAGCATGTACCATCTAGATTGACAGTGCACACTCCTCTCGCTATATAATTAACAATTAACAGTAAAAATATAATTAACATTTACAACAACAATTTTTAAATTAAGACAATAATAACAATAAAATAATTTATAATACTAATAACAATGTCAAAATTTCACAAAATGTCATAAATGTCATGTGTCATGGAGAGCGGCCGTGGTCTAGCGGTAAGACGCGTGAACTCACGATCGATGACACCCGTGTTCGAACCTCGCTAAAAGACCGGTACGAATGTTACTTTGTTACATGTACTTTGGTTGCTCAGTGCCTATAGGCACTATTAAAGAGTGGTAGGCAGACTGATGGTTATTTGTCCAGTCTGTCGTCCTGGGGCAGTACCACCACTTTCGAATGTAACACCCGTGAAGTGACCTTGTCGCGTTTCGGGAATAGTTTGAAAGTAGCCAGGTATAACGAGTGTGCACTGTCAATCTAGATGGCACATGCTCGTCTCCTCGAGCCGGCATAGTAGAGGCAACTGCTGCCCGTAGAGATTTCTCTGTGGTAGCAGTTGTTTCCATTCATGGACCGCACTCTAGCTTTACATCAGGCGGAGTGTTGTCACATGTTGAGCTACAATAAAAAAAAAAAATAACGTGTCACATTAAGTACTTGAAAATTAAGGTGGACAGGCAGCATTTAGAAATTCCGTCAGTGTATAGTACACTTTGTCTAATAATAAGTGTTTCAACTTCCTGTCAAATTCGTGCGTTTCGGACATTCTTATATGTATTTATCATATTTTACAGAACTGCAAAGAAGTATACTAGAGCTGGTGCAAGTTTTAGCGTCTCAGAGTATCGATCCCTCGGAGCTGGCTGCATTTCTTCATCTGTTTAAAGCCGATCATCCCCCATTGGACATATTGCTCGGCTCGTTGTCTCGGCTTCTTGATAATGTACAAGCTAATATGCCTGATTGTATACTGTCGTTTCCTGTCGAGAGATTTAATAGTGGTTAGAATTATTTCATTATTATGTTATTTTTCGTGTCTATACTAAGCAATTTTTTTATTTTTTTTTTATTTTGGCACGACATGTGACCTCGTTTACCATGTCTGATGGTAAACGCAGTGGAGGTCCATGAGCATTGATGACTAGAGAACCACTCGCACGGTGGCTCTAGTCGCCATCACTATGCCGACCTGAGAAGGTGCTTTTTCACGCTCCGCTTGAAGGATCCAAGGTGAAAGGATTGGGAGAATACATGGGATGGTAAAGCATTCCACTTGTCAATTGTGCGACACAAAAAGGACGCGCCGAACCGTTTTGTTCGGCGACCAATTCGGTCGACATAGTGTGAATTGCTTGTATCAAAGGCACTGAGCTACCAAAGTAAATATAACATAGTTACATTGGTACTGGATGGCCAGATTAGGGTCACGGTCACGGTGATCGTGAGTTCATACTTTCTTCTGTTTTTTGTTTTTGTTTTTGCTTACACTATATAGGCACTGAGCTACCCAAAGTAAATATAACGTTGTAATTTATACCGGGCAAAATTTAACAGGATTTGAACACACCTCTCGAAGGTCTTTCACTCATTCCAGATGCACCTAATCCAAGAGAATGCCCATTCGCCTAAGAGAAATGGGCCCACAATTTTTTTTCTCGAGTTTGTCGATGATTTTTAGTTTTATTTTGTTGGAAAGTAAATCTATATTCCCTAACACCGATTAGTTTAAATTCTTTCACCCGGGTTATTGAGTAATTAGACTTTTTCTGGTGCAATATTTGAGGTAATTATTATTTCAAATGCTTTAATAATTGAAGATATCTATAGATATATGTTTTTAATGTAGTTAAACATTGTCTATTGATTGGTAAATAATGTGTTGATATAATTAAAATTAATTCATGAAAAATAAGTAATAATTTGAAAATATTGTTTTGTTAACAAACTATTAGATATCAAGTGGGCTTAAAATGGGCATTCTCCTTTCTGTATTAAAAAAAAATTAAATAGTTTTTTTTGGGTCGGTGTAACAGTCTTACTTGACACTATTTTAAAAAATGCTCTCAACTTTTGCCCTTCAGAGTTATTGGAGTCTACAGATGAGTTGGTCAACTTGACTGGAAGTACAGCGTCATCGCAAAGCCACCTTGCTGAGAATCAAGCTCGGAAACTAGCGCAGATGCATTTTAAAGCGGGTTAGTTGTTATTAGCCCAGTCTCCCGTCTTAGGGTAGTACTTGTGGTGGTACTTGCTTCGGGATCAGTTCGACAATAGTCAGGTATAACGAGAGAAGTATGCATTGTCAATCTCGATGGTGCACATTCATCTCTTCAAGCCGGTATAGTGGAGGCGACTGCTGTCTGTAGAGATTTATCTATGCTAACAGGTATCACAAAAACAACGCAACGGTCCAAGTAACTGCATTTTTCGTTTTGTAGGTATCAGCTCGTGTTGGAGTAGGGCGGCATTGTATAGCGGTGTGGAGGGCGCGGGGTGGGGCGTGTGGGGTGCGGGTATGGCGGTCGTGTGCCAACTGCGACTGACACTGCGGACTCATGCCGCGGACACACTTACGGCAACTGGTAAGGCTTGGAAACATGAACATCGTCCACTTGAAAGCTGTACCAGTTTGATATTAATTCACTCCAAGCCGGTATAGCGGAGGTGACTGATGCTTGCAGACATATTGCATGGCAGACATAAAAGAAAGTAATTTCAATTAATTTGGATGCTTTATTCGTATTTACTTTGATACAAAATGTTTTTTTTATTGTAGCTCGGCATGTGACAACACTCCGCCTGATGTAAAGCTAGAGTGCGGTCCATGAATGGAAACAACTGCTACTACAGAGAAACCTGTGCGCGCAGCAGTCGCCTCCACTATGCCAGCTTGAGGAGACGAGCATGTACCATCTTAGATTGACAGTGCACTCTCGTTATACCTGGCTACTTTCAAACTATTCCCGAAACGCGACAAAGTCACTTCACGGGTGTTACATTCGAAAATGGTGGTACTACCCCAGGACGGCAGACTGGACAGATAACCATCATCAGTCTGCCTACCACTCTTTAATAGTGCCTATAGGCACTGAGCGACCAAAGTACATATAACAAAGTTATATTGGTACCGGTCAGAATTAGCGAGGTTCGAACTCGGGTCACATCGATCGTGAGTTCACGCGTCTTACCGCTAGACCACGGCCGCTAATGAGCATTAGATCCTGACTGGCCGCGGCGTCAGAGGCTCTCATTGGATGGCGCCTCCGCCAATGGCGTGTTCCGCGATGGCGGGAAATTCAAACACCGCATCCGGTCGTCCATAATAAAATAAATAAATTCTAGATTCGAGCGACGAAGAGGAAACGACAAAGACTGATACACCACATAAACAATCACCAATAAGAAAGGAGATCCCCCATTTGGAGCCGGAATTCGCTCATGTATTCTCCATAGGACAGGAGTCGCTTATGTTCGAAATGTGGGTTGATATACATTCCGGTAAGTTTTTTAATTTTTTTTTAAATTGTAGTTCGGCATGTGACAACCCTCCTGCCCACCTGATGTAAAGCTAGAGTGCGGTCCATGAAAAAAAAAAAGAAAAAAAACTGCTACTACAGAGAAACCTGTGCGGGCAGCAGTCGCCTCCACTATGCCGGCTTGAGGAGATGAGCATGTACCATCTAGATTGACAGTGCACAATTTCTTTACTTTCAAACTATTCCTGAAACGCGACAAGGTCACTTCGCGGATGTTACATTTGAACTCGTAAGAAAATCGCATTTCTACCGCATGGAAATAGACAAATTGCACCGTGAGGAGTGGTAAGCAGACTGGTGATGGTTATTAGACCAGTCTGCCGTCCTGGGGTAGTACCAACACTTTCGAAGTCAAAGCCTTGTCGGCTTTTTTTATTGTAGCTCGGCATATGACGATACTACGACTGATGTTGACGGAACTGCTACTACAGATATATCTCTGCTGACAGCAGATGTCTCCGCTATGCCGGCTTGAGTACTTGCTCGTTGAAACGCGACCAGATTGTTTATTTATTTAAATTAATAAAATAAAAAACCTATAGTTATATTTTTTTAGATTTTTTAAATTTATTTATTTTTCATTTATTTATTCTTATATTTTTGTTTCTGCACCGAAAACACTTTTCCACCACACCAAAGGTTAACTGGTAGAAAATGCCTCAAGGCATTAAGTTCGCCTTTTGCAATTTTTATATTGTGCAATAAAGTGTTTTTATTATTATTATATTTAACATTGTTAAAGGTATATTGAACTTAAAATTATCTAGACCTGATATGAATACAAATAAAATATTAAGTGAAATCCAATTTGACTGCGGTATACCTCTCAACCAATGGAATTGTCTCGCTTTTAATGTAAAAGAGGAAGTCTGTAAGAGGAAAATTCATATACAAGTAAGTGCCTAGTTCTTTTTAAACCGAGGCCCGAGTTTACTTTTACTCTGTCACGACGTAAAGTGAGATCTGATGTTATTCATTTAATTAGATGCTCACTACAAGTTGCAGCCGAAAATGTGACAACACTCAGCCTGAGGTAAAGCTAGAGTGCGGTCCATGAATGGGCACAACTGCTACTACAGAGAAATTTGTGCGAGCAGCAGTCGCCTCCACTATGCCGGCTTGAGGAGACGAGCATGTACCATGTGCACACTCCTCTCGCTATATCTGGTTACTTTCAAACTCTTTCCGAAACGCGACAAGGTCACTTCACGGACGTTACATTCGAAAGTGGTGGTACTACCCCACGACGGCAGATAGGACAAATAACCATCATCAGTCTGCCTACCACTCTTTAATAGTGCCCATAGGCACAGAGCGACCCAAGTACATATAACAAAGTTACATTGGTACCGGTCAGAATTAGCGAGGTTCGAACACGGGTCTCATTGATCGTGAGTTCACGCGTCTTATCGCTAGACTACGGCCGCTCTAAAATACACTTATATTTTAAATTTTACTCAGTAAAACTGGCCTGCAACGCAAAGTATGAACATTACAATTAATACATATTTACTTATTACTAGTGACTTTATTTTAATAGTCAAGTGTGGTTAGTAGTAGATCGCTTTTCTGATTGGTGGAGGGTTATCAATTTACGTCGTGACACCGTTAAATGTAAGCTCATACTTGGCTCTCTGTAATTAGGAAAAAATTGTTCTTTTTTTTTACAGGTAACACTGTATATAAATGGTCGCGAATGTGAAAAAGTTTCTTTACCTTTACCAGGTATACTTTTTATTTTACTTATTAATTTTGTCAAGTGTTTCCCCGAACGTATTGGCTCTTTGACTGTCCAGGGGAGACAATAGGCGGTCAAAGGGGTTTCTGAGACGAACGTGTACGTGCTGACAAAACAGACACTGCAGCCGACTTTCTAAAAACTTCCCATGCCGGATATTAATAAAAAAAAAAGTAATAATAAAATAAATCAGAATAAGAAAGAAAAAGAGACGGTTTCAGTGATTATTATATTTATTTATTTATTCAGCAGCGGTAGCCTTCGTTATGCCGGCCTGAGGAGATGACTACGTACGCACACTCCTCTGGCTACTTTCAACTGCTCCCGAAACGCGACAAGGTCGCTTTATATTCTAAAGTGGTGGTACTACCCGAGGACGGCAGACTGGGCTAATAACCATCTTCATTCTTCCTACCACTTTTTAATAGTGCCTATAGGCACTGAGCGACCAAAGTATATATAACAAAGTTACGTTGGTACCATTCGAAATTTAGCAAGGTTCGAACACGGGTTCCAACGATCGTGGGTTCACGCGTCTTACCGCTAGACCACGGCCACTCTACCGATTTTATTTCCAGGTATTCTCGTACGAAAAGCAATGCCGATGACCGTTTTGATAGGTGAAAATGCATCTTCTATTAAAGACAGGCCTATTTGGTTATTATCAAATCTGTCCGTGCTAAGGGCTCCGATTTTAACTGCTTACAATGCTATGTATATTGCGGCTAGGGGTGGCAATGCTGGCTTACTTACGATGTGTCAGGTTTGTGTATTATATTAGTAAGAAAAGTTTATTTTGATAACCCTAGTGACCATACTGTGCCTTATTTAGAGTGCGGTCTATAGAGACAACTGTTACCACAAAGGAGTGTGTTGGCAGCAGTCGCTTCCGCTATGCTGGCTTGAGGAGGCGAATATGCACTGTATAAGTTTAAGTCTTCTTCTGTAATTTTCATACTAATTACTTCCTTTTTTTTTCTTTTTTTAGATTCAAACACAATTGCCGAATTATCCGTCGTTAATAACACCGGACATTTTGGATTGTAATATTAATTGGGATCAGGTATGTTGCCTACAATTTTTGAGTAAATATTTGAACCGATAATTTTGTCTATAATTATTAAGGCAAGTATCAGTACCAATGTCTTCTTCGAAAAAAATTCATACACGTCGAGAAAAGTCTGCGATTACTTGAAAAAAAAGATTTATTTTTTGTATTAAATTATTATAAACAAATTTAGTTCTTAACTATAATAATACAATACAATTATCACGGCTTTTTCCCATAGGGATAGGCAGAGACAACGGAACGCCACTTACCACGATCCTGACACAACACCCTCGCTTCCTTCACATCCACAATCTTCACATCTTCATGCACGCCCGACGGTTATGGGCACTAGGCAGCCCAGCTTTCATGAGGATGTCTCCTATTTGATCGGAAAACACCCTTCTGGGCCTGCCTTGTTTAACGCATCCATTCGCATCAGATTTATATATTCCTTTCGTCAATCTCCTTTCATTCATCCTTTCCAAGTGTTATAACTAAACCATCTATACTAATAAATAGTGAAGGTGCATAGAGAAAGTAATCAATTGTTCGATTACTACGCGATGATCTCAAAGACATTTACTTTACTCATTCAACAACTGGTCATCGACGCTAAGATTGGTCGGCCGAACTATGTCTGGATTTCTTTAGATGCCACTAGCGGGCGTTGAACCCTCCTATCTTACAGGGTTCAAAAAACAAGATTCATGTGATCCCAATCAGGGCATTCGGCGAAATGTTCTTTATCTCAGGCATTAAAGCAAATAAAGCTCTTAGATAGATTATTTTTTGTTTAAAACGAATTTTCTAGAAACCTAAAATCACCCAGAAATTGCTAGATCCTATAGTATATAAATGAAATCCTGTATCTGCGCCTGGAAATACATCCCTAATTTACTTTTGCAGGTCTTCGAATTACCAATTGCTAACATAAGAGAATTACAAGATAACCTCTTATTGAGTTTCTCCGCTCAATCGCCAACCATCATCAATTTATATCATCAGACTGCATCAGCACCGACCGGTTTGTATTTTGCATCTCATTAAAAGATCTGCTTTATTATTGTATGAATGAAATAAAATAAAAATATTTTCAGGCGACAGTCACCTCCACTATGCCGGCTTGATAAGACGAGAGTGCTTACTGGGTTATTAACCACTATCTATCTGCCTACCACTCCTTAATTTATGTCTAATAATAAAGTTACATTGGTACCGGCCTCGCTTTTATATGCAAATGTGCAAAAGTATTTTTTTTTTCAGTATTCTCTGGTCGTGTAACAACAACAGCTGGTATTATATCGGCAAGCAACGCTGGCAACATTGGTGCCATGTCAACTATACCGGAGACGTTGTTTGTCGTTTGGAATGGTAACCCTTTACCTAGCCGGTATAAGGGTTTGCCGCCCGCGGTTTCTCTTTTGGGAGGGACTGATGTCTTCTTGTATTTATTTGCGAGGGTAATTACTAATTGTTTTTTTTAAATTTTTTTAAATTAAAAAATAAATAAATTGAAAGTAGCCAGGTATAACGAGAGGAGTGTGCACTTTCAATCTAAGATGCTACATGCTCGTCTCCTCAAGCCGGCATAGTGGAGGCGACTACTACCCGCACAGGTTTCTCTGTAGTAGCAGTTGTTTCCATTCGTTGACCGCACTATAGCGTTACATCAGGCGGAGTGTTGTCACATGCCGAGCTACAATAAAAAATCTTAATCTACTCTAGCCGATATCATTTTTTGAGAATTAATGCCTACACTCCGCCTGATGTAAATCTTGAGTGCGGTCCGTGAACGGAGACAACTGCTTCTACAGATACCGTCCAACTTGACAGTGCACACTCCTCTCGTTATACCTGGCTACTTACAAACTGGTCACTGAGAAGTGAAAATAGAGAATAAATATTGAAAAAGTTTTGAAACTAATGTACCTTATCACGTTAAATTTTTGTACTTCGCCATGTGTGATCCTCCGCTCCACTATGCCGGCATGGGAAGACAAATGTGCATTGAAATTTACGATATTATATTTTTCCTATTTTAGGTGATAGAGCTAAATGGAACATCTGAAGACCAAGCTTTGGCTTTATCGATTCTATTGCGTCTATGTAGTGTCGATAACCGCCTGTACTCGCAATTTCATGACAATAATTCGCTCTCTATGCTGCATACGGTTTTTTCTACAGATAAATGTCGAATGTCACATTATTTATTGAAGGTATGGTACCTTATTAATTTAAGACATATATTCTAGCTCATTAGATTTTTTACTTTTTTTTAATGGTAATTTTTTTATTTCATAATGTTATTTTGTGAATTTTTTGAGATTAATTTGCCAATGCCCAATCAAAACGAAGTCTTAAAAAGAACTTTCGTCTGTACTGTTTCAGGAATAGTTTGAAAATAGCCAGGTATAAGAGAGGAGTGTGCACTGTCTATCTAGATGGTACATGCTCGTCTCCTCAAGCCGGCATAGTGGAGGCGACTGCAGCCCGCAGAGATTTCTCTGTGGTAGCAGTTGTTTCCATTCATGGACCGCACTCTAGCTTTACATCAGGCGGAGTGTTGTCACATGTCGAGCTACAATAAAAAAAATAAAAAAAAAATAAAAAATCTGATACTAATTTAAGACTTTTCCCTAAAAGGGATAGGGAGGGATATTACCATTTTATTAGTTTGTAAGTTATTTTTTTCCCTCTTAATTTTTCTTATACATATATTGGTTTTGTTTTAAATATTTCATACCGCGCACACTATTTTGGGCTACAGTACAGCTCTAACTTTTAAAATTTATATTTACTAACATGCTTGTACTGTAGCCTGTATGAGTGCCTTAAAAATAAATTAATTAAGGGTCGATGGGACTGAATCTGTGATGAGGCTCGAATGGAACGTTTGGCTGGTATATTTTTGGATCATGAGTCATAGACAAAAGATGACAAACATTTTTCATAAATCAAAGATCACTGACCACAGATTGTCAGTTAGAGGTCATAGATTTAGTTACACTGGTAGACGAAAAACTCAAAATAAAATAAAATTACATTTTAGGTGCTATTAGATGAAGCGTGCAGCTCACCAGTTCTAGTACATTCTGGTGGAAGATTCTTCGTGATGAGAAGTGATGCAGTTATTATCGAGCCAAAATACTTCATATTTTTAATACAAGCATGGAAGGATCTCGATAATAAGGTATTTAGTATTGTCTCTGACGGCATTAGAATAAATCTGAATATCAGCGACACTAGTTTTGCGATGTCCCCCTGATTTAAAATGAGTTTTGTAAATTGTAATAGTTTGTTAACTTGTTAAACTTTTTTTACGAGGCCGACGTCGACTGTTTTTTTTTTTTTATTTTTTTTTATTGTAGCTCGACATGTGACAACAGTCCGCCTGATGTAAATGTGTGGTCCATGAATGGAAACAACTGCTACCACAGAGAAATCTCTACGGGCTGCAGTCGCCTCCACTATGCCGGCTTGAGGAGACGAGCATGTACCATCTAGATTGACTGTGCATACTCCTCTCGTTCTATCTGGCTACTTTCAAACTATTCCCGAAACGCGACAAAGTCACTTCACGAGTGTTACATTCGAAAGTGGTGGTACTACCCCAGGACGGTAGACTGGACAAATAACCATCATCAGTCTGCCTACCACTCTTTATTTTCTGTGTATTATTTTCATATTCCCACCCTACATTTTCACGCCTAAACCATTGAACAGATTTCAATAAAATATGACAAGGACATAGGCTGCCTTTTGTCTCAAAAAAAAAAAACCGCAGAGGGCGACATTTTGTATGATGAATAATGTGTTTTTTATACATTGACGCGACATGTGATGTCGACTGGCCTGGCGGTAAGTACAGTGGAGGTCCATGAGCGCCGACAACTGGAGGACCGCGGCGAATAATTAGAAAAAAAGTTTATTTGCCACACTGTCGTATTCAGCCTTTTTTTTATTTTCATTTTACTAAGTAGTAGTTATTGTTCGTTGCTAATTTTTTTTTATGAGTAATAAGAATGTGTTTCTAACAGTGTACGGAAACAGAGCAGACATCCTTCTCTGACTATTGGCGGATGTGTGAGAGGAAAGAAGACAGCAGTATGATTGTTACTCTGTTGTTGACATTAAGTGTTTTGTTACGCGACGATCATCCACGGTGGAGTTTCAACATGTATCAAGTTAACAGAGTACAAATGCTCAAACATCTTCTATTGGCTTGTACTGTGAGTGCATTTTTTTTATACATATTTTCACTACATCATAATCTAAAAAAAGATTATATATGTCGGAACGGTCATGAATACGGACTCTAATTTGAACGATTACGGAAACTAACTTGGAACAAAATGAATACACGGTCATGAGTACAAGCACTAACTGAATATGAAACAAAAGCGTCGTTACGCTTTGACAGAGTCTCTGAAAACATACGACGCGGCGAACACGTTGTAACTTGTTTGTGCGGAGGAACTGTCGTGTTTCAGGATATTTGCTTAGTTATCGCCCACAAAAGGAGGACAGAAGCCTTGGACCGCTCGTACTGTTCTGTCATATATATTGGTCTAACCGTCAACAAGTCGTCATAGTGAAGGTGACTGCTGCTACAGAGAAATGTCTCCAGTCGTGTGAGAGGATGATTTTACCTAATTAACTGACTATCCGGAACTACACTGCGTCACTTTTTTAAAATTATAGTCATATGACTACATCGCTTAATGTAAAGTTACTGATCTGTTACTACAGATAAATTCTACAGGCATCAGTCACCTCCGCTATGGCGGCTTAAAGAGACAAATATGCTTTATTCTAAATATGGTTGATTCCAAACTCATTCGAAATGCTACAAGGTCTCTTCACGGGGTGTAACGTTAGAAAGTGGTGGTGCATATGACAACACTCCGCCTGATGCAAAGCTAGAGTTCTCTACAGGCAGCAGTCGCCTCTGCTATACCAGCTTGAGGAGACGAGTATGTAGATTGACAGTCCACACTTCTCTTGTTATACCTGGCTACTTTCAAACTGCTCCCGAAACGCGACAAGGTCACTTCACGAGTGTTGCACTCGAAAGTGGTGATACTACCCCAGAACGGCAGACTGGGCTAATAAAAATCAGTCTGCCTGCCACTTTTTGTAATTTATTAATATTTTGTACAGAATCGTTTCCTCAATGGCCCAGAAGATGTGATTTGTCCGAGTGTAAATATTGGTCTGGTGCATATTATTAAGACACTATTGCCGCAACCGCCGCACTTGTCTGATGTAGCGCTTGTTGCTAATTTTCTTCTGCTGATGCACCAGGTATGTTTTAAGACCTTTCATGCAAAGAAAAACGAATCGAATCCAAAAAATTCGATATTAAGCTAGGGTGTGGTCCATGAACAAAAACAGTCGGCGGTCACCTCCGCTATGCCGGCTTGAAGAGCACCATCCAGATAGACAGTGCATCAGGCGGAGTGTTGTCTTATAATTTTATAATTTGAGCTTATTTCACATAGAGATATATACTAGAGGCGCAAACTTCATACATCTGTCATGAAAAAACCGTAGGACGCTTCAAACGATTTGACAATGTTGCTGTCAAGTCTACTACAACCAACTAATAGAGAACTTAAACGTGGCTGTGGCCATTTTTTCTCTGGCGTCACATTGGGAATGTAATTGCACATCTAGTTGTATATATTAACTAGCTGTTGGGTAAAAGCCGCGGGCGCAAGCGGCCCGCGGAGGCCCTTTTTGTCGTAAAACGTATTAGATCGAATAGATTTTAGGCAGTTTTGAAAATATTTAGCTCGCCATCTAAAAGCGTTTACGTTTCTGAACAAAATTGGTCTTTACACGGTGACGCTAACGTATCTACTTTTCGAGATATGGCGATTTTAAAAAATTTAAAAAAAAACAAAATTTAAAAAAAAATTATGCTGGTCATACTGAACAAAATTGGTCTTTACACGGTGACGCTAACGTATCTACTTTTCGAGATATGGCGATTTTAAAAAATTAAAAAAAAAAAAATTAAAAAAAAAGTAGTGCTGGTCATACTGAACAATATTGGTCTTTACACGGTGACGCTAACGTATGTACTTTTTGAGTAATAGCTATTTTAGAAAATTAAAAAAAAAAAAAGCAAATAGTGCTGGTCATACTGAACAATATTGATCTTTACACGGTGACGCTAACGTATCTACTTTTCGAGATATGAAGATTTTAAAAAATTAAAAAAAAAAAAAAAAAATTTAAAAAAAAAAGTGCTGGTCATACTGAACAAAATTGGTCTTTACACGGTGACGCTAACGTATCAACTTTTCGAGATATGGCGATTTTAAAAAATTAAAAAAAAAAAAAAAAAAATTAAAAAAAAAGTAGTGCTGGTCATACTGAACAATATTGGTCTTTACACGGTGACGCTAACGTATGTACTTTTTGAGTAATAGCTATTTTAGAAAATTAAAAAAAAAAAGCAAATAGTGCTGGTCATACTGAACAATATTGATCTTTACACGGTGACGCTAACGTATCTACTTTTCGAGATATGAAGATTTTAAAAAATTAAAAAAAAAAAAAACAAAAATTAAAAAAAAAAAGTGCTGGTCATACTGAACAAAATTGGTCTTTACACGGTGACGCTAACGTATCAACTTTTCGAGATATGAAGATTTTAAAAAATTAAAAAAAAAACTAAAACAAAAATTTAAAAAAATAGTGCTGGTCACACTGAACAAAATTGTTCTTTACATGGTTACTCTGACGTATCTACTTCTTGAGATATTTAAAAGAAAGCCCGCCGCGCGGAGCAAATTCGATGTTCACGCGGCCGCGCTCACCGTCCGACTGACCGAGGTAAAGCCGTTTCGATCGTTCGTCCCGAAAATGCCTCGTCGCGGATGCTGTTAGGCCACGCCCACCGCCATGCTCCGTTTCATATTGGCGTACCGGCGGGAAAAGGATATAAATACGATCGAGGAAAAATTTTTTTCGAGCAATTTTGAAAAAAAAAGTATCGTTTTCGAAATTATAGGGCATTCCCTACAACTTTCTCTTCGGGGTGACTGCCCCGACTCGCCCCGTTTCCGAGATATCGCTACCACTTCCGGTCCAGAATCGACTTCCGGTCAAAGTCGTATTTTTCTCGACGGTTTTGGGACGTCCTCTATACGACTCAAAAAACCGCTACCCTCCACTATACCGGCAAGTACGAAATAATTGATGTCAGTCAGTCAGTCAGTCAGTGGTATTGCAGCTATATATTAGTACTAGCTGTTGGGTAAAAGCCGCGGGCGCAAGCGGCCCGCGGAGGCCCTTTTTGTCGTAAAACGTATTAGATCGAATAGATTTTAGGCAGTTTTGAAAATATTTAGCTCGCCATCTAAAAGCGTTTACGTTTCTGAACAATATTGGTCTTTACACGGTGACGCTAACGTATCTACTTTTCGAGATATGGCGATTTTAAAAAATTTAAAAAAAAACAAAAATTAAAAAAAAAAAATAGTGCTGGTCATACTGAACAATATTGGTTTTTACACGGTGACGCTAACGTATCTACTTTTCGAGATATGGCGATTTTAAAAAATTAAAAAAAAAAATTAAAAAAAGTAGTGCTGGTCATACTGAACAATATTGGTCTTTACACGGTGACGCTAACGTATGTACTTTTTGAGTAATAGCTATTTTAGAAAATTAAAAAAAAAAAAAAGCAAATAGTGCTGGTCATACTGAACAATATTGATCTTTACACGGTGACGCTAACGTATCTACTTTTCGAGATATGAAGATTTTAAAAAATTAAAAAAAAAAAACAAAAATTTAAAAAAAAAGTGCTGGTCATACTGAACAAAATTGGTCTTTACACGGTGACGCTAACGTATCAACTTTTCGAGATATGGCGATTTTAAAAAATTAAAAAAAAAACAAGTTTAAAAAAAATTAGTGCTGGTCATACTGAACAATATTGGTCTTTACACGGTGACGCTAACGTATCTACTTTTCGAGATATGGCGATTTTAAAAAATTAAAAAAAAAACAAAAATTTAAAAAAAAAATAGTGCTGGTCATACTGAACAATATTGGTCTTTACACGGTGACGCTAACGTATCTACTTTTCGAGATATGAAGATTTTTAAAAATTAAAAAAAAAAACTAAAACAAAAATTTAAAAAAATAGTGCTGGTCACACTGAACAAAATTGTTCTTTACATGGTTACTCTGACGTATCTACTTCTTGAGTTATTTAAAAGAAAGCCCGCCGCGCGGAGCAAATTCGATGTTCACGCGGCCGCGCTCACCGTCCGACTGACCGAGGTAAAGCCGTTTCGATCGTTCGTCCCGAAAATGCCTCGTCGCGGATGCTGTTAGGCCACGCCCAAGCGCCATGCTCCGTTTCATATTGGCGTACCGGCGGGAAAAGGATAAAAATACGATCGAGGAAAAATTTTTTTCGAGCAATTTTGAAAAAAAAAGTATCGTTTTCGAAATTATAGGGCATTCCCTACAACTTTCTCTTCGGGGTGACTGCCCCGACTCGCCCCGTTTCCGAGATATCGCTACCACTTCCGGTCCAGAATCGACTTCCGGTCAAAGTCGTATTTTTCTCGACGGTTTTGGGATGCCCTCTATACACCCCGAAAATTTCACCCCCGCACCCCCCCGGCAAGTACTAAATAATTGATGTCAGTCAGTGAGTGAGTGAGTGAGTGAGTCAGTCAGTGGTATTGCAGCTATATATTAGTACTAGCTGTTGGGTAAAAGCCGCGGGCGCAAGCGGCCCGCGGAGGCCCTTTTTGTCGTAAAACGTATTAGATCGAATAGATTTTAGGCAGTTTTGAAAATATTTAGCTCGCCATCTAAAAGCGTTTACGTTTCTGAACAATATTGGTCTTTACACGGTGACGCTAACGTATCTACTTTTCGAGATATGGCGATTTTAAAAAATTAAAAAAAAAACAAAAATTAAAAAAAAAAAATAGTGCTGGTCATACTGAACAATATTGGTTTTTACACGGTGACGCTAACGTATCTACTTTTCGAGATATGGCGATTTTAAAAAATTAAAAAAAAAAATTAAAAAAAGTAGTGCTGGTCATACTGAACAATATTGGTCTTTACACGGTGACGCTAACGTATGTACTTTTTGAGTAATAGCTATTTTAGAAAATTAAAAAAAAAAAAAGCAAATAGTGCTGGTCATACTGAACAATATTGATCTTTACACGGTGACGCTAACGTATCTACTTTTCGAGATATGAAGATTTTAAAAAATTAAAAAAAAAAAAACAAAAATTTAAAAAAAAAAGTGCTGGTCATACTGAACAAAATTGGTCTTTACACGGTGACGCTAACGTATCTACTTTTCGAGATATGGCGATTTTAAAAAATTAAAAAAAAAAACAACATTAAAAAAAAAGTAGTGCTGGTCATACTGAACAATATTGATCTTTACACGGTGACGCTAACGTATCTACTTTTCGAGATATGGCGATTTTAAAAAATTAAAAAAAAAAACAAAAATTAAAAAAAAAAATAGTGCTGGTCATACTGAATAATATTGGTCTTTACACGGTGACGCTAACGTATCTACTTTTCGAGATATGAAGATTTTAAAAAATTAAAAAAAAAACTAAAACAAAAATTTAAAAAAATAGTGCTGGTCACACTGAACAAAATTGTTCTTTACATGGTTACTCTGACGTATCTACTTCTTGAGATATTTAAAAGAAAGCCCGCCGCGCGGAGCAAATTCGATGTTCACGCGGCCGCGCTCACCGTCCGACTGACCGAGGTAAAGCCGTTTCGATCGTTCGTCCCGAAAATGCCTCGTCGCGGATGCTGTTAGGCCACGCCCACCGCCATGCTCCGTTTCATATTGGCGTACCGGCGGGAAAAGGATAAAAATACGATCGAGGAAAAAATTTTTTCGAGCAATTTTGAAAAAAAAAGTATCGTTTTCGAAATTATAGGGCATTCCCTACAACTTTCTCTTCGGGGTGACTGCCCCGACTCGCCCCGTTTCCGAGATATCGCTACCACTTCCGGTCCAGAATCGACTTCCGGTCAAAGTCGTATTTTTCTCGACGGTTTTGGGACGTCCTCTATACGACTCAAAAAACCGCTACCCTCCACTATACCGGCAAGTACGAAATAATTGATGTCAGTCAGTCAGTCAGTGAGTGGTATTGCAGCTATATATTAGTACTAGCTGTTGGGTAAAAGCCGCGGGCGCAAGCGGCCCGCGGAGGCCCTTTTTGTCGTAAAACGTATTAGATCGAATAGATTTTAGTGCAGTTTTCAAAATATTTAGCTCGCCATCTAAAAGCGTTTACGATTCTGAATGAAATTGGTATTTACACGGTTACGCTAACGTATGTACTTTTTGAGTAATAGCGATTTTAAAAAATTAAAAAAAAGTAGTGCTGATCATACTAAACAATATTGGTCATTACACGGTTACGCTAACGTATGTACTTTTTGAGTAATAGCGATTTTAGAAAGTTAAAAAAAAAAATTAAAAAAAAGTAGTGCTGGTCATACTGAACAATATTGGTGTTTACACGGTGACGCTAACGTATCTACTTTTCGAGATATGGCGATTTTAAAAAATTAAAAAAAAAAAGAAAATTAAAAAAAAAAACAAATAGTGCTGGTCATACTGAACAAAATTGGTCTTTGCACGGTGACTCTAACGTATCTACTTTTCGAGATATGGCGATTTTAAAAAATTAAAAAAAAAATTAAATTAAAGTAGTGCTGGTCATACTGAACAATATTGGTCTTTACACGGTGATGCTAACGTATGTACTTTTTGAGATACGGCGATTTTAAAAAATTAATTTAAAAATGATTTAAAAATTTTTTTTGCCCGATTTTGAAATTTTTTTTTTATTTCGCCATAAAATGACATTCTCTACAACTTTCTCTTCGGGGTGACTGCCCCGTTTCGCCCCGTTTCCGAGATATCGCTACCACTTCCGGTCCAGAATCGACTTCCGGTCAAAGTCGTATTTTTCTCGAGGTTTTTTCGACACCCCCTATACACCCCGAAAATTTCACCCCTGCACCCCCCCGGCAAGTACTAAATAATTGATGTCAATAGATCAGTGAGTGAGTGAGTGAGTGAGTGGTATTGCAGCTATATATTAGTACTAGCTGTTGGGTAAAAGCCGCGGGCGCAAGCGGCCCGCGGAGGCCCTTTTTGTCGTAAAACGTATTAGATCGAATAGATTTTAGGCAGTTTTGAAAATATTTAGCTCGCCATCTAAAAGCGTTTACGTTTCTGAACAAAATTGGTCTTTACACGGTGACGCTAACGTATCTACTTTTCGAGATATGGCGATTTTAAAAAATTTTAAAAAAAACAAAATTTAAAAAAAAATTAGTGCTGGTCATACTGAACAAAATTGGTCTTTACACGGTGACGCTAACGTATCTACTTTTCGAGATATGGCGATTTTAAAAAATTAAAAAAAAAAAAATAAAAAAAAGTAGTGCTGGTCATACTGAACAATATTGGTCTTTACACGGTGACGCTAACGTATGTACTTTTTGAGTAATAGCTATTTTAGAAAATTAAAAAAAAAAAAAGCAAATAGTGCTGGTCATACTGAACAATATTGATCTTTACACGGTGACGCTAACGTATCTACTTTTCGAGATATGAAGATTTTAAAAAATTAAAAAAAAAAAACAAAAATTTAAAAAAAAAAGTGCTGGTCACACTGAACAAAATTGGTCTTTACACGGTGACGCTAACGTATCAACTTTTCGAGATATGGCGATTTTAAAAATTAAAAAAAAAAAAAAAAGTTTAAAAAAAATTAGTGCTGGTCATACTGAACAATATTGGTCTTTACACGGTGACGCTAACGTATCTACTTTTCGAGATATGGCGATTTTAAAAAATTAAAAAAAAAACAAAAATTTAAAAAAAAAATAGTGCTGGTCATACTGAACAATATTGGTCTTTACACGGTGACGCTAACGTATCTACTTTTCGAGATATGAATATTTTAAAAAATTAAAAAAAAAACTAAAACAAAAATTTAAAAAAATAGTGCTGGTCACACTGAACAAAATTGTTCTTTACATGGTTACTCTGACGTATCTACTTCTTGAGATATTTAAAAGAAAGCCCGCCGCGCGGAGCAAATTCGATGTTCACGCGGCCGCGCTCACCGTCCGACTGACCGAGGTAAAGCCGTTTCGATCGTTCGTCCCGAAAATGCCTCGTCGCGGATGCTGTTAGGCCACGCCCAAGCGCCATGCTCCGTTTCATATTGGCGTACCGGCGGGAAAAGGATAAAAATACGATCGAGGAAAAATTTTTTTCGAGCAATTTTGAAAAAAAAAGTATCGTTTTCGAAATTATAGGGCATTCCCTACAACTTTCTCTTCGGGGTGACTGCCCCGACTCGCCCCGTTTCCGAGATATCGCTACCACTTCCGGTCCAGAATCGACTTCCGGTCAAAGTCGTATTTTTCTCGACGGTTTTGGGATGCCCTCTATACACCCCGAAAATTTCACCCCCGCACCCCCCCGGCAAGTACTAAATAATTGATGTCAGTCAGTGAGTGAGTGAGTGAGTGAGTCAGTCAGTGGTATTGCAGCTATATATTAGTATAATAATAATAATAATAATAATAATGTTATTTCAGGCGAGCGACACTTTCGTGACGCATTCCCGTGACAATTTCTATTTTCTTCTTGTAACGATATCGCGTGATGAGTCCGTTAACGCTAGATTATTGAGTTTCCTTGACAAGAAACGCGCTGCCAAGAAGAAAGGTAGGAAGAAAACTAAGAAAGGTATTCATTTTTTTATTTATAATCCTATATTGACTGCCTCGTCAACTCCAAGCACATACACATTAGTCTCATAAAGTATAGCGGAGGTTAGTCGTATATTATAATTCTAAATATACCAATGTACGACTCCATTGTTTTTTGTCTTCTATACAGGGTGTTAAAAGCCCACGAACCAGAAGTCATTCTGATTTACAAGTTATTTAATTAATAACGTTATCGATAAAAGGGTGGCTGATGTAATTAGGAGTACATACCCGAAAAATTAACAGCAAAACATATTTGGCTTCTTTTCATACACTTGGTGTTAGTGACATTGGTTTAACTATTACTTTAATTTTGACCGGCCAAAATTCGCTGGTTACGGTTAGCGTTAAAGTAAACGTCAATACTGACAGGTTTTTTTTGAAGCAACCTAATATTAATTTTTACCTTTACTTTAACGTGAAAATAATAGTTAAGTCATCTGGTATTTAAAATAATAGTGTTTTTTTTTTTTTTTTTACTGATGGATCCCACACTAGGGGCCGGGCTTGTCCTTGATTTGATATTGCGGCTTGATTTATTGAGCTGCGCTAATGACTAAATAAAACCTAGCAATAACTTTTTAGTATTGATAGTGTAACACGTGGTTAAAGTCTTGACACCCTGTATAATCTTACTTTACAGGCCAAGAGCGCGTTCCGGGGTACGTCGTAGTAGAACTGAAACCAAAGTCAAGTGACGTTACTGATACAGAAATTGTTGTCGAAGAATCAGACTTTAAATTCAACGAGGAGGCTCCTGATACTTTGACCGAAGGACCGGATGAGGATGTGCGAGTGATAGAGCCATCGGAGCAATCCAATAATTTAGAGTAAGATTTTTGCAATCAATTAGTCAGTGTTTAATTTAATTTAAAAAAAAATAGTAATAAAATAAGGTAGTCTTAATTTTTAAAGGATCTAATACTTCAAGTGTTGCATCAGAAAGTAAGCGGCCGTGGTCTAGCGGTAAAACGCGTGAACTCACGATCGTTGAGACCCGCGTTCGAACCTCGCTAAATTCCAACCGGTACCAATGTAACTTTGTTATAGGCACTATTAAAGAGTGATAGGTAGACTGATGATGGTTATTAGCCCAGTCTGCCGTCCTGGGGTAGTACCACCACTTTCGAATGTAAAACTCGTGAAGTGACCTTGTCGCGTTTCGGGAGCAGTTTGAAAGTACCGTCGTATAACGAGAGAAGTGTGCACTGGCAATCCACATGGTGCATACTCGTCGGCATAGCGGAGGCAACTGCTGCCTGTAAAGATTTCTCTGTAGTAGCAGTTGTTTCCGTTCATGGACCGCACTCTAGCTTTACATCAGGCGGAGTGTTGTCAAAAAAAAAATTGTCAAATTGCTCAAAAACCTAGGTAAAAAAAAATATACTGATTGGCGATAACAAGTGTCGATTTGTTTTCCTACAAAAAAAATACTTTATTTATTTATTTGGAAAATTTACAGGTGCAGTGTAGAGGAGATTTCATATTTAAATTGATCATAATAATATCACTGCACCCTATAATAATTTGCACTGTGTACACAAGTTGGTGGAGTGAACGCATACAAAAAAGGAAAAAAATAAAAATAAAATAGAATTAATAAAAACAGATAAAAAAGAAAAATAATAATAAAAAAGGAACAATAAAATGAGTGTTACATCATTGCCTGTCACGCCTACACCCACCCAATTCAGCATACATTTTATATTTATAAAAAACATCGACAAAATTAGTCCCATTTCTCTTACGTGAATGGACTTACTTACTTTTCATTTTGATTTAATAAATATTATTTTACTAATAACATATTTATCTAAGGTTGTTCGCGAACATCATTTAGCTAAATTAAAAAAACTTATCATAATCAGTATCGTTTTGTTCCTATCTTCAATTTCATTCTATTTTTTTTTATTTATAGAAAACCTAATGAGGCACTACTAACATCTGAAAACTCCGATGTTTCCTTCGGTAAGTAATTATGTGATTACTTAATTTTCTAGTGCCTGCGATATAACCATTCATACATTGTATCATTTGCAGAAAAAAATGGACCCCCAAGCGATGGAAAACCCGAATGCTTCTTTGAAGACGGTTCCAAGGCAATATCTCGTGAGGCAGAAGAGATTCAACAAGTAAATTGGTTTATCTTTTATCACAACTTTTAAAACTCTAAATCGGTATATGACAACTCTAACTAGAGTGCGGTCCATGAACGGATTCAACTGCTAGTACAGAGAAATTTCTACAGACTATAGTGGATTTTTTTTATTGTAGCTCGGCATGTGACAACACCCCACCTGATGTAAAGCTAGAGTGCGGTCCATGAATGGAAACAACTGCTAGTACAGAGAAACCTGTGCGGGCAGCAGTCGCCTCCACTATGCCGGCTCGAGGAGACGAGCATGTACCATCTATTGACAGTGCGCACTCCTCTCGTTATACCTGGCTACTTTCAAACTATTCCCGAAACGCTACAAGGCCACTTCACGGGTGTTACATTCGAAAGTCGTGGTGCACCATCCAGATTGACAGTGCACACTCCTCTAATTCACGGGTGTTATATTGCAAAGTGTTTGAAAGCTGGCATAACTTTTTTTCTTCAGATAGAGGTACCAGATAGTCCATCGTCATCGAGTGTCGTCGTGGAAGGATTACTTGAACATTTGCATAAAATTGTCACAATGATGCCTGATAATATACTGACACAGGTAACATCTGAATATATTTACAAATTAGATGCGTCAGGGCCGTCTTTGGCTATAGGCTTAACAGCGCCTGGGAGCCCCTGAAGAAGTCGAAAATACTCCAAAAAATTTACCATAACAAGCTGTAAAAAACAGCGAAATAATAAAAATCATATTTTTAATGGGGACTCTGATCTTGAAAGACGGCCTGACACGCATAAACAGACTTGTTCACTTGTGAGAGAAATGTATTGTTATGAAAACTATAATTTTCATCAGTTATATTAAGCCTGGCATCCACTAGAGGCGCGTCGAATGGATTCGCATTTTTTTCGCTTGCGTCCATAGACAAATTGCATTAGTAGTAAGTCAGAAATTCACTTGTCATGCGATGCCCGAATTGACCCGGCCCTAATGGAGTGAAAATATAGGTGAGCGATTCTATTAATTTTTTTTTCTTATAATCGATATTTTTCAGGCTGTAAGCGGTGCCCTTCAACCTGAAGTATTAATAGTGTTGTGTAATCATCGCGCGTCACCTGTTCGTGTCGCAGCTGTCCGGCTACTATCCGTTATGCCTGCTTTAACTGATATTATGTTTCATCATATTGCTAATCAGGTAACGACTCACCAACATATAGCCAAGAGAGTTAATTTATGATTATTGACGATGCGGTCATGTGATATGTTTTTTTTCTGTTCATTTTTCATCATAATTTAATAGTTTGTGTATTATTGTCAGATCTCTTTATACCCAGCTACAAATGAAATGGCAACAGCTTGTGCCATGTTGATCACTAAACAAGATGTTGAATTTGAATTTCAGACTATTGTGAGTATTTTTTTATGCCTAAGCCCAAGCTAGTGATTGTATCACAGGCACTGAATGACCAAAGTACATACATACTTACATTGGTACCGGTCAGAGAGATTTGATCACTTCTGAATGTAACACCCGTTTGGAAGTAGCCAGGTATAACGAGAGTGCACATTGCACTGTCAATCTGGTTCGTGCATACTTGTCTCCTCGAGCCAGCATAGCGGAGGCGACTGCTGCTTGTTCAAATTTATCTGTGGTCTAGCGGTAGAGGATGGACCTCGCAATCGATGAGACCAATGTAACTGCTGAGGACTGAATCGACTGTCGAAGCGAAGTCGAAGCCACACGTCTTCTGAGTATGCCACGTGGAGTGGCGAAACGCGTCGAGAGGTTTTTGCATGTTGGTGAAGGATCTAACATTGACAGCTGATGTGACTGTGTACCTACCCTCACTAACATTGATTAGCGGAAATTAGTTGCAAAGTAGTGTTGAAAAAATAATTTTTGTAAGCGTGGGGATACGTACGTAAGCACAAGAAAACTCTATTTGGATATATCGGTTGTTATAATTCTCAAGTAAGACGCGCACACACAGTAACCGAATAGCTAGTTCAAAACCATCTGACAGATATGACGTCACAATATCTTTTTTTAAAACTTAGGCAAAAGCTACATTTTTTATTTTAAGATTTCCGCAAAGTAACGCCTAATACTATTAAACACATGTTATATGTACTTACTATGGTCGCTCAGTGCTCTTGAACTGGCTTAGTACAGGAATTTAAATATATATATGTGTTTTCAGGACGATTCATTGTCTGAGAAAATGTTACACCGTTCTCCACCATTGTTAGCATTACTTACGTGCAGTCTGAATGATGTCAAATTAACAATCAATATTACTAAAATGTTACGACAAATTATTTCTAAGGTAAGGCTATCATTACGAACAAGGAGGGAAATGTACAGGAATTGACATGATAAAATCCCCTCGGTACACGCGGCTGCTAGTAAGCCAGATCCCGAAACGCGAATAAGTTGAAAGTTGTCACGGTTGAAAGTGGCGGTTATTATTGAGTTTGCCGTCCTGGGGTAGTACCACCACTTTCGAATGTAGCACCCGTGGAGTGACCTTGTCGCGTTTCGGGAATAGTTTGAAAGTAGCCAGATATAACGAGGGGATGACGGTGCATTGTCAATCTAGATGGTGCATGCTCGTCTCTTCAAGCCGGCATAGTGGAGGCGACTGCTGCCTGTAGAGATTTATCTGTAGTAGCAGTTGTTTTCATTCATGGACCACACTCTAGCTTTACATCAGGCGGAGTGTTGTCACATGCCGAGCTACAATTTAAAAAAATTCAAATTTCGCCCTAAAATGGCTTTTTCAAATATTTATTCAGGTTTGGACATATTGCAGAGCATAGACAGTGATGATGACCGTGTTTTAACCGTGTGTCAATTAGTAAAAAACAGTGTTGCGTGTTGTGAAAATATTTTACAAGACCGTAAACGAAACGCAACCCAGAAGACAATAGATACATTTGACGTAAAAAAAAATGCATAATGTAACGCTACACAATGTGTTTTTAGAATTAAAGTATGTCACATGCCGAGCTACAATAAAAAAAATATGTATTGATTTGAATTTTGTACTGTCTTTTGATTATGCTTAAACGTGACCCCCTTACACGCGAATTTCACTTACCGCCAATTTTTGCGGAACGTATCCCTCGCGTAAAGCGAAGTATTATATTTCGAGATATCACTTCTATAAGATGTACTTTTAATATATTCCTCTATTTTGCAGTTTTCTATAGACTGGAATTAAAAATACATCTGATCGAAATTGTTTTCGATTTAGGATAGGTTAATTTTTTTTGTACTTTTCTTTTTTTTTAATTTGGCATTTATTTTCGCAGGCATCATTAAAAACATTATCGGAATTGGCAATTTTAGACGTAATTGTTCGTTGTCTGCATAAAGTCGGTTGTATGGAGCAGAATACACCTGGTAGAGAGAAATTACTTCTGGATCTGGGCTCGTTGCTTGAGGATATCGCTTTGAAAGCGCTCATTTGTAATAATTATTTACAATATTATCAGGTAAAAATAGACTGGATTTTTTTTTTGTATGTTCACTTAAGATGAAAATTGAGCACAAATAATCGAAAAATAATTTTTTTAAATTAAAATGAGAGATGGGCCCATAATTTTTTTTCTCGACTTTGTTGATGATTTTTAGGTCACTTTGTAGAAAAATAAATCTAGATGCCTTATCCCTAATCAGTTTTAATTTTTTACCCGGGTTATTGAGTAATTAAGACTTTTTTGATGCTAAAGGTGAATGTCCATTTTTGGGCCCACTTGATACCGAATTGTTTGGTAACAAAACAATATTCTGAAATAATATCTTATCTTTTTATTAATTAGTTTTGATTATATCAACACGTCATTTACCAAATAATAGACAATGTTTAATTATATAAAAAACAGATATCTCCAATTATTAAGGCATCTAAAATAAAAATAACCTTCAAATATTGTATCAGAAATCGTCTAATTACTCAATAAACCGGGTGAATAAATTAAAACTGATTGGTGATAAGGAATGTAGATTTATTTCTTTACAAAATGAACCAAAAATCATCGACAAACTCGAGAAAAAAATTGTGGGCCCGTTTCTCTTAGGCGAATGGGCATTCTCCTTTGATATTATCTGTTGTTTTTTTTTTGTATAATACAATATATTGTATAACAATATCTCCTAAACGATGTGTTGATATAATTGAAATAAATTCATGAAAAAATATACGAGTACATTATTTTAGAATATTATTTGCTTAGCAAATTATTAGATATCAAGTGGGTCCAAAAATGGGGATTCTCCTTTACTTAATTTAAACAACTTTTTAGGCAATAAATGACATACATCATTACTTAACATTTGTTGAGAACCTATCAGCAAGATGCCATTGGCTGGGTGACGCCATACGTAGTCTCCATTCTTCGTTATATCAAACGCAATTGGACCATTTGGAAGATCGGCTGCATTCCTCTTACACGACCAGCAGTAGTTATTTTACTACAGGTATGGCTTTATTATGGGATTAGTGGGTGGTAGATACTGGGCACTCTTTGGATATTTTTTTAAATCGTAGCTCGGCATAGGACAACACTCCGCCTGATGTAAGGCTAAGTGTGCGGTCCATGAACGGAAACAACTGCTACTACAGAGAAATCTCTACGGGCAGCAGTCGCCTCCACTATGCCGGCCTCACGACCATCTAGATTGACAGTGAACACTCCTCTCGCGATACCTTGGTACTTGCAAACTACTCCCGAAACGCGACAAGGTCACTTCAAGAGTGTTACATTCGAAAGTGGTGGTATTACCCCAGGGCGACAGACTGGGCTAATAACCATCATCAGTCTGCCTACTACTCTTTAATAGTGCATATAAACACTCAGCGACTAAAGTACATATAACAAAGTTACATTGGCACCGGTCGGAATTTAGCGAAGTTCGAACATGGGTTTCATCGATCGTGAAGACGCGTGAGTCTTGCCGCTAGACCACGGCCGCTCTATCATCACCTTAACTTTTTTTTTCATTTCCATATTTCACTATCACTTTTATGTGTAACACCCGTGAAGTAGCCCAGTCGCGTTTCGGCATCAACATGATAGACTAGATGGTTAACATAGCACAGTGGAGGGAGTTTGCTGTCTGCAGACACATCTCTGTGGTTGCGGTTATTTCCGCTCAAGGACACGTCAGACGGAGCGTGGTCACATGTCGGGCTACTATTAAAAAAACAAAATATTATGAATTAAAAATCATTATCAGTTCCGGGGTAGCACCATTGAAGTGTACAACGACTGTAAAAACAAAATTTTTTTCCTCGAGCAGGCATAGCGGCAGTGACTGCTATAAATTTTTATAACATTTTCAGTACTATCATCAGCGGTATCTCTAAGCAGTGATTCGAGTAACAATGGAATACCACGCTCTGAACTCGCAGAAAGACATCGGGCGTTAGTCGAGAGAGCAATTAATTTCGTTTTGTCTAGAGGTAAAATATATTTATTTATTTATTTATTTATTTATTTGGTCCTGAGTACAAGATGCACTGCCATTGAAACTAGTCTGGCGACTGTATCTCCAATGGCAGTGCTCGACCTAAACTTAACTTAAAACTTAAACTTAATTAAAATTAAAAATTAGCTGTAGTGTGTGTATGTATGTGCATGCGAGTGTGGGTGTATGTGCGGTCCTCTCAGTGTGTAGTATGAAATGTGAATGGGGTGTATGTGAGAGGGTGTGTAATATATATATAAAACTATTTTACGACGCTCAGCAGTTCCTCGGTTTCCTCGTAATTTCGTGACAATAGATAATTACTCACAATACTTTTACACCTGTGGTCATTGAGATCTTTAATATTTAGCAATTTGTCCATTTTGTTGTAGAGATGGACAGCTATGCAGGGGTAGAACCTGGCCATGAAGGCAGTTTTAGCACGAGTTGGATAGGGTATTATGAAGTTTCTTTTCGTTTTCTCTTTGTTAACATTGCAGTCTTTAACAATATAGGCATGTTTCCGCATGATTGTGTTGCGGATAAACAACTGCCGGACACTTAGCACCTTGCAGTTCTGATACAGTTCGTAAGTTGGGTATCGGAATGGTTTGAATGTGCTTACTTTAAGAACAGCTCTAAGAGCACGTTCTAGAGCCAGTAAAACAGTTTTTCCACCATTTCCCCAGACAGTAATACCATACTGAAGTTGTGATTGACATAGAGCGTAGTACACTGTTTTAAAAAGGTTAAATATGTATGTGGATTCACGATAGTGGATAGAATGAGGAATAGTGTTGTGCGCGATAGATATGCTTTGAAAGATGATGTAGTGACGAGGATTGAGAAAGGAATGCTTCGATGGTTTGAGCACTTGGAAAGGATGAATGAAAGGAGATTGACGAAAGGAATATATAAATCTGATGCGAATGGATGCGGTAAACAAGGCAGGCCCAGAAGGGTTTTTCTCGATCAAATAGGAGCCATCCTCATGAAAGCTGGGCTGCCTAGTGCCCATAACTGTCGGGCGTGCATGAAGAGAATTGTGGATGTGAAGGAAGCAAGGGTGTTGTGTCAGGATCGTGGTAAGTGGCGTTCCGTTGTCTCTGCCTATCCCTGTGGGAAAAAGGTGTGAGAATTGTATTGTATTGTAAAATATAAAACTGTATTAACTAGAGATCTATACCCAGAGATCGGCAATATGAAACACTGCGCTCCGATTTGCGCGCGTTTTGATTGAGCATCAAAAACAAATACACGAGAAAGTTCTATAACGTATATGACAGAACGGGAGGGCGGTCCAAGGCTTCTATCCTCCTTTTGTGGGCGATAACTAAGCAAATATGCTGAAACACGACAGTTCCTCCGCACAAACAAGTCACAACGTGTTCGCCGCGTGGCGTGTTTTCAGAGACTCTGTCAAAGCGTAACGACGCTTTTGTTTCATATTCAGTTAGTGCTTGTACTCATGAACGTGTATTCATTTTGTTCCAACTTAGTTTCCGTAATCGTTCAAAATAGAGTCCGTATTCATGACCGTTCCGACATATACAAAACAGTCGCCTTATGCGTTTCGATAGAGTAGGTTACGCTCGCAAGGTTAGAACAAATCGTTTTATTTCTCCCCCCGCTTTCTGTTGCCTAGTTTTTGACGTTTCAAGCGGTTAGAAGTCCCAAGTGGATTATTTTCGTGGCCTAGCCATTACAGTTTTAGATTATCACCTGCATAATTAGATGTCGCAATAATTAATGCATCTTTCAGTGGCACATCAACAAATAGTTTCTGAAGAAATCGATTTAGTTGAAAGAATTTATTCTACACTCCTAAACGGTAAGATTCTATCCTTTTTTTTTGTATAGAAATATTTACAGGCAATAGTGGCTCCACTATGCCGGCTTGAAGAGACGAATGAGCACCATCCGTTGACTCTTTATTAAGTTAAGATTTGCCGGGGTGAGAATTGAACTTAGATCCATCTCTTTGCGCACATATAGGTACTCTGTTGCTTGTGAAATATAACCAATATAAAATATTTAAAATTCATTTTATATATTCTGTGCCGTAGCTATATGTTTATTATAGTGATTCGCGATAATAATTAGTGCTAAGAAAGTTATCTTAATTTCAACATAAATCTGATATGCTTCGAACAATGTGGTAAAACAAAATTTATGGACGCTCAGGTGTTGGCTTTCACGTTAAGAACTAATCTCTAAACCATGTATCCAAGTAAATAATAACCCCAGCGTTTCAATGTCAAAAAATATAGACTTTAAAATTTCCAGCATTAAGCGGCGTATCCCCCAAATGGTGGATAACATCGAGCAGTCAGTGGATAACGTTACTAAGTAACATATTTCAATGGATGATCTCGCCTCATATAGTGTGCGATAGAATCAAAGCGGAGGCACTGAGGAGGGCATACCATTCGCCCCCTAATGTACAACAGTTACTTACACCCACTGACAGATATGGACAGAAAAAGGTATTTTATTTATTTATTTTTAGTGGGGTTTATTTGTCCAGTCTGCCGTCCTGGGGTAGTACCACCACTTTCGAATGTGACACCCGTGAAGTGACCTTGTCGCGTTTCGGGAATAGTTTGAAAGTAGCCAGGTACAACGAGAGGAGTGTGCACTGTCAATCTAGATGGTACATGCTCGTCTCCTCAAGCTGGCATAGTAGAGACGACTGCTACCCGCACAGATTTCTCTGTAGTAGCAGTTGTTTCCATTCATGGACCGCACTCTAGCTTTACATCAGGCGGAGTGTTGTCACATGCCGAGCTACAATTAAAAAAAAGTAGATACGCCAACAATGTACAGGGTGTCCCGTAAGTAGTGGTATCAACGGTATTATACAGATAGAGGGGTTCAATATCTACAATATAATTTGGTGATTTTTTATTTTTCTACAAAATTAACTAAAAACATCGACAAACTCGAAAAAAAAAATATGGGTCCATTTCTTAGGCGAATGGGCATTCTCCTTTGCCAATGTAATTAAAAAAAAATTAAATTAGTTGGGGGTTTCACTAAAAAAATTACGATATATCCGTCTCACTCACAAAAAAAAAACTGTTTCAGATGGCAATATGTCTTCTATACATGTTAAAATGCATCCATGCCAGTCCTGACCCATTAGTAGAGTCACCAATAACGGATTGGACTAGAAGTTGGGCCGTCAGCACTCAGTCGGAGTTAGTGGCTCGAGTGCCAAGCGAGTCATTAGTGGAGGAAGCCAAGAATATAGGAATGGAGGACGCCAAACGATGGAACTTAAAATTGCAACAGATTTATTTAATCAACGAGTTAGTATTGTTTTTGTATCTACTTTAAACATTACCACACTTCTTTAAATAGCTTCTTTTTTAAATTGAAAGTTCACCATAAGACAACACTCCACCTGATGTAAAGCTAGAGTGCGGTCCATGAAAGGGAACTACTGCTACCACAGATAAATTTCTACAGGCAGCAATCGCCTCCACTATGCCGGCTTGATGAGACGGATGTACACTATCCACTGACATGGCACACTTCTCTTCATTCCACCCAGCTACTTTCAAACTGATCCCAATACGCGACAAGATGTTACATTCGAAATAATATGTATGATACCTACATAACACGCATTGAAAAAATTCAAAAAAGATTTATGAGGCATCTTCAATATAGGTCACGTAGATTTGATCCTAATTACGAAGCGCGATGTAGACATCATCATACATTACCGCTCGAAGTTCGTCGTAATATCGCCGACGTTTCGTATTTAGTAGGTTTAGGCTAATGGCCATGTGGATTGCCCGGAATTACTAAATAAGATATCATTATATGCTCCTAAGTTTAACTCTAGAAATCCCCCCTTGTTACATGTACCCTACGCTTGCACTAACTATTTGAAAAACTCCTACATTCGGCGCGCTAGTTCTTCCTTTAACGAGGTGCGCTCGCAATTAGATATTGACCTGTTTTGCACAAGTTGCAATATAGTCAAAAACAAAATGGCTGCAATGTTCTTTGGCTCTCAACCATTGTAAATCTTTTGTAATTTATAATTATTTTAGTGTACTCTTTATTGCATCGTGTCCATGAACTGTACTGTATTATTAGTTTATTGGATATTTGTGGTATCAATTAATGGCTCTTAGATGTATATATTTATATTAAGTTATGTTTTATAAAAGCTGTTCGATGCCCTAATAAATAAAATAAAAATAAATAAAATAATAAGTGGTACTACCCTAGGATGGCAGACTGGGCTAATAGCCATCATCAGTCTGCCTACCACTTACTTATTACCTTAATTAATATATTATGTAGGGACAAATAACATTTCAATCTCACCAAAACCACGATGGCCGCAAAGCGTCCAAGTTTCTAATCAAGTATTTAAATTAATTGTTTTATTATATTACAGTGTGGCATTTAACAAGGAAAATTTAGTAAAAAAATTAACAGATTCCGCGATGTCAATAACAAGACAAGTAGTTGACAAACAGAATGCTGAACGTAAATCGTTCATGGAGCATTTGCGACGTTGCCAAGTTGACACTGTCGCTCGTACACTAAAATGGAAGAAATTAATTGATAAATTCACACACGAACAAGCCCTCTGGTTTGACGCGTCGAGTTACCCGCAGTCGTGGGAATTGGACCCCACTGAGGGACCGGGAAGGATCCGTGTACGTTTAAGAAGATGCCATCTTAATATTGATAATCGTTTCCTCAAAGATGAATTTAAGAAACTCGGTAAGTTTATTGTAGTGAAAATCGTGCTAAAATAAGGATTAGAGTAGTACAGTGGTAGGCAGACTGATGATGGTTATTAGCCCAGTCTGCTATCCTATGGTAGTTACCACTTTCAAATGTGAAGTGACCTTGTGGCGTTTCGGGAGCAGTTTCAAAGTAGCCAGATATAGCGAGAGGAGTGTGCACGGACAATGTAGATGGAGCATTGTCGTCTCCTCAGGCCGGTATAACGGAGGCGACTGCTTCCCGTTGAGATTTCTCTATAGTAGCAGTTATTTCTGTTCATGGGCCACGCTTTAGGGTGATTTGCACTAGAAGGTCGGTTAAAGTAACTTTAACTATTACTTTTACGTTTACTTTAACCGTTACGTTTACGGTGTATATTTACTCCACACGAGTTGCATCATCGTCGCGCCTGTCAATTTTGACGGTTACTTTAACCTTAACCGTAACCAGCGAATCTTGGCTTGGTTAAAGTTAAAGTAATCGTCAAACCAATGTTGCTAACGTCAAATGCATGAAAAGAAGCTAAATATGTTTTTCTATTATTTTTCGAGATCAGCCACCCAATATGAATTTAGAATAGAATAGAATAGAATAGAATATATTTTATTTGTCACAATACAGATGTTTTTAGATATGTAAAGGGTGAGGTGACAAAAGGGAAATCAGCTCAGCATGTGCTCTGGCAAATGTCAGAGCGCTGATTTTCAGCTGACACCGCAGGAAGTGGCAAATTTACACAATATTGCAACGTGTGTGGAGTAAATGTAAACGTTTAACAGTCGTCGTCGCCGTAAAAGTAATAGTTAAAGTTACTTTAACCGGCCTTCTGGTGCAAACCACCCTTAACTTTACATCAGGCGGAGTGTCGTAATGTGTAACACTTTTTTTTTAGATGCAATAAAACCCGGTCCATTGTCTTATTTGGTATCATCATTGACGTCAAAGTGTGATGTGTCATCTCGTCTTAACTATATGGCTCGAGTGACACATGTTACAGTTGCAGCTGACACATTGGGTGATCTCCTGTTGAATGACAGGTAATTTTTTTTTAAATACCTGTACTATGGTCATATGACGTGCTAAAATAAAAAAAAAAAAAAAAAAAAAAAAAAAAAAAACTAAGCTAGTGATTATATTACAGGCACTGAGCGACCAAAGTACATATCACATAGTTACATTGGTACCACTCAGAATTTAGCAAGGTTTGAACACTACTACTACTTAGCTCACGCCTTATTCCCACTGGGGTAGGCAGAAACTATGGAGCGCCAGCGACTCCTCTCTCTACATACCACTTTCGCTTCGACCATTACTCTCCTCATGCATGCACGTCGGTTGAGGGTGCTCCTCATCTGACTGAGGAAGGTCTTCCTGGGGCGCCCCCTTCCGACACTGCCATCCACTTTCGCGCAATAGATCTTTTTAGTTAATCTCCTTTCATCCATCCTTTCCAAATGACCGAACCACCTTAGCATACCCCTTTCCACTCTGGTCGCAATGCTGTCCTTGAGCTCGCAGCGATTTCTTATCACACTGTTTGGGATTCGCTCGCTCAAGGATATTCCACACATACTTCTTAGCGATCGCATTTCTACCGCGTTTATTCGACTTCCATTCTTTCTCTGCCACACCCAGCTCTCACTACCATACATCAAAGTGGGCACTAACACCGCATTGTGAATCGCCAGACGTGCCTTTCTTGACACAATCGTGCGCATTCGCCTCCTCAAGCCGGCACAGCGGAGAGGGACTGCAGACATTTATCTGCAGTAGCAATTGTTACCGCTCATGGATCGCATTCAAGCTAAAATACTGATTGAAGATGATTCAAAATTATTGTTTCAGGTACATCCATTTTTTCCCGGATATACTGACAGATGCAAGCATGGACGGCCAGCCGGATATGAAAGAAATGTCGACACTGTGTTGGTGTTTGGACCTGATCACGTGTGTGGTGACAAGACGTTGGTGTCTGCGTGAGGTCGCCGTGGAACTGTTTATGAGTACGGGACATGCACAGTTGATAGCATTTGACGATACAAACGATAGGATTGCGTTTTTAAAAGCTTTGAACAGCTTGAATTTACCTTGTCGGTGAGTTTGTCTATTCTATGAACTCAATTGCAAATTAGAGCTTGCTGGAGTATTGTGGAAAAAAAAGTCAACTTGGTTGGGAGGGCTGTCGATGGAAAGATAAACATGTAAAGCGCTCAAGGCTAAGTAGTTTTGTGTAGCTTGTAACGGAAGGTGTGAGTTCGGATCCTATCCCATCTCAACCATTAGTCAAATCAATCGCTGTTAAAACTGTAGGTTTTACTAGCACCATCTAGCGGTCGCTGGTGGAATCGCTACAATGTTTTAAAATTACCACTTTACTGAAGCTATTTTTGACTTGACTGGGACTCTGCCTGACTGTTTAGTGTGATAAATGAATGTTCCGTGATCGACAATAATATTAACTTGATGCAAATATTTACTATTTGACAATGGCAAATTTTTATAATGCCATGAAAAATCTTTTTCCAGATCCGAACCAGAATCGTTGACGGAAGCAACAAATCAATGGCGTAACGGCTCAATAACTAATTGGGAGTATCTTATGAAGCTAAACGGGCTCGGTGGAAGATCATACAATGACCTCATGCAGTATCCCGTTATACCCTTCGTTCTAGCCGATTACACATCTAGAATTCTAGATCTCAAGTCTACGGATACTTTTAGAGATCTAAGGAAACCTATGGCGGTACAGGATAAGAATAGAGAGAGCCATTATATTAATACTTATAATGTAAGTTAAAGTAACGCCACGAGTTTCAGAGCGGCCGTGGTCTAGCGGTAAGACGCGTGAACTCACGATCGATGAGACCCGTATTCGAACCTCGCTAAAAGACCGGTATCAATGTAACTTTGTTATATGTACTTTGGTCGCTCGGTGTCTGTGATCAATAAGTATTAGCTTTTTTTTTTAATTACATTTTGTTTTTGTAATGCCTATAATAAATTACTGCTTATATCATTGGCCAGTTTCAAATGGCCTAGTGAAGTAGCCAGGTATAATAAGAGGAGTGTGTACTGTCAACCTAGATGGTGCACATTCTTCTCCTCGAGCCGGCATAGTGGAGGCGACTGTTGCCTGCAGAAATTTCGATCAAAACAAAAATCTTTCGTTCGAGAACTCACTCTTCCAATTTGTTTCGCAGGATCTTCGCCAAGCGCGCCGTGAAGGTTCAAGTCCATTATTAAACAGACAACCTCACCACTATGCTTCACTTTATTCCAACTCCGGGGCTGTGTTACATTATTTACTCAGATTACCGCCGTTCACTAGATTGTTCTTGTCATATCAAGGTATTTTATAGTAATTTTAAAGTAATATTTATTGTTTTACGTGTTCAAAGAGTGGTAGACAGACTGATGGTGGTTATTAGCCCAGTCTGCCGGCCTGGGGTAGTACCACCACTTTCGAATGTAACATCCGTCCTTGTCGCGTTTCGGGAGCAGTTTGAAAGTAGCCAGGTATAGCGAGACGAGTGTGCACTGTCAATCTAGATGGTGCATACTCGTATCCTCAGGCCGGCATAGTGGAGATGACTGCTGTGGAAGTGCCTACAATTTTGTCACGATTTTTTAGTACACAAATGAGGGTATTGTTTTGAATTGGTAACTGGACTGCGTGGGGACGGGCTACTGAACTTTTTTTATGCTATTTCACAGATAATAATTTCGATATGCCAGATCGTACTTTTCACTCTTTGGAAACAACATGGCGGCTTATAACAAGAGACTCGCCTACGGATGTCAAAGAACTTATACCTGAGTTTTATCATTTACCAGAATTTTTAATAAACAACGAAGGTAAGTGTTTATAATAAATAACCTGAGTAAATATGAAAATATGCTTGGAATATAGTCAAAACAACAATTTCGCTTTCCCTTAGAAACTGTTCCTTTGGTTTTGAATGTCAAACATTTGATGTTCGTTCTGTCGCGGGCTACTTTCAAACTGCTCACTTCATGGGTGTTACATTCGAAAGTGGTGGTACTGCCCCAGGACGGCAGACTGGACAAATAACCATCATCAGTCTGCCTACCACTCTTTAATAGTGCCTATAGGCACTGAGCGACCAAAGTACATATAACAAAGTTACATTGGTACCGGTCAGAATTTAGCGAGGTTCGAACAAGGGACTCATCGATCGTGAGTTCACGCGTCTTACCGCTAGACCACGGCCGTAACACCACTTTCAAGTGTAACACCCGTGAAGTGACCTTAGTCGCGTTTTAGGTTAGCGAGAGGAGTGGATGGTGCACATTCGTCTTCCTAAGCAGGCATAGCGGAGGCGACTGCTGCCTGCGATCATTTCTTTGTGATAGCAAATGTCTTCAATAAAAAATATTTCAGGTTTGAATTTGGGTGTCCGTCAATGTGGGTTGGCGGTCGACGATGTTGAATTACCACCATGGGCACCTGACGCCAGACTCTTTTCACTCATCCATCGCCAGGCTTTGGAGTCACCTATAGTGACAGACACTTTACCGCATTGGATCGACCTGGTTTTCGGATACAAACAGACCGGACAACCGGCCATCGATGCTATTAATGTATTCCCTGCTTGTGTGAGTTTATTAATTAAATTTTTATCGCAGGCTGGATGAACTTTAAATCATTTTTGCTTGTATTGTAGCTCTTTTTTTACATATGACAACACTCCGATAAATTTCTGCAGACAGCCGTGTCGCCCCCGCCGGCCAGACTCTCGCTATACCTGGCTACTTCCAAACTGATCAACTGATCTTCACATTTTTGACGTCTTTTATTTGCAGACTTACTACGGGTTCGAACCGGACTCCCTTCCAGACGAGGTATCACGTCTCGCGGCCGCTGCAATGGTTCGGACGTATGGCCAAGCGCCGAGACAGTTGCTGAAGCAACCACATCCACTCCCGGGATTGCAAATTAATTATAATAATACACAAAATGAACAGGTATGTACGGCCCCAGTGACCGGTAGATGGCGCTAGTTCTTTCTAAAACAAGATCTTGAAGAGCGGCCGTGGTCTAGCGGTGAGACGCGTGAACTCACGATCGATGAGACCCGTGTTCGAACCTCGCTAATTCTGACCGGTACCGATGTAACTTTGTTATATGTACTTTGGTCGCTCAGTGCCTATAGGCACTATTAAAGAGTGGTAGGCAGACTGACGATGGTTATTAGTCCAGTCTGCCGTCCTGGGGTAGTACCACCACTTTCGAATGTAACACTCGTGAAGTGACCTTGCCGCGTTTCGGGTATAGTTTGAAAGTAGCCAGGTATAACGAGAGGAGTGTGCACTGTCAATTTGGATGGTGCATGCTCGTTACTTCAAGCCGGCATACTGGAGGCGACTACTGCCCGTAGAGATTTCTCTGTAGTAGCAGTTGTTTCATTCAGTGTTGTCACATGCCGAGCTATAAAAAAAAATTAAATAGCCTGATAGTGATGTTCTTTCAACGTCACAACTATCACACTTACCTAATGGTTATTAGCCCAGTCTGTCACCATTTTCAAGTGTAACACCCGTGAAGTGACATAGTTGCACTGTCAACCTAGATGGCGCACATTCGTCTCCTCATGCCGGCATAGCGAAGGCTACTGCTTCCACTGTAAAAATTTCTGTGGTAGCAGTTGTTTCCGTTTGCAAAAAGTCTAGCAAGGAGTCGATATTCGCTGGATTGAAGCCAGCATAGCGATGGCGAGTTCATGGACCTATTCTAGTACACACATCAGGCTAGACTACTAAAAAAACTTGGGATTATTTATGTAGACGGAGATATGGGCTGGTCTAGAAAATGGTCGCTGGGGTTGGTATTGTGGGTCTCCCAGTGGTCGTGGTGTTAGTTCAGTGAGCACCCGACAGGTGTCGTCTGCGGCCAGATTGTACGCGTCACACGGCCACAGGACTGTACTCGTCGGTACTAGAGGATCGATATTAGTAACTCTACCAGAGTATTATAAAGGTAATTTATTATTTTATATTAGACTTTTTTTTATTTACTTTTTTTGAATTTGCCGCCATTTTCAAGTGGAGGCTTTTAAGGAGTTTGTCGACTTTAACGGTCCAGACTCGTCTCAAGCCGGCATAGTGGTATTGACCGCTGCATTCAGACATTTATATGTAGTAGTACTATCTTCTCTTTGTCGTATTCTATTTTACCAAACACAGGATTATAAACTCTATTTATTATCCAGACTCGTCTCAAGCCGGCATAGTGGTGATGACCGCTGCATTCAGACATTTATCTGTAGTAGTACTACCTTCTCTTTGTCGTATTCTACTTTACCAAACACAGGATTATAAACTCTATTTCCTATTATATAAATTTGATTTTCGTTTGTAGGTAATAGCAGTAATACAGGTCTGTGTTGCGTTTCTTGGGGTCACGCTGATGGTGGTGTTCGTGGCAAATGGAGGAAGGATTTGCCACCTGATCTGTTGTTTACTGTGCCAGCATTTGACGCGGTATACGTCCTTTTTTTATTTTAATATATTTTTTTAAACTAAATTAAAATAAAACGTCATCATTTAAACCATTGATACATACAACTAGATGTGCAATAACATTCCCAATGTGATGCGAGAGAAAAGATGACCACAGCCACGTTTAGGTTCTCTGTCAGTTAGTATTTGACTTTGCGGCAATATTGTCAAATCGTTTTTTTTAAGTCAGATGTATGAAGTTTCCACCTCTAGGATATACCTCTATGATTTAAAGTAAATTATTGTAAAAAATAATTGTGTTTAGAAAAATATTCAACTGAAAAAAGGCCCAGCTTTCTTATTACTACAGCGGCGGTCAGGAAGCGAAGGATGTGGGTTTGATTCCCACCCAGAGACCCACCCTCCCTTTTCCAAATCAGAGACATCCTTATGAAAGCTGGACTGTCTAGTGACCATAACCGTCGGGCTTGTATGGAAGCGAGGGACTTGTGTCAGGATTGACAGGACTTGTGGCAAGTGGCGTACTGTTGTCTCTGCCTATCCCTGAGGGAAAAGGCGTGGCAATTGACGATGATGATTTTTTGCTGTTAAAATAATAATTTTAAAATATTTGTTACCAGATAACAACAGTATCGACTTCATGCATAATGCCAAACACACCGGTATTCTTCGGCTTCCGTTCGGGATTGATCCTCGGACTCGTGGGCCGGGATAGTGAAGGTCGAAGCCTGCGATGGAAGCGGGCCACGAACGGCGGCGAATTAAAAGCGCATACGCGTCCAATTGTCGATATTATTGTTTGTACTGCATTTAAAGTTATATTGAGCGCAGATGAAGCTGGACTTATTGTTCTGTGGGATCTCAATACGTATGTTTCTTTTCTTAATCTTTTTCTTAATCTAGCTTAATCCATGCGGTCCATAAACAAAAATAACTGCGACTATAGATTAATTTTTGCGGGTAATAGTCCCCTCCGCTATGCCGGCTTGAAAAAAAACCGAATCCATCTGTATAGAATAAAGCAGCAAAGAAATAAATAATAGTTTAATTCCTTTTAATTTTTACGTATAGCAAACAGAAATACATACGCAAGTCGAATCGAATCGCAGAAATTAGCTTACCTGTAGCGAATCGAATCACGTCATGGCAGAAAAGAGATTAGTTTCGGCGCGCCTCAATTCGTTTCTAGTAGACGCCAACCTAGATAAATGAAAACTAATAATAGTTTATTTTCAGACTAACCTACATAAGAACAATACCAAACAAAGACAATCTACCTGTCACAAAAATTGCAGTAAGTGACACTCTATGCGACATAGTGACAACGCACCCACTGTCACAGACGTCAGATCCAAAACACAAGTCTTTAATTAGAGTACACACGGTGAACGCGAATTTTGTCGCAAGTGTCAAAATATATGAATGTGTCACTTGTATCTGTTATTCGAACGCTCCTGAGGGTGTCAGTGTTAATAGTATAGCCGCTGGACTCGAATCTGGGGCCGTTAAGTTGTTCTCGTCCTGGGATTTGAGACCTGTGTTGTATATACCGCCGTTACATACAGGTGTTGCTCTTGTCAGGTATTTTTTTAATTTTCTTTCTTGTTTTTATCGAATTGTGAAGTGACCGGCATAGCGGAGGCGACTGCTGCCCGCACAGGTTTCCCCTCTGTAGTAGCAGTTGTTTCCATTCATGGACCGCACTCTAGCTTTACATCAGGCGGAGTGTTGTCACATGCCGAGCTACAATAAAAAAAAAATTAAAAAAAATTTTTGCGCGGCAGTGGTCTAGCGGTAAGACGCGTGAACTCACGATCGATGAGCCCCGTGTTCGAACCTCGCTAAATTCTGACCTGTACCAATGTAACTATGTTATATGTACTTTGGTCGCTCAGTACCCATAGGCGCTATTAAAAGAGTGGTAGGTAGACTGATGATGGTTATTTGTCCAGGCTGCCGTCCTGGGGTAGTACCACCACTTTCGAATGTAACACCCGTGAAGTGACCATGTCGCGTTTCGGGAATAGTTTGAAAGTAGCCAGGTATAACGAGTGTGCACTGTCAAATCTGGATTGTGCACATCCGTCTCCTTAAGCAGAAGGTGATTTCTCTGTGTTAGCAGTTATTTTCGTCCATGGACCGCACTCTAGCTTTACGAGTGTACCTCCAGACTACGCTCGCTCTTAAAACTTTTATCAATTCCAGCATAACATACAGTTCGGATTCGCAAACTCTGTTCACCGGAAGAGCTGACGGTTGTGTCGTGGCTTGGGAGAATAACGCGACCTCTACTGGCACTACTCCATCCGGACCAGTGCGAATATTGGGACCGCAACATGTTTTCTGACCTCCGTTATTTGCCTGCGTTTGTAGGTGTCATGGATTTTAATTCATAACTTAGGCTACGGTTACTCCAGAGCCTCTAGTGTAAATTTTCTTTAACGCACTCACTGTGTAAAGTGAGTAGTTTTTTAACAATAGGAACGCTTTATTTCAAATTTCGCCTTAGCTTTGAGCGGCCGTGGTCTAGCGGTAAGACGCGTGAGCTCACGATCGATGAGACCCGTACCAATGTAACTTTGTTATATGTACTTTGGTCGCTCAGTGCCTACAGGCACTATTAAAGAGTGGTAGGCAGACTGATGATGGTTATTTGTCCAGTCTGCCGTCCTGGGGTAGTACCACCACTTTCGCATGTAACACCCGTGAAGTGACCTTGTCGCGTTTCGGGAATAGTTTGAAAGTAGCCAGATAGAACGAGAGGAGTGTGCACTGTTGGTCTGGATGGTGCATGCTCGTCTCTTCAAGCCGGCATAGTGGAGGTGACTGCTGCCTGTAGAGATTTCTCTGTAGTAGCAGTTGTTTCCATTCATGGACCGCACTCTAGCTTTACATCAGGCGGAGTGTTGTCACATGCCGAGCTACAAAAAAAAAAAAGCTGTCAAATTGATATTGCCTAATTGGCGGAAAGACCAACCCTCAACTTTAACGCGGTGAGTGCGTTGAAGAAAATCAAAGCGAATCAAACTATCCATGTTTTCGGATCTTCCAATAATCTTAACTGATATCTTTGTTATATAAAGTGCTCTTATCGGTGACCTTGAGCACAAGCCCTCACGATTGTGTGGAGGGCATAATCGTCCAATCAGCCATAAGTGCTTGCGACGAGCATAACGTTCATCATCAAAGTGCAAGCAAGATTGTCTCAATTTAAAGAAAATAATTTTAAATTACTCTATATTTTTTTTATTTAGCTCCTAATCGCATCTAATGTTTTATATTTATATAAATGTCGCTCCATCAAATTGTGGAACGACCTTCCCAGTCACGTCTTTCCCCCTTCCTATAACATGAGATCCTTCAAGCGCAGTGTGAAGAGGCATCTCATTAAGCCGGCATAGCGGGCACGACTGCTGTTTGCAGATCCCTTTCTCTGACAGCAGTCGCCTCCGCTCATGGATCGCACTCTAGCTTAACACCAGGCGGAGTGCGGTCATATGACGTGCTAAAATAAAAAAAAATAAAAAAATAAAAAAAATTTATGTCTTTCGCTTATTGTGATATGTCTTATTGAGACGATAAGAATCTAGATCGTTCAGGATTAAAAATTAATGTTGAAGAATATTATATAATTTAATTGTTTTGATTTTTTTTTAATACCTAAAATATAATATGAAAGTTAATTTTAAATATTTAATGTTACTTCTCCATATCATTTTATAAAAACAATATTTTATTAGATTTAAAATGTTTGTATTTTTTATAATTATTGTTAATTAAATATAAGTTTTAACTATTTTGAACTTGAAGCTTTTTTTTATATCCTAAATGTCGATTAGAGCGGTAGGTTTTTTGTAATGAAAAAATAATAACAAAATATAATTAATATCAATTTAATAAACATATGTAAATTAAATTATTTGACTCGCGAGACATGATTAGATTTTTATTAAAAATGTCTCCGCTATGCTGGAGAGACAAGTGTGCACCGTTCGAACTACCGCAGTAATACAAACGGCGATAGATATCTTCATCAGTGGTGCAAGCCGACAATATAAACAAAATATGGTAAACTTAAAATAAAAACTTAACAGCTATTTCGAATGAGATTTTTCTAGCGATATTAATGCTTAGAACAAATTTAATTTTTAGATTTATCTTGATTCCACTTTGTAATGAATGATTTTACTGTTCGTGGGTTAAAAGTGAAAATAGGACCCGTGATCTTTAGAGGGTAAGAAACCCCCACTATACTGAGGAGTGTAAAAAATATACATCTACCGTTCTATTTTATACTGGTAAGAAATGACAAAATCCAAGCGGAACCACGTTAATTAAAAAAAAAACTATCATAATCTCATAATATTTGGATATAAAAATACTTAACTTTTGACTTATATACATATACACAAAAACATGTTCAAATAAGGCCACAAGTTTCTAAATATTTAACTTCTCGTTAAAACAAAAAATTATCACTATCTCACTTATAATTTTTATTTCATTTAATTAATACAGGAATATATTTATTTATACAATAACTTTGATAAGTATATTTTTTTGATCAGAGGCCAGAGTATTCCCATTTACGCTTTCACGATATAAAGTGAAAACTTCGCCAGTGGGGTGGCTTCATTTTAATTTTTTAACCAAGGCTATGACGGCGTAAATGTAACTCGTACTATGCCCTCTTATTTTTTAAATATTGAAATCGCGATTTTACTTAAATATTGTTGTTTATCGTCTTGAAAAAGAAATTAATCCAGCCGATTAAGAGTCGGTGCAACATTTAGCACGGTGCAGCGCAGACAATTTTTCGCTGTTAAACCATTATAGACTTTGCAAGCGTTGAAATAATGTCTAAAATTAATTAACTAGTCCAGTGTGCATCGATGACCGGAGGCCGCGAAAAATCGTGTTAAAAATTACAAAAGACAAATTACGAGTAATACAGTCTTTCAAATTGATAATTTAAATATAATTAAAAAAATATATCGTTTACAAAATTATTATTACGTTTGGCAATTTGTCCACGACGTCCGATAACAATCGAACACGGTGACTCCAACAGCCGACGAACGACATATCGTTCACCGATTTTTCAAATAAATCGGTTTAGTCATTTTTAATGCAAACACTTCTGGATTTGTCCACAGCTAATTATATCGCTACGACACCGCATTAAATCTTTTATAGAGATTTCTTTATTAATAAAATTTAGCGTTGAAGATGCAAAAGATCTCTTGGTAGGAAAACCTTAAAAAACAACAATCGGTCATAGAACAAAAACACTTTTAGATTAGACAAATCAAAATATACAAGACTTAAACAACAGACTAAAACAAGAAAACTTGGCAAGATTTTTTTCAATAATTTTTAGAAGAAACCTGTTTAAAAAAGTTCATGTAATTTTTATTAGATTATAACGAAAATGAAATAGAAAAATTCACAAGGCACACGACAATTCGTGACGGGGATCGAACACCGCGTCTTCTGTTAAAATACGTACATAGATGCTCTGACCAACAGGACAGCTATTCTCAAATACTTTTAGGTCTAGATTCAAGAACAAAAATATTGATTTTCATTTTCAACTTATAAAAAAATAAAATAATAATAAAAATTGAATATATACTAAAGAAAATTATATGCAGAACTTGCCTAGTTTTTAGAATATATTTAACAAACAGTTCTTAATAATATTGTACACTCCAAAAACTATACAAAGTATCATCAATAGTGATGCGAATTTAGTACTCGATTACTTATTACGATAAAAATTCAACAGAAAAATGATCGCTTATGAATAATGCTGGGAATCGAACCAAACATCCTCTGTTTAAAAATTCCTCCATGCCATATGTCAAAAAGATTTACTTTAAAATAACCCAAATTATTTATTCGATTACTACTTAACGAAATATAGTTTTTGCAGTATACATACAATAAAAACTTGTAATAATCTTATATGTATAAATGAAGGCTTGACTGAGTAACATGTGGTTATACGATATGTCGTTTGACATTACATCAACGTCATTCTGTGTCTGTACTCGAAAGACAGAGATCATCTTTCAAAACATCACGTGGTAATCCTGAAAATAAAAGGTAACCTTCAATTTATGAAAGGACAATGCCCATTTTTGGGCCCGCTCAATATCTAATAGTTTGTTAATCAGACATTTTCACACAACTAAAAGTTTCTTATTTTTATTGTAGCTCGGCATGTGACAACACTCCGCCTGATGTAAAGCTAAAGTGCGGTCCATGAATGGCAACAACTGCTAGTACAGAGAAACCTGTGCGGGCAGCAGTCGCCTCCACTATGCCGGCTTGAGGAGACTAGCATGTACCATCTAAATTAACAGTGCACACTCCTCTCGCTATACCTAGCTACTTTCAAACTATTCCCGAAACGCGACAAGGTCACTTCACGGGTGTTACATTCCAAAGTGGTGGTACTACCCCAGGACGGCAGACTGGGCTAACAACCATCATCATCATATGACGCAAAAACAAAATCACTAATGTGTCAAAGCGGTTTGTTTACCATATGTCTAAACTTGGTTCACGACGTTTAGGTTGTCACAAACGACCAGCACTTACTACTGGAGCCATCTCTTGAAAATAGTATCTTATTCTTTCATTACTTTACATCAACAAATCGTTTACCAATCCATAGACAATGTTTAATTACATAAAAACAGATATCATCAATTATTTATTAAAGCATTTAAAATAATAATAATCCCAAATATTGCGTCAAAAAAGTTTAAAAAATTAAAACTGATCACTAAAGAATGTAGATTTATTTTGCTATGAACTATTATCATGGACAAAATCGAGGAAAAAAAATGTATGAAAATAATACAAACCTGAATTGTCTTCCTCTTCAGAATTGGAATCAGAATCGGAGCCACTATCGCTAGATGATGATGAGGAACTTCCAGAGACATCATCATTACGTTCAGCAACTGGTGGCTCTGGTGGTGCCACTTGTTTCTGTTGCTAAGAATAAATATTTTCTTAATTTAGCAATTATCAATTATTTTTAGCTTATGAAAAACGCATACAAAAGTTCGAGGTGAGGTGGGAATCGAACCGGCGTCTTATGCTATGTGAGCGGTTGTTCTACTAGACCACACAACATCATTGGCACTTCACGTGACCATGTCCACAATTATTTTATATCTTATAATCATTTCAATTTCTGAATTAACGCCATAGACGGCAAACTACTCACAATTCGTACTTACACAAGTTTAAAAAGGGCTTTAAATTGCATACTTACAACATTATTATGTTGTGAAGTAACAGGAGTCCGTGGACTAGGTGCCTTATGAGCAGGAACGGCAGGCGTCTTCGGGAATTCATGACCGGACTGCCTCGAAAAATCATTATGATTAGCACTACTTCTGTTGAATTCGTTATGAGTTGAAGCTGGTATTGATCTTGGGAAGTCATTGTGATTCAAAGAAGGATTTGAACGGTTGAAGTCATGTGTCGGTACGGGAGCTGGTGCAGGAGCTGAAGTCGGTGCTGGAGTATCATCCAAACCTATCATCGGGAGAGATGCTAATGTACTATTGCCGCCAGTCCATCTGGAAAATTAAATAAATTACACATTATGTAAAATTAAGCTGTGACCTTGTCGCGTTTCGGGATCAGTTTTTAAGTAGCCAGGTGTGTGTCTGGATGGTGCACATTTTTCTCCTCCAACCGACATAGTGGAGGTGACTGCTGCCTGTAGAAATTTCTCTGTAGTAACAGTTGCAAAATAAATGAACAAATACTCACGGTGCAGCCTGTGGTGCCTCGGTTCTTTGCCTGGCAGGTGACCTCACCATACCAACATTGGCTCTAGCATTACTGCTATTAGGTATCACATTGTTTGTATTAGCTAAAACAAATATGCTTCGATAAGTATATTCTGTCCCCCCAGGAAGTGGGAAAACAATGATGCCAATGTGTCAGTCGTAGTCAAGCATATAGAAATAATTAATATGTTCCCATACCTGTATGATTAATGCGTCTATTTGTGGTAACTTTAGTGCGCGATGATGACCTCTGTGTTGTGTCCATAACTGGAGGTGGAGCGGCCGGAGTATGTGGTCGTGGTTTATTCGAACATTCTTGTCTACAAAGCATTTATAAATTAATTAATAGTTTAATCTGGCTAGTTCGCTGGTAAAGCGGCCGTAGTTTAGCGATAGATGACAGAGCTCACGATTGATGAGCCCCGTGTTCCTGACCAGTACTAATGTAACTATGTTATATGTACCTTGGTCGCTCAGTGCTTGTTATACAAGCGCTAACTTAGTACTGGTATTACAAAAAAAATCTATGGTACACAGTATACTGCAAATGATATTCATTGAGCTTCTGAAAGAGATAATCAGTTAGCTTCTGCTTCATGGTGTGTTGTATCTATTGGACAAAGCATTAAGGTATGAGTGGTACGATGTTCTGAGAAGGCAAAGAGGACAAAGCCTGTACAGCTATGTTAATACAAATCTTGCAATACATTTGTCCATGGTTTTGGTTAAAGGTAAATTATGAGAAGAAAGAAACATTGGTGACATACCTGGTCTTCTTAACCTGTATATTACTGGACAATTTCTCCAGTGTGATTTCTCCAGTAACCCTGTCTATGATCAGTACGCACTCCTTGGTGTAAGGACGTTGGTTGCCTTTGAACACTGTCTGAGGTACACCAGCACCATCTATTTATAAAAAAATTATTAGCATGAGCTTAGCACTTGCTCATCACCAGACTGTACCATGGTTTCACAATAAACTTTAAATATATAATTTTAGAATTTCAAACAGTAACATATAATAATAACAGTAAATAATTGCTGTATCTTTACTTATGTATTAATTATTAGCGTATAAAAATGTTAGACTTGTTTTTATTATTTAGGCAACAGATCCAACCACGTGTGAATAATTTTCATTATGATAAAATAATAAACAAGATTGTTATTATTTAATTACCTAAATGTGGTACAGTGACAGTAACTTGATTATTAGTTCCAACATCAACGGTAGCCATCTTATTTACGTCTACAGAGGCTGGCTTGAAATCATCTGAAATAGATGAATTATAAATCTTTGAAAAACTTAATGTGAGTAACATATGTGAAGTGACCTTGTCAGAAACAAGTGTTTCAGAAATAGCCAGGTATAACAGGCGACTGCCACCTGTAGTAGCAGTTGTTTCCATTCATGGACCGCACTCAAGCTTTACATCAGGCAGAGTGTTGTCATTTTAATTCAGATGCAATAGAAAAAAACCTATACTGTAGGTATTGCTTAGATCTTAAAATAACACAGAAGCTTCGTTTCAAACAGAGATGGAACCATCCTAGATTTCCTGGCTGACTAAAAAAGAAGCCTTCCCAGAGTAGTAGGACCACTTTAACATGTAACCATTCGCATATTGACACCAGTCTGCCCACAATCATCTTCTCAAGTCAGCATAGCAGAGGCGACTGCTGTCTGAACAATTATCTGATTTATTATCAGGTGGAGTGGAGTCTATGTGTATGTTTACTTACATTTAATAGTATGATATTGTGATGCCCTGTTATTAGTGAACGAGGCACCCAACTTGAGCTCCCGGACATCGTAATTCACTTTATCAGTCATCTTGTTCACTATGACTAAAATTAAAGAAATATTAAGTTTATTAGCTGTTTTTATTATGTAATTTGATTTAAACCTTCATACAGATAAAAAACTTAAAACACGATATTATAAATAGATTTCAAAATATGTTTAAAAGGAAATTTGTATAACAGTGAAGCACGCTAATTGGAAATTGTGAAATAAATTACAATTCTTAGTAGGTAATTGGATGTATAAATCGTTGATAATATTATCATGAAAAGAAATGTATAATTTATACAATGTAAAGTAAGGTCACATGGGTTTTAATTACTAAAAATTATCACGAAAATGTATTATCTCGTTCCATAAATGATAACATAGGATATTACGGCAAGTTCACGTCTTTGGGATAAATTGATGCCTTTATTTTGATATATTCTAATAAACACACATCAAATGGATAGATACCAAAGTAGAGTTTAACAAATAATGTAAAAAGGAAAGTTTAAACCGATGAAATATGGTAAAAAATGAGAAGTTAGAACGGGAACTTACTGATTTCTCCTATTCGAGCCAATGCCACCTAAGCAAAGTCACTAGTCATGTTGAGTCAATTGGGTAATACTATCTAGTTTATTTTTCACAGATTTAAAATTTCATTAGTAACTAAATATAAAAGACATGGCTATTACTTGCACATCGTATATTCGTCAACCGACCTATTTTCTGTATTTTCATGACGGACTACAGCTGTGCCATCTTTTGACAAGAGAAGCACTTTCTTTTTCAACAAAGTTACCATTTAAATAAAATAATTTAATGTTTTGCGTTATATGATAGTTTTAATATACTTCTACATATTTTAATTATACAATACGTAAAACAATTTAATCTCTAAAATAAATAAAACAGCAATAATTAAATGTCAATATTCTAAATTCTATTGCGTATTTACTCATTGCTCTTTTCAAATATATCCTACAACTTTCTAATGCCTTTTCAAATCGGTTAATCATTATCAATTCTGCCCATTTTTTTATTTTGTTAGATATCCTATATCATACTTTTTGACGTGTTGTGTGTTCGATTCATGAAAAATTCTAATACAGGAAGATCTCGGGGTTATTTTTCTATTTTTTATAACAAAGTGAAAAATCTTAATGGGTTAGCGATTATAATTATACTTCACATAATTATAGTAATATTAGCCATGGCGTGGAGAAGTCACGGTATAAATAATGCCGATTTAATCAGGGCTTTACGAGGTAAATAAAACGTTTGCATTGTTAAAAGTAGAGGTAAATAAATTATTTTCATTGAGGCAAAGTGAGCGTTATCTTTGAAAAAGGGCCTGACAGTACGATACTATATATAATTATTGTAAGGCAATATACCTATGTATGCAGGTACCAGTATATTTATAGTTATAAATATTTATTTGATTTTTTCAGCTAATAACATAATTAAGTCTGATACGGTCGCAAATGCAATGATGGGAGTGGACAGGAAGTTCTATTGTCCACAAGCACCATATCACGACTCTCCGCAAACTATTGGATACTCGGCCACAATCAGTGCACCTCATATGGTATTTTTTTAAATATTTGTATAATTATTTTCATTGAAATATGTACAAACAGTAAACTCTGATTTTAGCACGCCCATGCATTAGAAATCCTTAAAGAACAGCTCTCACCTGGGGAAAAGGCATTAGATGTAGGCTCGGGATCGGGATATCTTACAGCATGCATGGCTCTCATGGTTGGAGATACTGGCAGAGTTGTTGGTATTGATCATATACCTGAGCTGGTAGAATTATCTAGGAAAAACATTAATAATGATAAACCTGAGTTATTGTCTTCAGAGAGAATTAAACTTATTGGTAAGGATTTCCTCAGTACTTTACAAATTGTTTGTGCCTTGCGGGCCATCACCATCCGCAATTGAGCAGCTATGGCCGCCTGACGCAACAACATAACACATATCATTATCACACTACACTATAATATACAAAAAAATAAATAGATCATCAATTATTGGTATCACTAGATGCCAGTCCCGTCCAGGGACTCAAAAGGAGGAGGAGGGCTCAATTTTAATAATATGGCAATTAATTTTCTACTAAAACCAAATAAGGTTACAAATAAGTATTTAAAGTAAACATGTTGGCTTTCTAAAAACTTTGGGTTAAGGACCGCTGCATGACCTAAGATGATTTTGTCAAATGCATTTCTGTTTTTGTTAATACTGTTGCAACGGTTGAAATGTAATTTATAATGATTTTAGTTGGTGATGGCAGACAAGGTTATCCTGAAGAAGCGCCATATAACGCTATACACGTGGGAGCTGCAGCACCTGAAATGCCACTTGCAGTAAGTTACGTTTAATAGTATTAGGCTTACATCGCGGAGATCCACAACCAAAATTATTTTTCAAACACTACTTTGCAACTAATTTCCGCCAATCAATGTTAGTGAGAGTGGGTACACAGTCACACCAGCTGTCAATGTTAGACCCACTGTTTCTTTTTTTTTTTATTGTAGCTCGGCATGTGACAACACTCCGCCGGATGTAAAGCTAGAGTGCGGTCCATGAATGGAAACAAATGCTACTACAGAGAAATCTCTACATTTATATTATACCTGGCTACTTTCAAACTATTCCTGAAAACGCATTCGAAAGTGGTGGTACTACCCCAGGACAGCAGACTGGGCTAAAAGCCGTTATCAGTCTACCTACCACTCTTTAATAGTGCCTATAGGCACTGAGTGACCAAAGTACATATAACAAATACACATTTACCTGTACCAACCAGAATTAGCGAGGTTCGAACACAGTTTCATCAATCGTGAGTTCAGGCGTCTTACTGCTAGACCACGGCTGCTTAAATTTCTCAAACAATATGTATTTTGCCCACAGTTAGTAGAACAACTGAAGCCTGGTGGTCGATTAATTGTACCTGTGGGACCTCAGGGCGGTGAACAACATTTGATGAAGGTAAATTAATATACAAAATTGGTCACGTGAAGCGCCAAAGGTTGTGTAGTTTCGTAGTTAGAGCATCTGGGCGCAAATCGATGGCCTTCAGACGAGCTGTTTTGTGCACTTTAATTTTCTATTCATAATTTCAAATTTAAAAGCTTTATTTCTAATTGGCCAAATGGGTTGTAAGAATATAATAATATAATTTTTTTTTAAATGTTTATTTAAGGTATTAAGACTGACATAACAAAATTGTTGTGTAACATAAGTGCTGAAAAAAAAAAATAGATTAACTTAGGGCATTTTTGAATGGTCAAAAATAATAAATAAGCCGACCACAAGAGTGATAATCTGACTGATGATGGTTACTAGTCCAGTCTGCCGTCCTAGGGTAGTACCATATTCAAATGTAACACCCGTGAAGTGACCTTGTCGTGTTTCGGGAGCAGTTTGAAAGTAGCCAGATATAGCGAGAGGAGTGTGCACTGTCACTCTAGGTGACTAGTGCATTCTCGTCTCCTCAGGCCGGCATAGCGGAGGCGACTGCTGCCCGTAGATTTGTCTAAAGTAGCAGTTGTTCCCAGTCACGGACCGCACTCTAATTTTACATCAGGCGGAGTGTTGTCATATGCCGAGCTATAAAAAATAATTATGACTATAATTGTATTTACATTTGGCTTTGGAAGGGCTATGTTGAGGAAAGATAAACTTGTCATGCATTTATAATTTAAATTGTTAATTACAGGTTGACAAAGCATTGGATGGAACAACAAAAACTACGAAATTAATGAGTGTAATCTACGTACCATTGACGGACAAAAATAAACAACATCGTTAGTAATTTGTAATATATTTTGTACATAATTAAAAAAACTATGTTAGAACTAAAATGATCCCATTCTGTCTGTACCTACATATATATCCATTTGTTATCTTCTCAGAATTATTTCCCAATGTCAGCTGATGTGATGTAATTATAGTTGTTAATTTTTCAACGCCATGTTTTACAATGATTTTGTTTGTTATGCAGTTTTATTTCTAATTTTAATTTTTAATAAAGGCAATGGGATTGTCGCTCATGCAGCCTAGTCTTTACTTATATTTATTTTTTTAAAAGGCATTGCCTACCTTTGAGATTTATTATTGTTATTTATTTATTTTTTGTAAAATGGAATCTTTTCTTTGCTTGGAAGCTTTCAGTAGAATTTTGGAGGGAATACACGCTTTTTTGTAGATGATAGTCTTCCATTTTTAACACTCAAAGAAATGAGTAAGAAAAATTATTCAAATCGCAAATATATTTAAAATCCCGCCAAAACTCCTCAATTATTTCTGTTTTACACAAAATGTACAGAATTATTGTGTTTTTGTTGTATTGACTTGTATTGACAAGTATTGACTTGGGACAAAATTTTTTATAATTACTTATCATGGTCTTTTTTAGTAATCCTTTAGATTATAACAACAAAAATGTGTTACGTTGGCATACCTTTTGTTTAATTTATTCCTTATAATTTATTTAGTATAACATTTTGTTTTAGGGACATGGCGTTAAATTAAATTATACCGAATTAAAAAGATTATTTCCCTACAACCTGACATTTTGTAAATTATGTATTCAAAATAAAATATCAAGTATTATTTGTGTTATATTTATTGAACCGCAAAATCCCGATGAAAACTTATTTTCTTTTTTTTTTAAATTGTAGCTTGGCATATGACAACGCTCCAATAAAACACAAATATAAGAGAAAAATCTTTGTATTTTATTTAAAAACAATTACGTACTTATTGAACATAAAAAGTGTATAATTTAAATACGGATAATACACTAATAAAGCCTTTCCGGCGTCAAATGCGCGCGGCGGGAAGACACGGTAAACTAACATCTTTTATTTGGTTTGCGATGACCTAAATTATTAAACTTAAAACACTAAAACTTAGGTTACCTAGGAAAGTGATGGCCGACGCTACGATCTCCACGTTCCTAGGTAACCAAAATTTCAACTTAAACTAAGGAATGTTTTTATATAAAGACAAAAATATTCAAAAAATTGTCCAAAAGAAATAATTATTTTAATAAGGTACAACTTTTGTCACATTGCATATTAATTAATTAAAATTGATGAATATTTCCACATATATAAAATATCATTAAAAAGCAACGCAAATTATAGATAGAGAAAACCAAAACAAAAATGGCAGCTCAATTAAAAAATAATCTAAAATAATTATTATGACTACAAAATTTCATTTGATTTCTATCGTCATGGTTTACGTTATAGAGATTATAAATTAATAATTTGGTTTAAGTTATTGAAATAAATAATAAATTGTGATGATTGTGACTTACATTATTAAAAATAAACAAATAAAAAAAAATACGTTTGCTCTTAAAATCATTCGCATATTCTTCATTAAATTATATTTAAAAAAAAACAGACTCGAGTCTCTATTTCATGTAATGTAATCTAATTATCTCAATATATTTAATCAAGAAAACATGAAATAACTTTATAATAAATAAAACCAATAAAAACTTATATTTTGCCACGGATTTGAATGACATATGAGTAGTTTCGCTACTCACCACGGTTGCATCGTGGCGCTGTTCAATCATATTTCATACAACTATTCATTACAATACATTTAAAATAGTTCATTCTATGAATTGACAATAATATTTTTAAAAGTTATATTTCTTCTACCCACATAAAAACCTAAGAATATGCGCCGATTATAACTTACACAAAAGAATAAACACGATAAATATCCTTAATAATTAAATTGTAATACTAAATAAAGCTTTCAATTATGACAACACTAACCAATACCGGATACAAACGGTTACCTTAATTTCACAAGTGATCCAACTGACATTTTGGACAAAAATATAGGCTTTTCTTTTATAGAAGTTGTTATAATGTACAAAGAAACAATAAATTAGACAGATATCAAGTTTCCGACCGGACGGTTCATGCATGCCTGGTCAGGTCCGAAAAATCGCAGTCAACATGTAATTTTACTAATTTTTGAGGTTATGCAACACACCGGTACATTGTCAGATAAGGGATAACTTATTTTAAATTAAAATTAATGTTATCTTGTATAACCGTGTGCTAAAGAGAGATCAATCTGATGTTCTGTACATAATAAGGTTGTTAAACTGCTGTAATGTTGTTAGCAACCTCTGCTAGGGGGCGCCTGACCAGTCGTCACAAAACCAAAATATTATTCGGACCACATGTCAACTAAGGTATCCAAATTCATAAACATTTATTTTTAATGAACTTAACGTTATGAATAAATTTATTTCCATAACACCTACCTACCCTTCTCGATCGTATAATATAGAATCAAAGGCGACACGCCTGAATACCCGAACAGGTAGTCAGGTACTACAAATATTAGCTAGCTAATATATATTTTATTAATAAAAATAATCAGCAAATTTAATCCCCAAGAGGAAAAGGCACAAATTTCATAAGAATTAGATATATTATACATATATTTTTTATTAAAGCCTTAGGTCCACTGTCCAGTCTAGTTATTGTTCTGTACGCCTGTAAATAAATATTAAATCTTGCGTCCACTAGGCACGCAAGAATTCGCTTACCTATATTTACTACGAAACTACATCTTAGTGTGCGAGCCGCGGCAAATTATAGCGAATTTAGCATGAAATAAGTGCGAAGACGCAAAGCTTTACAATACCATAGACAGAGGGCTTTACAAGAAACATAGTTAAACTAATGTCTCAATAAGGCATAGAGCGCACGTTTATAATTTACCTATTTGTTATTAATACTTATTACAATATTTGGAATGTCAACGGGCCGGTAAATAATAAGTCTTTAACTATAGTTAAATTGCAGCTGAAATACCAGCCGTAAATAAGGCCACAATATAGTAATAGTAGTCTGTTATATGACTACACTCCGCCTGATGTCAAGCTCGATTAGCTGTTATCATAGAGAAATGTATGCAGTATATGACAGGGCACACTTCTCTCATTATAACAACCGCAAGGAAACAATAATCTCAAATTCTACTAAACGGCGACAAACAACGGTGGGCGTTAATTAATTATTAATTAATAAATATAACTTACTGGGAATGGAAATTGCTCAACGCAAATAAATTAAACAATGAAAACTAACATACGGTGAAACCTCATTTGTTCAACTAAATAGTACAGTTGTTGCTATCGGTGTAGTGAACTAAAAACTTAATCCTTTTTTTATTGTAGCTCGGCCTGATGTAAAGCTAGAGAGCCAGTCATGAACGGAAACAACTGCTACCTACCTTTCTACAGGCAGCAGCCGCCTTCGCTATGCCGGTTTGAGACGAATGTGCACCATAGAGATTGACACGCATACATAACCCATAGACTTCATTCCCTCATTTGCAATCAGGTTTTTGGTTTGAGTAATTGACCCAAAACTGAGATGCGAATTTCAAAGCACATAACGGTTCATCGTTATTAACTCCACCTTCTTAAAGTCCAATTGCACTAAAAGGCCTGTTAAAGTTACTTTGACTGTTACATATTACGATGATTTTAACAGTTACGTTTACATTTACTCCACATGCATTGCACCATCATGTAAATTCATATCGTTATCGATAACAAGGTGGCTGATGTAATTATGAGTACATTCCCCACAAGTTAATAGAAAAACATATTTGACCTCTTTTCATAGACTTGACGTTAGTGACATTGGTTTAACTATTACTTTAACTTTGACCAGCCAAAATTCGCTGGTTACGGTTAGCGTTAAAGCAAGCGTCAAAACAGACAAGTTCTTTTTGAAGCAACGCAATTTTATTTTTAACCATTACTTTAACGTGAAAGTAATATGTTTAATAGTATTAGGCGTTACTTTGAGAAAACCCATAACAAAAATTATTTTCCAAACCCTACTTTGTAAATAATTTCTGCTAATCAATGTTAGCGAGGGTAGGTTAGTACCGAAACGCGTAGAACATGCATGTTGGTGAAGGGTCTAACATTGACAGTTGATGTGACTGTGTACCTACCCTCACTAATATTTTAATTAGTAGAAATTAGTTGCAAAGTAGTGTTCGGTTATAGTTAAGTTAAAGTAATAGTTAAGTCATGTGGTGCAATTGGACTAGTTCTTATGACATCACACACGTTCCAAAATTTTGTAATAATTATGAATTATGTTGTCTATCCACCGTATGCATAAACCATTGTGTGAATCTGCGTAATTGGTCGACGGCGCGCGCTGACTCCTCGCGAAGATGTGCGTTGTTCCGACGCAAACGGCGTACCTGCAATATAGAATAAACAAATATGGTAAGAAAAACAAAAGAAAAGATCAATATTTTCAAAAATCTAAGTTCATAGCCAGGCCTGACAAACACACGGCCCCGCTACTTAAAATCGTCAGGCCGCGAAACAAAGTGTCAACTGTCAATATATTTGTTAGTGGCATAAGATAGTTTTTATAAGTAGTTGCTTATCTACTACTATTATTCTATGATTTTTAATCTATAAAATATGATACATTATACATGGAACGTAATACATGTCTTTTATTCATTTTATCTAGTAAACCTTACAATTAATACACATTATTAATTTTGTGCTTAACAATATTTTTTATCTTGTCCATTCAGTTACTTATTACATAGTTCGCTTATTTTGTCTCTGACGCCCCATTAATCTTTAGTACGGGATGTAGGAACTTAGTTGTGATTCTATTTTAATTTTAATAATGCGTGGAATAATAAATAAATAAATTTACTAGTAGTAGGATGTCCACAATCCATCATAACTTGGCATCATCTAAGGTAGTACCTCCAATCTTAGGTAGTAGAATAACTAAGAGAAAATAAGCACTGACCTCCTCCTCGAGCTTCTGTCTGTGAAGCTGTTGTAACTTGGCGTCAGACTCCAACACGGCCACACGAGCCGACAAACCGCAACTACAACTCTGACACGACAAAGATGAAGACGACGGCGCAGGAGGTACCGGAGGCGGGGACTAAAAGAAGCGTTATAGATTTATTTATAGTAGCTCAGCATGCAACGACTACCATCACTAAGAAATACTGTAGACAGGGCGTCGTGCTATAGTCGGGGGCTGATCCCAAAACACGACGAGGTTATATCACTAGAAAATGGTAGTACTATCTCGGAATGGCAAAGCGGTCCAGCCCCAAAAACATGAGCCATAGCGTCCGTAATTAATGCTTAATCAATAAAATCAATTACCGTATTATCCTGCCAGCTGGATTCTTGTGTTTCACCTAGCACATCAATAGATGGTTCGGAATTCTCAATCGATGGATATTGATTTTCATCATATATCTGCGAAAATATACATCGTTTATTTACTTTCTATATACAATTTAGTCTACAAAAGTTCAACGCCATCTAGCGGTGAGTAGCTAAGTCGTCAGAGACTTCCTGACTTATGACCTCGACCTTCTGGGTATTTTTTTTCATTATAGTTCGGCATATTGTACTCCGCCTGATGTTAAACTAGAGTGCAATTCAACTGCAGTCGCCTCCGCTATACTGGCTTGAGGAGACGAATGTGTACCACCCAGATTAACATACGTTATACGGCTGTGGCTAATATAAGACGATCCAAATATCAAAACAGATAACATACCTGCAACACTCTTGTAGCAGTATGTACTAATGTAGACCAATCCAGTGCCGCAGCATCAGGCAAGGGTAGAGCACGTGGCGCCGCTCGTACAGTGTTCGGTGTACTCGCAGAACTATTCACTGGTGTATTCTTAACTATATTCTTAGGTGGCGATTGATGCGGTGTGACCGTTTGCGAACCAAGCTCCGTGTCCATGTAGCGGATTATTTCCTCCTGTGAACATACAGACTGGTTACTGTGCTGATTGGAAGGGTGAGGAGGTTGGTGACAACACTCCGCCTCACGTTAAGCTAGAGTGCAGTCCATGAATGGAAACAACTGCTACTACAGAGGAAATATTCAAATAACAGCTGCGTGCAGACATTTGTGGTAGCAATTGTAGCTCATGTCCAGCATATCAGTGTGAAGTTAACAGTAAGGTTCGTTTGCACCAGAAGGCCCGTTAAAGTTACTTTAACCATTTCGTTTACATTATGGTTTACATTTGCTCCACACGAGTTGCACCATCGTCGCGCCTGTAAATTTTTAAGCTTACTTTAACTCTAACCGTAACCAGTGAATCTTAGCAGGTTAAAGTAATCGTCAAATCAATGTCTTTAACGTCAAATGTATAAGAAGAAGCCAAATATATTTTTCTATTATTTTTTCGCGATCAGCCACCCCTTTCAACGATAACAATATGAATTTACACGATATTGCAACGCGTGTGGAGTAAATGTAAACGTTTAATGGTTACGTCGTCGCAGTAAAAGTAATAGTTAAACTAACCTAACCTAACTCGACATTGTAACCCCTATAAGCTTACGTTTCAACAAAAACAATTTTACTTTGTAATAACCAACAAAAATGCATACCGTAAGTGAAGTATTGACAGAGTGTCGTTTATGTTTATGCCTGGGTGAGTTATGATCACGTCGCGGCGACTCCACGCCACCGACACCTGGTGAACGACGACCGCTTCTGCCAGAACCACCTTTAACACACAAAGCTCATTATTATTACGTGAAATATATTAATTACGTTGGCGCTAGATTAAAGAACTCCCTTTAACTATGTAAGCTTGAAGAGACGAAGGTTGACAGCGCACACTCCTATCAACACGCGTCTAGGTTACTTCACAGTTGTTACATATATTTTTATATATTTTTTATATTTTAAGGGCGACCAGTGGTGGGAATCATTATATCATGCTTCTGTTAAGTAGACCAATCCTATGGCGAATGATCCACCTTTAGGTGCCACATCTTACACAATAAACCAATAAACTGTAGTATAAAAAAAGAACAAAAAAAATAATAAAAAATAAATAAATAAATAAAATGAAATCAAAATCAGAATTAAAGTCTAAATCAAAATTAAAATTAAAAGCAAAATCAAAGTTAAAGTCAAAATCAAAATTAAAATCAAAATCAAGATTAAAATTAAATTTAAAATCAGAATTAAAATTAAAATCTAAATTAGAATTAAAATCAAAACTAAAACCATAATTAAAATCAAAGTCAAAATAAAATTCAAAATTACAATTGAAAATTACAATTATTGGTACTAAACGGCTGACTGGGCTTAAAATCATCATTAGCTTGCCTACCACCCTTTAATAATAATAATAGACATATTATATTTTTAATGCAACGATTACTGCGCAATAAATAGCTCGTTAAAAATTATGGCATTAAAACTATGACCTGCTTGAATTAGTGTTTAACGTGTATTGCCGATAGTATCGATAGATAACGTCGAAAGATCGTAATGCATCAATTATTGCACTAGTTAATACGCGGATAATAAACTAGATTGTAATTATTAATGATACCTGTGCCATATCCCTCGCTGTCTGACCTAGGCGGTGACAAAGCCCTAGGTTCATACGCCCTCCTCTGTCTACCAGGTAATTGAGCATCACCTCTTCTAGGTCTAACCACTTCCTCCATCGCAGAACACGAACCGCGACAACCAGATGCAAGCGACAGCGTCACCTGGTTATTTTATTAATTACTCTTAAAATATAGCATTTAGGAAAGAAAAAATTTAATGTACTATGCGAGCCATAAGTACTGGACTTGCCGCTAACTTCACTTCACAGATGTGAAATAAATATGTGAAAAAAAAATGTAGTTAAAGCCTCCAATTCATCATAATCACACTTTGGAAGCTAGTAAATTACATTATGAAAGGTTTTTTACTATATTTAATGTGTTACTCAACCTTACTTGTACACCTCGAAGGAATAGAATGGTGGCGTCCTATTCTTTGTAAGTTCACATAAAATCAATTACCGTAACAGGATCAGAAGTCTTGAGCAGATCCACTAGATGGTCATGATGTAATGCGGTAACTGCTGCTCTGCATACTTCGACCAACCTGGCGCCTGGCCTCAACCCCGCCCTACTCGCACCGCCCGTACCCTCTACAGCGGTCACCAATCCATCCGGCTGAACGTGGAATCCTGAGGGTGTATAATGGGACAATTTTACTACTTGAATGGCATACGGTCCACGAGCTGTACCAACTTGACTGAGTCTGAGAGACTGTTCAGGTTGACTGGGCATACCCATCATCAGTCAATCTGATGCACAAATAACAGAATTACAAACTGACCAAGTTGTCCATTGGGACCTCTATCAAGCGCAGTTTCCTGCAGAGCTGTGGCATGCATGGGTGCAACAGCCTGTAGTCTCGATAGTAATGCCGCTGTTGCTCCACGTAGACGCACACACTCGCCGACATGATAATACAAACGGGTCCATATACCCCACACTACCCAACCTGGAAAATAAACAAAATAAAAAATAGTATCTGTTTGCTCTCACATGAGTGAAGACAGCGGCCAACATATGCTATTTGTATTCGAGTTGACAGGGCAGAGTCCTTATCTTATACTAAGCTCATGTTAAAAAAAAGATTTTTTTTTATTGTAGCTCGGCATGTGATAACACTCCGCCTGATGTAAAGCTAGAGTGTGGTCCATGAATGGAAACAACTGATACTACAGAGAAATCTCTACAAGCAGCAGTCACCTCCACTATGCCGGCTTGAAGAGACGAGCATGCCAGATTGACAGTGCACACTCCTCTCGTTCTATCTGGCTACTTTCAAACTATTCCCGAAACGCGACAAGGTCCCTTCACAGTTGTTACATTCGAAAGTGGTGGTACTGCCCCAGGATGGCAGACTGGATCATCGGTTTGCCTACCACTCTTTAAATTGAGTGGCCAAAGTACATATAACAAAGTTACATTGGTACCGGTCAGAATTTAGCGAGGTTCGAATATGGGGCTCATCGATCGCGAGTTCACGCGTCTTACCGCTAGACCACGGCCGCTCTGTTATTATTGTTGTTGTATTGTATTAACACATATATTAATATCAGTACTGATGTTACTGGATGTTAAACTTGTTTTCTAATCAAATCTATATACATATATTTAAAAAAATTACCTAGCAATTGTTCAGTGGGCAACACTAGAACAATTTGCCTTGTTGAGCTCTCTGCTAACACAATAGTATCAGCCGATATACCGGCAACACAGTCTAGTATTGTGCCACCAGATCCTTCATCTTCTACTTGTACCTAGAGAAGAAAAAATACAGTGTTAAAATGTTTACTAAGACTTCCAAGTTGAAAGGAGATTTGAAAAGCATGTTCTCCTATTTACAATTCTCTGGGTCTCTGTATATTTACTTTTCTTTACAAATCTTAAGTCCTTGGTGAGTCTTGGAGAATATGATTTTGAATGGACACATGGGGGGGGGCGACCAGTCTATGGGTCTTAGAAACCATTAGCAAGTCTAAGTGCATCATTGAAAGCTAAGCGCACTCAAGCACGTTCATGAACACCCAATGGATAATAATCCACCATTATCACACATTAACACTTGAAGAAATACACGTTTAATACCGGCAAAGGTGTTTGCGGCTCGGCAGACTAACGTATAACGTCAGCATAAGAAAATAATTCAGAATTGATTTTTTATAAAAGTAAATCATTACCTGAAAGCACAGAGCACCACCGACAGACACGTCTAGTGAAGTGTCACGTGACGTCAGTGGACCACCCCCACTACTATTGTTACCACCTTTCTGTAGTAGCGATGCAAATAGTGCTGCAATATTAAAAATTACAATTATTTCGAGTCGAATTTTAAATTTATATTTAGCCAGGTATAATGAGAGGAGTGTACACTGTCAATCTAGAACCTAGATGGTGCATACTCGGCATAGCGGAGGCGACTACTGCTCATAGAGATTTCTCTGCAGTAGCAGTCGTTTCCCTTCATGAACCGCACTCTAGCTTTACATCAGGCCGAGTGTTGTCACATGCCAAGCTACAATAAAAAAAAAAATACACAAAATACATGCACATGAGATGATGGATGGATGAGTGATGAGCTGTGTGTCTTCTTTAAGTGTTTCGGAAGCTTCTCTATTAAGCATCATACAAATAACGTCAGCCGTGTGTATTACGTAATAAAGTGTTGTTTTGTAGACGACATGTTTATTTACTCACGTTACCCCCAAACTAATACTTACAGAATTTTTGTCCAGTGTCCAATGTAGTCGCTGTGATATAATTTTTAGCGAGATCTTTAAGATACTCTTGTCTTGTACGAGTAGCCATCGTACTGAATTTTGGTGATTGTATAGCTGCATTTTCGCCGTTTATTACCTACAAATAAACAAATTTAATAATATTTCGGCGTGTAGAAACACAATTTCACCACAAAGAAATGTTTACTGACAGCAGTTGTCTTCACAATGGCTTGAGAAGACAATTGTGCATATCCATCCGCACAATTACTTCCAAGCTCATTCTGAGACTGGTCACTTCAAAGGTTTTAATACTACTCTAGGATGACAGATTAGGCCATCGTTTCTCAAGCGGGGTATCGCGGTGTCTGTTAAAATAATAAATACAAACTACTTATTAACATGTACGAACCAGTCCTAGCGTACGTGCCACTGTATGCGCAAGCGGCTTATATGACAAGTTCGTGCAAGTACACCACAGAATAAAACCAGTGAAGGCTAATATAACGTATAGCTGATAAAAATAGCGCGCTATGTACATATTATTATAATTTTACAGTGACAGGGTCGCAAGACTTTTTATTTAACTTTTTGGCTTTTTCGTGGGTCGCGACATGAAAATGGTTGAGAAACGATGGATTAGGCTAATAACCACCATCAGTCTATCTAGCACTCTTATTGAGTAGCCCATAACATAGTTACATTGGTATTGGCAAGAATTTTTGTAAAATGCTCAATCTCGGGCCTCTTCGGTCGTTAGTCGACGCCTTTTACTATTAGGCTACGGTCTTCTACCCTCACACTCCTTAATTAACAAAAAAACACTTACTTTACTCAACAACAAATCAGTAAAGACTTCTCCTTTGGGATAAACAGCACCTTCTTTAATGGGTGGCCCAAAAAGCGGCACCTCCTTTGCTCTAGTAACAGCTATACTATAATGCGTATTCTCTGTACACGGATCTATAACTCTCACTACCACAAACACATGTTGAAACTGCGAACGGATATTCCTCGGTGTGAAAGCCGCCGCTCCAGGTTCTTGGAAGACTATCGTCACAATATCATTGCCTATATGCCGTTTTCGTAATAGCTGTTGACGATTATTTGGTGTGTATGGAAGCATAGTGGATACATGAAACATTATTTCACAATTCTGATAGGTCGTATAAACAGAATAAAGGCCGGTGGAATCTGATTTGTTGTCTAAGCCAGCTTTGTATTTATCAAAGCCTTTAAGTCTGACAGTCTGGCCGAGCATCTGCAGGAACTCTACAAAGGCTGGCCCGGCTTCTTGGTTGTTGTACATCTCCTCTTCGGTAGATTGCCCTGCCTTACAATACATTACTCCGACTTTGTAGTGACGCGTCAGACATTGCTCGTCTAATCTAAGCAGTTGTTCTTCAGCGCCATTGTTTAATACTCCCAGTCTGAAAAAGAGAGGAAATATTTTCTTAACTTTCATATTAACAGTTCGATCAGATCTTGGTCACTCAGTAGATTGTAGATTCTTCGCGGCCGCGTTTCTCCAATTGAGCAGCTATGGCCGCTGATTGTGTGAGATGGTCCACTCGGTTCAAATGCTATTTTCATTCTACCTTCTTGTGGTAGCTACCACATACAAGTATAACTAGTAAACTAGTCCCGTTTCCGAATTGGCTAGGAAGTAGCCAGACATAACAAGAGAAGTGTAAATGGTCAGTGTTTGCAGCTTACAGCCATTTCTCTGTGGTAGCAATTGAGCCCGTTCATGGACTTTATTGTAGCTTAAAATCATGGATGGTGCAAGGCTACTATTAAAGCCCCCAAGGTTGGAGCAATGGTTTATACTCAATTTCTTAACCTACCTTAGACAATTTAATTGCAACTCAGGAGCGACATATTCAAAGACATCTTTTGTATTATATGTAGCAGAATTATTTTGTTTAGATGTTGGTATACATTCTTCAAGAACAGCCCCTCTTAGTGTTAATAATTCAGCCGTGCGCAAAACTAGTCTGTATTGCCAGACTAAAGTTGTAGCAGGCACTGAGGCATCATTACAACCGCGTCGCAATTCTATACGTTCTTTCTTTATGGATATAGCTACCGGTCCTAGGTTGTCGTCCATTCCGAACCAATTTTGGTGGGCTGTAATATGAATTTAAAAAATTAAAATTCTAAAAAAAACAATCCAGAGGTTTAATTTAATAATATAATAATATTATTTAAAGTAACGTAAAGTATGCCCATTCGCTTTAGAGAAATGGACCCAAGATTTTTTTCTCGTATTTGTCGATGATTTCAATCAGCATTTTGTAGAAAAATAAATCCACCTTCCTTGTCACCAACCAGTTTTAATTTTTTACCCGGATTATTGAGCAATTAGACTTTTTTAATGCAATATTTAAGGTTATTATCCTCCATGTATTATGTTAAATTGATGATTTCCGTTTTTTTTATGTAATTAAAAATTATCTATTGATTGTTAAACGATGTGTTGATATTATAATCGAAATTAATTAATAAAACAAATAAGATATTATTGACAAAAATGGTCATTGTCCCACCACAATACCAATTTGTTGTTTTTTGTTTTTGTTACCAATTACACTTACGTTGATTATAAAAATATTTTCTATAATACAATGCGCCTAAATCTTGACTCTCAATTGGCAGCGGCGATAGGTGAGATGGTGCGAACGGACATGCATTCTTCCAATGTGAATGTCCAGGTGGGTATTCCAGAATTGATAAACCGTAGGCAGCTCTTGGCCTATGCCAGCCACCTTCCTTTGGTGTTCTGCCACGCGATGTGCGCCTACACAGACTGACACAGCGTTCTTCTTCACCTAGAATAAAAGTTCAGCCGGAATTAGCTACATGGGAAACAACAAAATACGAGTAATTTGATGAACTATTATAAAAATTAACAACAGCGGGTGTGTAACCCACGGAAATATTCTTAAAATAGGTAAGGAGGCAGTGATGCATTACGAACATACTCTATGCAGTAATTATGAGTTGTTTTCATTAATTTCCACTTTCATTCAACTTGATTTATGTAAAGTAAGATGCATAATTAATTTTTATTAGATTACGCAAATACATTAGAACATATTTTCATTTGTATAAAACTGGAAGTTTACAATGTATTGTATCTAAGGTCACGAGTTGAACATGGTTTGACTAAAGACAGGAATCAAACCCGCATCTTCCATTATACGCACGGATTTTGTGATAACTAAGCTACACAGCGCTCACGTGAACGCGATTCTTTCCATCGGCAGTCCTTCTAACTGCTGGGTTGACGTCACGTTTTGATCGATTTACGCCACAATTAACACTAGCAATCTCTACTTTGCAGTTGAGGTAAATTACTAATTACTGCAACTGTATAATATAGTTTTTTTTTTAATTTTTGTAAAATAAACGAGGAGAATATAAAAATTTTCAATATAAAAAATTGTAGGCTGAGGTTGTTATGAAGTAGATTTAAAGCTTTGGAAACATTTTAAAAAATTGATGTATTGCAGTTTTTTTTTGAAGATGTTATACGGCTTACCATTTTGATCATTTTGCCACGACCACGATAACGTTCTGGCTAACCCTTTTTTTTATTATAGCTCGGCATGTGACAACACTCCGTCTGATGTAAAGCAAGAGTGCGGTCCAACAATGGAAACAACTACTACTACAGAGAAATCTCTACAGGCACCAGTCGCCTCCACTATGCCGGCTAGAAGAGACGAGCATGTACCATCCAGATTGACAGTGCACACTCCTCTCGTTATATCTGGCTACTTTCAAACTATTCCCGAAACGCGACAAGGTCACTTCACGGGTGTTACATTCGTAAGTGGTGGTACTACCCCAGGACGGCAGCCTGGACTAATAACCATCATCAGTCTGCCTACCACTCTGTTACCCTTTTACCCTCGATAAACTTCCGATATATATTACATACTTTAATTCTTATAATTGTAATGTAAATTGTAAAATATCTTACAGTCAATAAGCGTGAAATTCTAATACCTGAGTGAGATGAGTCAGTCATTAACCTGTTATCCTCAATGAAACCCATGTTACTAAGGTGAACGGAATTTCGTTTTCAAGAAATCTAGGTCTTATTTAGTCCTACTTTTCGTCTCAATTTTTATGTATTTATTAGTAACATTATCAGGATGAATTATGAGTTTTATTTTATTAAAATATTTTAGTGTATGTTTTGTTTGATTGTCTCTTTTAGTATACATATTATTTTTTTATCCAGGTATAATGGTAGACTTTTATTCTGGGTTAAAATCATAGAAATATATACTAGAGGTGCAAACTTCATACATCTGACATAAAAAACCGTAGAGCGGCTACTTGCGATTTGACAATTTTGCCAGCAAGTCAAATACTGACAGAGAACCTAAACGTGGCTGTGGTCATCCTTTCTCTCGCGTCACATTGGGAGCGCTATTGTGTAAATAGCCGTAGCCTGTACTAAATATTTTTTTTATATTCATTCATTTTTTAGCTAGATACAAACGATTATTTTATTTATAAGATTTTCACCGCTGTATTTATTTAATTTATACTATTTATTTATTTTTTTACTATTATTTATTATGGCTTTTGTTTATTTTATTCAGTATGTTTTATCACACCGTTCGCGTCCACCTGTCCAGGGTTCCAGCTGAAAACCAGCGCTACGAGCTGCCTCGTGTAGGTCGTTAGCACATGCTGAGCTGTGCGCCCTTTCGTCCCTACACATTCGCGTTCAGACTTACTATATTGTCTCATAAATGTTGTTCTGGGATGAATAAAGTTTTCTTTCTTTCTTATTGCACATCTAGTTGTATATATCAATGGTTAAAATAGCATTTTCACCCATGTTAATAAAGAAAAGGTCAAAATCTTTCTAAATAAATGGGCGAACGCAATAAGATGACTGGACGAGTTTCTTGTATGCGTAGCCATGGTCGAGTCTAATGATAAGACCTCACTCATGCGAATAAAATATTTTCATTTACATTTTAAAAAAGCATCCTGTAATAATATAATGCTAAACAACAGAATTCATTCAGCCATTTGGGCATGTTTGGGGGACAAACGAACAAACTTTCACATTCATACAATATTGCAATATTTTTAAAAGTCTGTGAACAGTAGATGTAAAAGATGTAGATAAAGTGAGAGACTCTGCCTACCCCTCTCTGCTCAAGTGTGAAACTTTTTGCGTGTTATCTTGAACTTGTGGCCTAAAAATCTTAATACTATACAAAAATACAAGTAACATAAGCAGATTCCATAAATATGCACCTAATTCCCACAGAAAACAATAGAAGGTATGGAGAGTTAAAAAAAAAACTTGCATAATGAAAGTTCGTAACAAATATTTTTAGCTCATTTCCTAATAATCTACTTTTCTTATCAATATTAAAAGAATATATATTTTTTTAAATTATAATAATCCTTAATAAATAAAATTACAAAATTATAATAAAAATAATAAATTGTTTCACCATAATAAATAAAAGTCACTTTAAGGTGGAAGCCAACACCTGAGCGTCCATACATTTTGTTTTACAACATTGTTTGAAACATAAGCAGATTTATGTTGAAATTAAGTAATTTTATAACTTTCTCAGCACCAATTATTATCGCAAATCACTATAATAAACAAATAGCTACGGCACAGAATATATAAAATGCATATTAAATATTTTAAACATTTTATATTGGTTATATTTCACAAGCATTTTATATATTCCGTGCCATAGCTATTTGTTTATTATAGTGATTTGCGATAATAATTAGTGCTGAGAAAGTTATAAAATTACTTAATTTCAACATAAATCTGCTTATGTTTCAAACAATGTTGTAGAATAAAATGTATGGATGCTCAGGTGTTGGCTTTCACTTTAAGCTATATTTGTACTCAATTTTTATTGTATATTGTATATTGTTTTAATCATAGAGATATATGTTATATGCGTGACAATTGTATTGTATTGTATATACATGAAAAAAGCTATTTGACAATGTTGCTTTCAAGTCAAATACCTACTAACTGATAGAAAACCTAAAAGTGACTGCGGTCATCTTCTCTCGAGTCACATTGGGAGCATTATTGCTTATCTAGTTGTATACATATATCAATGGTTTTAGAACATGTAGATAGTTTAGCAAAGTAATGGTAACAATTAATATGACCCATCCATTAAGTCTACAATAATATTATTAATTTGAAACTCATAATTTATAATGTTATAAAAGTTAATTTATTAGTCATTTTTAAAACCACTTTGTGGCATATTAAAATCCTGAATTTTTAATTATTATGATGAAAATTAAATTTAAAAAAAACTAACTTGACTTGAGGCTTTGACAACTAAGCTATGCAGCCATTGGCGCTTTACTTGACCGTATGGAATTTAGTCTGTTCTATATTTCCATCGGCAGTCCTTTCAATTGCTGACGTCAATCATATATTACTGTTATCTTCAATTTTCATTATAACTTAATAATTGTAAGTTATTTAAAATAAAATGTGTTAAAATAATAATAAAACTAACCTCCAAGTTCATTCCGGAAAAAAGGACAGCTCTCAACCAATTGATTCGATCTTCCATCTCCTGTATCAGGTACACCTAATTCACCCGGAGCTGATCCTCGAGATGCTAATAAAGAAGCTGCTGATGCTCCAGTTGTAGTATTCCTCCGGCGACTGAGTAATGCTCCTCGTAGTGTTGCCGCGTAACTCAAGTTAGCCAGCAAAGACTGGCAGTCATAATGAGCAAACTGCCGCTTTTTATTACTGTCGCCATCCATCGACAATCGCGATAATGTCTCGTTCAATGTTGCATCGTCAAGTTGCACCTTTGCTAAGTTATGGCCATTGCCACCCCACAACTTGTGAAATTTTAATCTTGGCTTAGGACTACTGCTGGATCTCGGTGTGGGTCCGTCCGCATGATCCGTCGCGGCAAAACCATCAGTTCGTTCACTACGAGCGTGAACCATACCCGGAATTCTATCACCACCGATTACGTCAATGGATCCATGACTACCGTACTCCCGTCTCAAGCCATTCCCCGCAGGATGCTCACCGTATATCAAATCCAAGCTGCTGTTGCTGCGATACATAACATCGCGATTATCTTTCTTTCTGAATAGGTCCTGAGACAACATGACATTGTCTACTCATACATTGGTTTGTCATCAGACTCGATATCAACACCTTTCATAATATTTCATCGTAAACTGTTAAAAATTGTTAAATGGAAAACGTTTAGTTCATCCTCGTCTTTCGAGGAAACTCTTTCAAACACCATCCAAAAGTTATACACAAGTCCTCTCGTAAACAAAGTTGCAAATTATAACTTAATACACTTAATATTCGATTCACTGTACACGAAGCAATCGTTATATTTATATAAAAGACTATACAAACTACGAAACACACATCACAACAAAAGCGGATTAATTATTGCAAAAAATAATTAGAAAAATTATCACAAAATCACAACGAACTGCAATGCAGTAGTGTTGCAAAAGGAAAAATATACAATACAAAATACAACACGCGAGAATGAATGAGTAATTGAACGGCTCATTGAATAAGTTTTTGCATCAGTGAGACTTCTATTGAAATAATTAGAAACACTAATTCGGCTACTCATTGATAGATGGCGCTATGTTAATAAATGCGCTTATTTGCACCGTTTCTATAGCAGCCACTCAAATACAAAACAGTTGATTTATACCTGAGAAATGTATTCTATACCAGAAATTGCAACCCAAATGATAGAACAATTTGTATCGAAAGACAAAGGGGAAAACGCTAAAACAATAATATTCACTGGAAGTAAATCTGTGGTTAGTTGTTTTTACTTTCAAACCGAATACCTAAACGGTAGTTATGTACCCATTGAGATAAATACATATATCTCAATGTACCTATGTACCTATGTGATTTAATGTTTTTATAAATCCGACTGTGAACTTTCAGGGTAAAAGTACACTATTGTATTCGTTTCTCGATAAAAACGATGCACCACGTGAAACATTAGTTTTAGAATACATGTTTGGTAGAAAATCTAATCAAAAACAATCAATGGAAAAAAGCATTTGCCACGTTTGGGAATATGGCGGTAAATTAGAATTATTGAAAAACGTTCTCGTTACAATACCACAAAGAGGAACATGTTTTTATTGTGTAATGGTTGATTTGAGTAAAATTAAAACAATTTGGCCTTGTATAGAGATATGTTTAAAAACATTCGACGAAATTGAAAATGGAAATAATGATAAACATCTTATAATAATTGGCGGGAAATATGATTTGTTTAAAAATTATGGTAAGCATAGATATCAAACATAGAAATAATATATCTTTTTTTTTTGTTTAGTGAGTGCAATTTTGAACTGTAAGAGACAGCGAAATTTTCTCTTCTCAAAATTCTCGAATCACGGCTTTTTAATGTTAATAAAAACTGCATAAATAGATTTTTTAAGACCTTAAGATTTTATAAGATAAGACAATCAATCTATCATCCTAAATATGATCATAATCGATAGGTATATTTTCAGACAGTGAAATAAAGAAAATTATATGCACTACATTGAGATGTGTTGCAATCATAAAAAATGCAGATTTATATTTTTATTCGTCCAAAGAACCAAGCTTAGCGCGAAGAACAAAAGATGTGTTATATAATTTTGGTTTTAAAAATGATTATGTTTCAAAAGAAAAATGTACTAATTACACTAAACCGCTGTTTATTCCAAAAAATATGGATAGTTGGGAACATATTGGTATTTCACCTATGTCTTTAGAAGAGGTAAGAACTTCAATAAATAGCAGTTACACAAACTCCCAATGCAGTTTTGGAGGGAAAAATAAAATAAACGTTCCCCACTTACCCACATTCACGAATACTTAAAGCCGGCGCTACACGCTGGCGTGCATTTTACACTCAAAGAAACACAAACGGAAAATGGGACAATTTCAGCAGTTTTTTTTTAAATTTCAGGTAAAAATGAAACACATAACGCGTATATCTTCAGACTCTGACGTGTCCCTGACTTCTACCACTCAAGATGGTGGGCCACAACGAGCTCATGCTGAACCGGTCCTAGATTTATTTGCTAAAAATAAATATGATGAGCTACGTAAATTGGAGGGATTAGATCTTTCAATTGATGAATATTTAAATAATTTATATTAAATGAATATACTTATATTAAAAGCGTGTCTTATTCACATAATATTTATTATAATAGTATAAAATATATTGTCGTGGTTCATGATAATCAGCACAAGAACTAAGAAAAAAAAAATTGATAAATTGGTTAGTTTAAAAGTTGATTTTTACTGTGAGTTTTTTTACCAAATTGTCCTCTCTTAAATGAACTCTCCATCAACATCAAGAGAGCCCCGAACCGAGCTTCTTTTAAGGCCATGCTTCAACAACACCTCGCTGGATAAAGTTGCAACACCCTATTCTCCTAGGGACCTAGACGCTCAACAAGTCGTCTCCTTGCCTATCAGAAAACTTCTCATCACAGTATTTATTATATATAGCGTAGTATATTTATTATATTTTATAGTAGTATTTATTTTATTGTGTGTATGTATATATTGTATATTTTATTTATGTATTTACTATAATTATATACTCTGTCCCCCTTACCGACTCTCACTTACCCAAAGGTCGACTGGTAGATAAAGCCTCACGGCTTTAAGTCCACCTTTTGAAAATTTACAATAAAGTATATAAATAAATAATTTTAAGGCTGATACACTGTCCGGTTTTTTTTCTCAACACATACTGGTAACCCTAATTTATATCCCATACGTATCCGTATACGGGCAAGAGCTAGTATAAATAAATAATGCACAAGTTGGTAGGAGTTCAATTGTTTTATTATAAATTGTATTTATGTGTTTTCAACATGTTTTCTTGATATACGCGAATCTAATATACGTAGGGCTTGTACCGCTGGTGCATGCTCTGATTTCATTGCTAAACTTGCTTGTAAACATCGGCGTGCTAACAATAGATCGCCTGTAGACTGAAAAATAATATTTATTAAATCGTAAAAGCTTTAAGCCTCAAGAGAACGTAGATTAGATATAGATTTAGATATAGATAGATTATCATACAAAATTATTTTTATATTGAAATTGTAACTAATTAATTAAAATTTAATATTCGTTCTTGCAACGGCAACCGTTTCCTATGATAGAGAGGACCAAGTATGAGGTTACATTTACGTCGTGACGGCGTAACGCGAATCGCTCCATCAATCAGATGATGCTATTTTGTCCGCCAAGGTAATAGAAAAACAAATGAAGCGATCTTATTGGGGGAGGTATCTCGCGTTACGCTGTTTGGCGTAATGTAACCTCGGAGTTGGTCTCTAGGTTCTTCTAGTTCAGAGAACTTTTTTATTTATTTCGGAATTAGCTTGGAAATAGCCGTATATAGTAAACTAGGAAAGTACGCCTCGTCCATAAAGCGGCCATAGCGGAGGTAATAAAGTTAAAATCAACTTTATAACTTACAAGAGCAACATGTGCTAAATTGAACCAAATTTCAGCTTTTGTTTCGGGGGTTGTAGCGAAATATAGAGCTTGTCTAAAGCAGGGTAGAGTCAGGTCCCATTGATTGCAGTAGAGACAGCAAAGACCTAGGTTATTGTAGACCTCTGCACCAGGTGGACTCGTTGCTAAAAGCCTCCTAAAATATTACATATCTTAAAATATTTTATATCTGTTTGATTGCTTTAATTATAAGTGTATTATATTGTAATTATAAGTATAGTGGAGGCGACTGCAGCCCGTAGAGATTTCTCTGTTGTAGCAGTTGTTTCCATTCATGGACCGCACTCTAGCTTTACATCAGGCGGAGTGTTGTCACATGTCGAGCTACAATAAAAAAAAAAAAAGTGTAAAATCAATCTATTTTTTTGTTTATTTTTCGAGTAAGAGGTAAGTTTCTAGGAAGTAAGTTTTTAAAATAATTTTAGAGCAGCCGTGGTCTAGCGGTAAGACGCGTGAACTCACGATCGATGAGACCCGTGTTCGAACCTCGTATCAGTGTAACTAACTATTTAACTTATTTTTAACTTTGGTCGCCCAGTGTCTATAGGCACTATTAACCGTCTGCCGTCTTGAGGTAGTACCACCACTTTCGAATGTAACACATGTGAAGTGACCTTGTCGCGTTTCGGAAACAGTTTGGAAGTAGCCAGGTATATCGAGAGGAGTGTGCAGTGTCTATCTGGTCGAATAGAATACAATAAAAATAAAATCAAATGGAAGTTAAAAATCTTTCCAACTCACCGATAATATCTCATAGCAATTTCAGGTTGATCATTATAAAAATTAAACATCGCTATATTCGCAATGGCTTCCATATTGGTAGCATCCGCTATAGCTACACGTCTATATTCTCTAACCGCTGACGTAGTGTTCCCCATTTCATCATTAATTCTTGCCAGTTCCAATAACAACGCGGTGTCTTCATGAAAAACGCCTAAACCTTGTTTGCACGCCTCTAAAGCTGATAATGGCTGATTTAGTCCTACGTACATAGCTATAAGTCTCAGGTACAGAGCTATATGTTTGTTTTGCCTCAACGCCTGGCGGAGTGCCTCTTCTGCGTTCCTGTGCATTCCTAGAGTGCTATAACAACGTGCCATGGTGAAGTTCCACCACCAGTCTGTGTTATTATCTGCTTTTTGGGCTTGTAATGCTATTTCCATTGCCTGTGAAATAAAAAAATATATTTCAGAATAAGAAAGACATGAAAAAGATTTTGAATAAAAAAATTCGATTACTAACATTGGGAACTTTATTTTTAAACGTATATTCTATTTGGCTGTGAAAACTGCATAAGTGCACTATATGTACAGGGTGAATTTTTCAAGTGGGCTTTCATGGCCAAATCCTAATCTATAAGAGATATCGAAAAATGCTGAAAGGAGTCTCGATGCCGATTTTGATTAAAACTAAAACTGCATTATTAGATTTTTGATAAATCCATTTTCCCGGCCAGGAATCGAACCTGTTGATTTTGAAAAAATAAAAACACTCTGTATTTTTGCACTATCCGGTAGTGTTCCCGATAAGGATCAAATTCTGGGAAGTAATGATATACGGCAAACCAAAGAAAAGTGTTGATTTTTAACAAATTGACTTTTATTTCCATGTATTTATACATTACCGGTACATTGATAACATTTATTATAATTTATGATAATCGAAAATCATCATATTGATTTAAAATCTCGCGCTCTTCGAGGTTAAATGAAAGGAAAGTCTTGATTTTTAGCAAAATAATGTTTTATTTTTTTAACATTAAGTAATTAAATCTTAATTAATCAATTGTTCAAAATGATCGCCATTATTTTCAATACATAGCTGAACTCGACGCCTCAAGGAGTGTACTGCATTCCACATCACAAGGTTATTGATTCCGTTCAGATTATTCCCTAACGCTAGTTTTAAGTCATCAATTTCATTGTACGTAGGTACATTTGTAAATTTCGTTTTTGACATGCCCCCAGAGAAAATAATCTAAAGGTGTTAGATCTGGCGACCTAGCCGGCCACGGCACAGGACCTTAAAAATTATAGTTTTTCCTATGTTTCAATTGTTTTCTTTTTAATCATAGCTTTTAACCTCGAAGAGCGCGAGATTTTAAATCAAAACATAATAAATGTAGTAGGTAATGTATAAATACATGGAAATAAGAGACAATTTGTTAAAAATCAACACTTTTCTTTGGTTTGCCGTATATCATTACTTCCCAGAATTTGATCCTTATCAGGAACACTATCGGATGGTGCAAAAATATAGAGTGTTTTTATTTTTTCAAAATCAACAGGTTCGATTCCTGGCCAGGAAAATGGATTTATCAAAAATCTAATAATGCAGTTTTAGTTTTCATCAAAATCGGCATCGAGACTCCTTTCAGCATTTTTCGATATCTCTTATAGTTTAGGATTTCGCCATGAAAGCCCACTTGAAAAATTCACCCTGTATACGTAAAAAAACGTATCGAGTTAAAAAAAGTTGATACCTGTACCGGCTAAGCTATACCGGCTTGAGGAGACGAATATCCAGGTTGTCAATTCTGTTCAAGTTCATTCAAGTTCTGAAACTACCCCAGGATGGCATGGGCTAACAAATTTTTCCTTGCTTCTACAAAGTATATTTTATTGCGTAAAATTGTTTTTATCTTTTCACTATCAAAAAGGTTGACCTCACTACTGATCGCGATAAAAGTTTTTCGGATAATTTGTACGGGAATAAATACTATGAAAATTGACTGAACTTACTTTTCGTACATCTCCCTCACAATAAAATATGTATTCAAATATAGTTTTTGCATTTGATAGGAAATGCGGATCCTCTTTAGTTGCCAAAGTCAATGTGAATGGAGCTCCAGGTGTGAATGGTGCTCCGGCGACTGCTGTGGCTGCCCTCGATGCTCTCGCTGCTGTATGGAGTGCTGAACGAGCAGTACGAGCGCGAGCTGTGCTTGTTGATGTGCCAGCTCGACTTCGCATAGCTGCCGTGGCTGTTGCTCGCTAGATAATAAACAGATACTTTAACCGTATCTTTTTTATGACAACACTGCTTGATTATTATGACGTAACTGCTAATACAAAGAAATTTCTGGAGACAGGAGTCGCCCCCGCTATGCCGACTTGCATAGGTGACAAATGCACACCATACAAATTGAAAGTGGTGTGCATTTTTTGTTGTACCTAGCTACTTCCAAACTGTGTTATATTCGTAAGTGGCGCGGCAGACTGGGCTAATAACCATCATCAGTCTGCCTACCACTATTTAATAGTGCCTATAGGCATATAAGGTCGTTCAGTACCTGTGATACAAGCACAGGATAGGCATAAAAAAAAAGGATAATATTAGACTCACGTACAAGTGGGATATGTTGGGCTGTTCTACTCTGAGGCGTTTGGAAGCTGGTGCCAGGCCTAGGTGTTTTAGCCACAGCAGTTGTCACCATGTCATCGTGAGCCATACTATATTCTACCTCCTCATAACCATTGCCAGCAATTTTAGCTTGTATTGTTAAAGCTCGCATGTGTATAAGTTGCAAAAGGCTATCGTCCCGTTTTTGCAGCTCATCCGAACATAATTTTAAACATTTGTCGTATTGTCTTGTTTTGTATAGGTTTAATATACGATAGGTAATTTCCATATTTTATGTTTTTCTTTTGTTTTTCTTAATGTTTGCGTCTGATGTTGCTTAGCAACTCCTTTAACTTGCAACGCTTACGTCAAAAACCTGGATATCAACAGCTAAATAGCAATTTTTTTTATTTTATTTAAATGAACTCACTGTAGAAATCTACGTCACAAGAGGTAAAGCTACATAACGATTATAACGAAAGGAGTGTGCCCTGTCCATGAATGGCACATATTTATCTCCTTAAACCGGTTATAGTGCAGGTGATTGCGATATTTCTCTGTGGTAGCAATTGTATCCGTTCATGGATCGCACTCTAGCGATAATATCTGGATTATAATGGGTCTGTCTACGCCTAAAATCGTAGCCGTGATAGTTAGTTAAAAATAGGACAAAGAGTGTTGATTTAGGATAATGAGAAAAAGTAATTAACAATTTGTTCATTACACTTCATAGATTTTTATTTGCTGACGTCAGTTTCTTTGTTTTATTGTCTGAAAATAAGTGAAATCATTTGTTCTCAACCTTTCTGTTAGAATATTTTTAACCTATTGAGTTTAATTTTTTTTTTAAATTGTAGCTCGACATGTGACAACACTCCGCCTGATGTAAAGCTAGAGCGTGGTCCATGAATGGAAACAACTGCTACCACAGAGAAATCTCTACGGGCAGCAGTCGCCTCCACTATGCCGGCTTGAGGAGACGAGCATGTACCATCTTAGATTGACAGTGCACTCTTATATCTAGCTACTTTCAAACTATTAAGCGACAAGGTCACTTCACGGATGTTACATTCGAAAGTGGTGGTACTGCCCCGGGACGACAGACTGGACAAATAACCATCATCAGTTTGCCTACCACTCTTTAATATAAGTACTTTCATGGAAGGAATGTGGTAAAATAGTATGATGTAATAAAACCCAGTCTGATTAAACGAACTCGTCATTTTGATACGTGGTTTTGTCGCCTGAAAGAAAAAGTTGAGAATCTCTGAGCTATTTCAAAAGTTCCTCCACTTTAATATAAAAGCCCTAAACAAATCTTTGCTATTCAGTGAAGGTACTCCAGCCTGCCTGTCTTACTAATTAAGTAGGTGCGTAAAAATGTTTCTTAAATTCTTTATCTCTTTAATACCGCTAAAATTACGGTAATTAAGTCCCAAATCCATCATTAATGGCCCATTCATATTGCAATCTGTAACCCGATGACACTAACAACTGCGGAGAACAGCCAGCAGATGAGATGAGACAGAAATCACGTCGGCTATGCCGGCTTTTAAAAAGAAGGGAAGCCGTGGCTTTTGTCACAAGCAAGCACAGCCTACCCTAATAGTTGATATAAGCGTGAGTTAATGCTTTTTTACGTAAACAGGACAGCAGTATGCTTCTATGGAGTCTGATATTATTGATGAGCATTGCACATGGACACATATTAGCTCTGGATTCATGGAAAAAACCTGGATGTCATAGGATCGGTATGTACTGAACCCGAAAGCAGTGGTACGATTTCAACTCCAAATAGCCTAAGCTTGTCTAATTACAGGACACACGAGAAACATAAGCATACCAGACTGCGTTGAATTCAAAATAACGACAAATGCATGCCGAGGATATTGTGAATCTTGGTCCCTGGCCAGCGCTATGTTGGGGCTAAAACGACACCCCGTTACCTCATTGGGGCAATGTTGTAATATTATTGAATCTGAAGATGTAAGTTTAACTTTAAATTGCTTTACTATTAATAGAAGATAGGCAGGTAAGTATTTATGCGGCGAAGTTTTCTTTTGTTCTAGGTCTCAGTAAAGGTTCTCTGCCTGAATGGTGAGAGAAATTTAATATTTAAGTCAGCAACAGCATGTGCCTGTTATCATTGCCAGAAGGATTAGAAATGTTTAGGAAGAAGGATTAGAAAAGATTGAAAAAAAAAATAAGAAGGAAAGATGGCTATACTGCTGCATACTCTAATTATAAGTGTAACTTGCAATTAAAAAAAAAACCAAACATAATTTGATTTTATAAAAAGTGTTTTAATTCTTCCTATAGTAAGTAACATATCCCAACCAACAAAATATTTAAATGATTAGAAGTTAATATAATAAAATTTTTTGAACGTGTTGTGCAAATATGACACATGTCACATATTGTACTTTTGTTTCACTTTCAATAATTAGTGCGTATGTATAATACCAAACTAATTTTAATAAATTTAAAAAAAAATTAAAGAAATTAACTATTTCGTAACAAAGGATCACTGTTCTATTATTAAATTTACCAATATATTTTTATTGATAATTATTATAATACAATGTCTTTTATATCCTACTGTTCTTATAATTTTCTTACATCGACTTTTATTTTATTATATTTTAGAAAAGCGCCAATACATACATTTTGTAACATATTTAATCTGTCACCGTGTTATCTGTCAGTGAGATGTGGTTCGATTTGCGATGGGTTGTACAATATTTTATTTCTGTATTAAAAGATGACAAGACTTTAGAATAAAGTAATTAGTATTTCGCTTTGGTAATGATATTAAGAAAAATGTTATGGAGGACAAGTCTATCTCATCTAATAAAACGCCAACATGGCAAACCTGCGTTCACTGTCCCAACCTCCTATTTAACACTACCACCGAATTTGAGAGGTATTTATCAATTAATATTTATGTTGTATGCTGTCATAGGTCGTTTTCAACTTAGATAGTGAAGGTTAAAATGATAGGTTAATATATTTTAATTGATTAGTGTGTTGAAACAGCTGTGCAAAATAAGACTATACACTTTGCTCTTCGATTTATTTTTTGCACTTTATTTTGCAGGCATTTGTTACAAAGGCACAGTTATAAGGAAGGTTCAATAATATTATGTCAATATGGACAGAATGGTATGTGTTCTGCACTTCAATTTGGTGATTTACGCAAAGCTGGCTTCAGATATCATGTGAGAGAGTATCATCTGTATTCAGAAGATACATCAGACAAGTGGACATTCTACTCGTCGTCACAAAATCTTCCTGCAGTATTAAATGACCCAAATAGAGGCAAACAAAGTAATTTCTTCACTAAAACTTGGGGAGACTATTTTATTGATAAAGTTGAGATTTATCCTAGTCCATATATCCCGGAAATAAAATTAGCGCATTTTGAATCATATTGTAAGAAAATTTCTAAAAGATATAAACGTCATTATAGATTAAAAGATAATGTTAATAGTAAGCCTAAAACACCAGTAATAGAGAATGACTGTGAGATTCCGAAGATATTTTTTGAAGCAAACTTATCGCTGAACGAGCCTGAAGTATTTGCGGAAGTGTTCCCCAACTTAGTATTCAATGACTCTGGCAAATCAGTGAAGGCAATACAGGAATCTTTAAGCACATACCTTGATGTTATAGAAATAAGAATATCTAAACAAGTTGCTCAGAAATCTGAAGAATTTTTTAATGCTATGTTGTCTCATGATACAATAATGGAGCAAATGGCAGCTGCAGTCAATACAGTGAGACAAACGAGGCATAATATGAAAGAAATAAAAGATAATTTAACTGAAAATTCTAGAAAAATAGTTAAGTTAACAAGGACTACTCAGAATTTGACTAAAATACATGAAACTTTGAAATTAATGAGTACCGTACAGCAAACACAACCAATGATACAATTATTATTGAGTACATCTGATTATGTCGCTGCTTTAGATCTTATTAGCTCAACACAGAATGTATTAACAACCAGACTCTCAGGTATACAAGCTTTCCGTCATCTATCACCACAACTGACAGAAATGAAACGGTTAATTCATAAAATGCTGAATAATGAACTGCAAAAATTTATATTAACAGACCTAAACAGGCCTCCGATGGATGACTCGGAATTACCAGAGAGAGATCAACTCACGTCTATTGTGTCAGGTATATTGAGGCTAAAAGAACTAGATTTTATTGATACATTCAAAATAGAAGGTATGACAACAATACAAGCGACAATTAAACAATGTGTAGTGGAAATTGTATCAGAGAGAGAAGGTCACTCCGAGATAGTACTCCGAGGCAACTCAGATAATATGTGGCTAATGTGCAATGAGGGTATAGTGTTTCTAGAACGAGTAACACCAAAATTATTAATTGTATTTAAAAGAATTGTTTCTATAAGTAATTTAATATTAGAAATAAGCCAAACAGATGATGTGACCGGATTGGAAGGTGAAGATACTTGGTCTAAAGATGATATACAAGCTGTTGAAGCTAAACTAAAAAAAATGACAACTTCTTTATCTGATTACTGTAATGAGAGATGTGCCAATCTTATAGTTACAAAATCTGATAAGGATTATGGGTTTAATGATCTATCACAGCTGTCCCACTTAGCTAAGTTAATAGAAACGTTTGCACATGAATGTGAAGCTATCACTGGACATAATAGTAATGCTATGACGTTAGCTTTAAGGAGTTTCGCTATGAAATTCATCCAGAGTTTACATAACGAGAGAAGAACACAACTAACTACGAGTCTCAATTCTGAGCGTTGGAAGTTGACCACTGTCCCCTGCGAGCTTCAGAGTGTAATAGACAAAATATGTGAAATCGGAGAGATACCAGATGAAATTGTTTTTAAAAATGAAAAGAAAGATAATCAGTATTTAATTATAAATAAAGAAAATTATGCTGTTGTGGCGACGGTGCAGCTACTTGTTAAGATATTGTTGGAGTATTGCGATGCTACGCGACAATCACCTATTATAGTACAGTATGTGGTTCACTGCATGCTCGAGCTTATTAGACACTTCAACTCCAGGTGCTGCCAGTTAGTACTGGGAGCCGGTGCTATCCAGAGTGCTGGACTTAAGACTATTACCACTTCCAATTTAGCATTAGTGTTCAGGTCTCTACAAGTTATATTATGGCTGTTACCTATGATAAAGAAGCTACTAGATAAACTTAACACTAAGGAATTATCCCTCAATGGCTTCGTAACGTTAGAGAACGATATAAATAGTCATAAACAGGAAATAGAGAATAAAATATGTATAATAGTCACTAATTTATTAACGTCTCAATTGACTGGGTGGGAAGCCAAACCTCCAGTCCCTTCTCAGACATTCCGAAGTATTTCCAAACATTTAGTAAAATTACACGAAGCGCTAATAGATATATTGACTAATGAGGAAATAAGAACAATATATAAAAGAGTGCATGAAAATTTTAAGGATAAATTAAGAGAACAGTTATTGAAAATGAATATTGTTGCGAATGGTAGTCCTCAACACGGTGTCGTAACATCCGAACTAACTTTCTATTTACAAACATTAAAAACTTTAAGATTGATAAAGGAAAATGATCCAGAAGATAATATATTGTACGAAGTTTGGTTGAATTAACTATTAATGAAATATTTCATGTACATTTGTATTACAACATACACTCGATTGACTGTTATCTTGTTTTTTAAGTATAAATAATAAAGATTTTAATATACATACTACATGTGGCATTTGTTTTATAGAAAAAAAAAGAAAACCCATAACTAAGTAGCTGGTAAATTAGCAATAATTAATAGTATACAATCCTAAAAAACCTTGAGAAGTCTTTAAAAAAAAAATTAATGCCCTGATCCTAGTTTAGGGTGGAAAAAAAGTGGAAAACAACCGTTTCGAAGCTACAGGTATATGTTTTACTGTGGTTTAAGAGTGCCCTATTTTGCATAAAAATTTTGATTTTGAAGACAACAGGACAACAAGATTAGCATGCTAACCACATAATGAAAATTAAAAAAAAACGTCAAAACCACAATTCCAACTCAATTATTAGTATATAGTCATAATCATCAAGGTTAAATAAATAAATGGAATGTAGCAATAAAATATTTTTATTTTATATAACAAAATATATATTTTTCTAAAGTATTTAAATTCCAGTCAATAACTTACAACTATCTTAAAATATACCCTATATTTTATTACAAGACTAAACTTCTTATTATTTAGTTCATTTGAGACTGCTAACTTACATAATTTTTGGTGAAAGGTAATTGTCAAGTGTCATAAAAGAATGAAGCTAATGGATATCTAATAAGAAAAGCAACTAAACTACAACACATTTGGAAAACTAACAGCAAAACAGTCAATTTAGATTCCTTCATTGACCCAAATTTAATTATAAATAAATTAATTAAAGTTAAATTATTAACATTAATACCATCTTTATCTTCTTTTCTATCGATTAATCTTAACAATGTTAATATTTCGAGCATTATTCTACCTAAAAAACCTAAATCTTTCTTTACTATTACAGTCCTACTAGATTCTAATAGGTCTAGCTTAGTGTTATACTTAGGTAACCTATGCCTAGGACATGGAATAAAATGGAACAACTGAGGGACTGAATAAAGGAAATTAATAACTTGTGGTATGAAAAATAACAATACAGTTTTACTGAAATGCCCCAAGATTCCGACTACAGCAAAAGTCATGCCAGAAACATAACAGAAGGTGTCACCAACAAACACTGATGAGGGATGCCTGTAAATATATAAAAAATATATGTTATATCAAATTAAAAGGTTTGTATATTGTAATTGTTCATAATTAGGGTTACCACATCAAAAAATCATTTTAATGCAATGAAAACTAGATTTGACAACCCTACTGATGCTATTAGCCACTTGAGTAATTAGTTACTTCTACAAATACTTAGGCTTTGAACACAAAACTTATGCTATTTTATTATATGAAATTATAGTATAGTTATACAACAGAAAGAAAGTTTAATGACCTTTATGCCTACTGCCATTAAGAAACATACCAAAAAAGAAATCTATAAAATGAACAATAACAATATAAACAATGGCGGCCATGGTCTAACGGTAAGACGCTTGAACTCACGATCGATGAGACCTGTGTTCGAACCTCGCTAATTCTGACCGGTACCAATGTAACTTTGTTATATGTACTTTGGTCGCTCAGTGCCTATAGGCACTATTAAAGAGTGGTAGGCAGACTGATGATGGTTATTTGTCCAGTCTGCCGTCCTGGGGTAGTACCACCACTTTCGAATGTAACACCCGTGAAGTGACTTTGTCGCGTTTCAGGAATAGTTTGAAAGTAGCCAGGTATAACGAGAGGAGTGTGCACTGTCAATCTAAGATGGTACATGCTCGTCTCCTCAAGCCGGCATAGTGGAGGCGACTGCTGCCCGCACAGGTTTCTCTGTAGTAGCAGTTGTTTCCATTCATGGACCGCACTCTAGCTTTACATCAGGCGGAGTGTTGTCACATGCCGAGCTCCAATAAAAAAAAAAAAAAAAAAAATGAACACATTATAAAAGAAAAATTGTGCTAGTAGTCACTGCTGTTGTGCACATCTAGGTATAAATGTGCAAGAGGAAGAGACAAGCTTCTTCTCCTTTTTACTGGCTATACTAAGCTAGTACTTGTATCATAGGCACTGAACTACCAAACCCCACATACCATAGTTACGAGTGCATTGATACCAGTCAGAATATGACGAGATTTGAACACAGGTCTCATCAATTGTAAGTTCACGCCTTCTATTTGTACAAAATCATATCTGTTGCTACACATAACCAATAAAACTCACCAATTATGCTTCAACAGCGCCAAAGTTGTCGCCAAATACGGTAACATGATATACAACGAGAAAGTATGTGCCTTATACTGATCTCCTCTTAATTCAAAAAGATTAAATAATATAATAGAGAGAGCTATTACGACGGATTGTCCGACTTCCAATCCATTGATACCCGCTAGGATGTTAATTGCATTTGTGCAGAACACTGCCAACATACCCATGTATACATAATATAGGATGCCTGGAAATAAGAATACATTTGTTTTATTGTAGCTCGGCATATGACAACATTCTGCTTGATATTAAGTTAGAATGCGTAATACATAATTAGAACAATACATATCTATGTATATGCCCAGACCAAACTGGGTTAAATTGTACTGTGGGTATCAGGACAAGGACAACACAAACATATAATACCCAAACCCAAAACAAATCACAAATACAAATTGTTTTAATGGGGAATTGAACCCGGGTTGGAACAGTTAGTGGTATAGCATGTGAGAATGAAGACCTCTAAGCCACTAATGCCAACAATCTGTCTCTCAAATATTTTTTTTTTTAGCTCTTTTCTGCAACACTATCTGTCACAGTAAGAACATTTAGCGTTGGTTGTGGGTTATTGGGGTTATTTGGCATGTGCGGTACATGTCCAGTGACATGTCCTTCTCAATATCAGCAGATGAGCTCCTCCTTAACACCCTCCAGATTAGGGCTATGTGAGGTCTCTTGGCACTTGCCTTTTTAATCTTCGTCTCGGTTTTGTCTTTGTGAGGAGCTCGGAAGCAAGTTTGTTGGGGTGGTTTAACATGCGGTCTTTGTATTTTCTTGCTGTATTACAAGCAACCGTTCTTACAGTGGGTATATTTAGATCATTATGAATAGATTTGTTTGCTTTCATAACAAACATGTTAAATGGTGCATTTAACATTGTTCGTAGAGTCTTAGATTGGAATCTTTGTATAATCTCTATGTTTGACTCCGCTGTAGAGCCCCACAGCTGGATTCCATAGGTCCATATTGGGATTATGATGCAGTCAAATAAATAAAAGATGTTACTGAATGAAAAAAAAGTAAAGTATTACCTATATTAACATAATTCCCAACAAATTCTCTCAACGGTATAGGTATAACAAAAGTTGTTGAATTGAAATTTACATAATAAACAACTAGGAGAGGCAGTGATGCTATAGTTGGTAATAACAGCTTGTACCGCCACCTGACATCGAGGACATCATCAGCAAACCCCAGTAGCAACATGCAGCAAATAGATAACAATGCTGCTAAGTATTCAGCAAACTGAAAATTGTTTTTAAAGTTAGATATTTTCATTATCAATTGTCACGCGTTTCCCCACAGGCGTTTTAATAATAAAAGTAATAGAATAAGTATTATTATACCAAAATTAAAAAGTTTATTTTAAATTAAACACACCTCATTATGTGGAAAATGCTCTCTGTCCATTAAACTTTGGCCAAATATAATTGGAATGAATAAGACACTTGTAACTAAGAAGAGACATCCTGATACAACACCGAGTGCTTCCGGACTGCAAATAAATGTTTAGTAAATTAATACAGTCACCAGACTGGAGTGTGCGGTTATAAAAAAGTATATGGTACTTACATTTTTTTAGAATTATTCTTACAAAGATCGATGCCGAATAGACCGGCTTTTATAAACATATGCCCTAACTGGGGAATTATTCGCACTGTAATAAAAAAGGAGAACAAGGACAACGCCGACAGTAATATTAGATAAAACATGGTAAAAACTATATGTATGCCATGTAAACAATTTATGAAGATCACGTAATTGTTACATGTACATAAGTTGATGTAATGATAATTAATGGAAGTTTAGTAATTATTATAGAACAAAACAAAATCCCTTCACGAAACACGACACGAGCGAGATGTTGACATTTTTTATTTTTTGATAGATCACATTCAGAAGATCCGTTGTAGATAGATTTTTATAAGATGTTTTTTGATGAATTATTACTGATGATAATGATTTTTAAAGTTTGATTATATAATAGAATCTAAAAAGAAGCAGTACGGTTGTTTTCACTTATTACTGCACAGACATTAACAATAAAATTACTGTGGACAAGTTTATCTGCAGTTTTCGAAAGTGTGCAGTTTGACAGAATATCTTGTGTTTATAAAGAAAAAATAAAACGACCAAAAAAAAAACATATGTTTATATAATAACACAAAGTTCTTATATTTTATTATTAAAATATTACCACATGTTGCTTTTCTCTTATTTATATTAATGTGGTACAAAAATAAAATTACAAAAACGCAATATGACATTTGACAGTAGCTGAAACTTTTTAAATGCTTCAAAACACTTTAGGAAGTCTCGCTATTTACAGTATTCTTGGTTTTTTATTTTAATTACGTTATTGTTAGGTTTAGAGTTTTAGAGTTAAGCGCTAAACATTATGAATGGTTTAGAAGAGGAGGCTAAGGCTGAGGCCGAAAAGATGGTCATGAACATGCTACAACGCCCAGGCCAACTTGATAAAGTAGGTTTGCAATACTTATTTTATTTTTTAATTATATTTAATTAAATTTAATCTTTAGCTATATTATTTGATTAGCCGTCATTTTACTTGTTAAAGGAGGAACCTAAAATGAATATTAGTACATTTTAATGCTAAAATTTTAGGTAGAGCAATATAAAAAGAGAATTACACACAAAAAGGCGTCAATAGAAGCCCAACTAAAGTCTGCTATACAAGGAAAACTGGACGGTGTAAGTGTGGGTCTTCAACAACTTCACGAATGTCTCGAAGATGTGAAAGAATATCGTTTGAGGTTGGTTATACAATTATACATACTTAAAACTACATATATATTTTTAAATCATTGCTCTACCCTCTTCAGAGCAAGTTATACAATTAACCCAACCTATTTTTCATGAATATCTACATACATCAATACACCAGGCCAGTCGAGGTCACATGTCGTGTCGGTTAAAAACAAAACAATAATTATTAAATTTTTTTTTTAAATTTAATTTATAAAGCTTGTGATTGCTTTATAGCACACGTAGCAGTTTAAAATTTAAATTTGTACATTAAAGTTTATAAACATTTATAATACAGAATGGAGGAATTAGCTAATTGTTTAGAAGGAGTACCAGAGTTAGCGGAGTCATTGCAAGCAGTAAGAGAAGAGGACTTTAGACACTCACAATATGCTACAGCAATGGATAGTTTGAAACATATATTTACTGTACCTGAAAGTGTAGCTAAGACCAAACAGTGGATCGGTGAAGGGAAGCTGTTACATGCACATCAGGTATATTTTCTAAGCTTCACATTTTAATGAAAAAAAAAACTGTAGATAGATGTATTTCGGGGACTCTCCCAACACATATTATATCATCCATTTCATCCATTATATCATCGTTTGGACTTATAGGTGTAGGGAATACAGACTGAGTAATTCAATTGTGGAAAACAAGTCTGCGAGTCTATTATTATATGAGTCAGAAGTGATATATGAATCAAAATAAAACATAGACAAATGCAAAATGACTTGGACTATTGTTGTATTCATCTTTGTTATGTGATAGCGTGTGCCTTGTTCAAGTACTTGATGGTGAAACCTTCAGCACGGGAAGCCGCTATTCCTCACCTTCCTCCCTTCGCTCGACGCGTTCCTTGTGCACGTCACACACAGAGATAATGATGTAATTGGTACAGTCGTTGAGACCGCTTTCTAACAATATATATTTTGTATATTCAGTGCCTATTATGTAGATTATTATTTAATGTAATTGCAGTGTCTAGCAGATCTAGAAAATTCCCGCGATGATTTGCTTTATGAACTACACAGACTACCAAATCAATCTTCGCATGACAAAATAATGTTAAAAGCATATTTTGAAGATGTTGAAATGGTTTCGAACCTTCTTGAGAAACAAATAAAGCTGATATTGGCTCGCACCTTGAATACAGTACGGAAGGAGCCTACTGTCATTGTGACTGCTTTGAGGATTATTGAGAGAGAAGAGAAGAAGGATCAAATGGCTATACAGGTTAGACTCATGTTTAAGTATTGATTTTTTTTTTTTTACTTTGATTAGTGGCAGCTAAATTCTGACCTGTGCCAATACTTTCAGAGCCGATAGGCACTATTAAAGAGTCGTACGCGACTGCTGCTGGTGTAAAGTTAGTGGAGGTAAATATCTGCAGGCCTCCGTTATGCCGACTTTAGGAGATGAATGTACACCATCCAGATTGACAGCGCTCCCTCCTCTCGTTATATTAGAAATAAAACTAATAGTTTATAATTCACTCAACAGCAACAAGCTCAAACTGGATTCATGCCTCCGGGACGTCCGAAGAATTGGCGTAAAAAAGCATTTGAAGTTCTCGAATGTGCTGTAGCTCAACGGATAGAAGGTACAAGGGTCGATGAGCGTGAAGATAACAAACTATGGTTAATACGTTATTTGGAATTAACTAGACAACTTATTCTGGAAGATTTGCGGGTTGTGAAGACTTTATGCGTGCCGTGCTTCCCTCCGCATTATGATATTGTTAACAAATATGTTAATATGTATCATAATTGTTTGTCTGCTAGTGTGAGTTTGGCTTTATAAGTATATTTTTTGGCTTTAGAAGGCTTGTTTAAAATCAGCATAAACTTCATATTAAAATACTCCCTAAATTTTATAGAGGCCGTGGTCTAGCGGTAAAACGCGTGAACTCACGATTGATGAGACCCTCGCTAATTCTGATCAGTACCAACTTTGTTATTTGTACTTTAATTGCTCAGTGCCTAAAAAAAAAAAAAAACTGTTAAAGAGTGGTACACAGCTGACAGACTGATGGTCTGCTGCCCTGGGGTAGTACCACCACTTTCAAATGTTACACACATCAGGCGGACTGTTGTCATATGCCGAGCTATAATGAAATAATCATAATAATTTCAGTTACGTGACGTAATAGAAACAGGCTTGGAAGGCAATGAATATGTGACTCTACTTTCATGGATAATAAACACGTATCCCGGCACAGAGCTGATGGGCAGCCGAGAGTTGATGATTGATGTCTCCGTGTTACCACCCATAGTTAGTGATGATATGATGAAGAAAATTGAAGATGAATATTTACAGGTGAACAGCCCCTTTTGGCAATACTTTTAACCATCACACTTCTTTAACAGTTGTCTTCGCTCATATACCGCATTCTATCTATATAATCTGTATTAACTGTACAAGAATACATTCAAACTACTAGAAATAACTTAGAGTGGCCGTGGTCTAGCGGTATGACGCGTGAACTCACGATCGATAAGACCCGTGTTCAAACCTCGTTAAATTCTGACCAGTACCAATGTATCTATGTTACATGTTATGTATCACCACTTTCTAGTGTAATACCCATGAAGTGACCTTGTCGCGTTTCGAAAGCAGTTTGAAAGTAGCCAGGTATAATGAGTGCACTGTCAATCTAGATGGTGTATACTTGTCTCAAGCCGGCATAGCGGTGCAACCTGTAGAGATCTCTCTGTAGTAGCAGTTGTTTCTGTTAAAAAAAGATATAAAAATACAATTTTATTATATTTATTTTATTATTAATTTTTTTTAAGAAAATGCAAAGCAACTACATGGAATGGATGGAGAAGACGTTATCATCAGAACGCTCAGAGTGGTTCGGTGGTGGTGCGCCAGAATGTGAACCACACACACGAGCGTTTCATACACACGCACCTGTTATTATATTTCAAATGATTGATCAGAATTTGCAGGTATTTCATATTACTAATATTCTCTCCATTTGCTCGCCCCTTGGGTCTGTTAGGATGTCTTTTGGGTTGGGTCTGGAGTACAGGGTCATATATTACAGATAACTTAATAACTACTCAATTAGCCTTTGGAGTGTCTCACCCGCTTAAAGTGAGTGAGACACTCCATTATTAATTAAAATAAAATTTGCTAAAATAATACGTTGTAGTTGTGTTCAAAGTACACAAGTGGAACAATTGACAATTCAAATTGTTCTCTCTCTTTATGTTGAGGTGTAAAGAGGTTGCCACAAGTCTGACCACAATTACTATTTAAAATTTTGCATAACCCACAAGACCAAACTGTGTACTATGCGAGCTAACTAGGATTAGCACTGTCGAGACGCTATTTTGTTTGGCAAATTTCACATTCAAATAAATATAATGCCTTGAAATATTAAATATAGTTAAAACCTCTCATGTGTAATTACTAAAATGTGAATATGGCAATTGAAGGCGTTAAAATTTTTCTTTTTGGCACGACATGTGACTTCGACTGGTCTGGTGGTAAACTCAGTGGAGGTCTATGAGCATTGACGACTAGAGAACCGCTCGCACGGTGGCTCCAGTCGTCACTACTATGCCGGCCTGAGAAGGTGCTTTTTCACGTTCCGCTTAAAGAATCCAAGGTGAAAGGATTGGGAGAACACATTTGCTAAATAAAAAAATGAAAACGGATTATTAAGTTATTTTAAATCTGTCATATGAAGTTAGCTGCAAGTCTGGTCCTAATAGTTGGCTTGCATAGTATGGACTAAATTTTGTCAAAGACTGATGTATTTTTTTAAAACTATTTGTAGGTAACAGCAACAATAAGCAAAGATATAACTTTTAAAGCTCTCGTACTGAGTATTGAACAAGTAAATCGTTATGGAAAAATGTACAGAGATGGCGTTATACAATTTAAGGTAAAGTTACAGAATGATACTTTTTGTTTTATTGTAGCACGGCATGTGACAACACCCCGCCTGATGTAAAGCTAGAGTGCAGTCCATGAACGGAAACAACTGCTACTACAGAGAAACCACAGCAGTCGCTTCCACTATGCCGGTTCGAGGAGACGAGCATGTACCATTTAGATTGACAATGTACACTCGTCTCGTTATGCCTGGCTACTTCCAAACTATTCCCGAAACGCGACAAGGACGGCAGACTGGACAAACAACGATCATCAGTCTGCCTAGTACATATAACAAAGTTACATTGGTACCGGTCAATTGGCAAGGTTCGAACACAGGTCTCATCGATAGTGAGTTCACGCGTCTTACCGCTAGACCACGGCCGCTTCTACCATGATGAAAATTTAACAGAACAAATATGGTATTATTTGGAAGGGATGTAGATGGAAAGTTAGAATAGAGAAGTTACGACGCGTTTATTGTCCAACACATTTTAAGGCGTTGCTTATTGATCAGAACATTGGGTTTAGGACACGGGTTCGATTCTCCTCTCAGTGTGCGCGGTGATTTTTTTCTGCTCAATTTGTAATTTAATAACAATAACAGGCATATGACAACACTCCGCCTGATGTAAAGCTAGAGTGCGGTCCATGGAAACAACTGCTACTACAGAGAAATCTCTACATTCAGCAGTCACCTCCACTATACCGGCCTGAGGAGACGAGTATGCACTATACTTTCAAACTGCGAAACGCGACAAGATCACTTCACGTTGTGTTACATTCGATGCAGTGGTACTACCCCAGGACGGCAGACTGGACTAATAACCATCAGTCTGCCTACCACTCTTTCTAAAGAAGTTATAATAGTGTTTATTTATAATGTGTCTCCATATTTTTTTAATATTACAGAACAGTCACTTCTCAGATCGTTCCCGGGTGGCATATTTCACTCATCATATGATAACAATAGTTAATAATAGTGAACAAATGGTTAGATTAGCGCAACAAACACAGACGAGACACTGGCCACCGGGTTTGCATAATCCGCCTGCTGAAGCTAAGTTTGATGCTATGCTGAACACTTTTCAGGTGAGAGACTGATCCTTCATTACGTTTTTGGACATCTAAGGGCCAAGATTAAGTTTACATTTACCCAAAAAAAACAACAATGTTGTTATCAAGTCAAATAATAACTGACATAGAACGTAGACGTGGCTGTGGTCACATTGGGAGCGTTATTGTACATCGAGGTGTATATATGAGGTTGTTTTTTTTTTTCATCTGAAAAAAGTTGGAGTGACCTCTCTATATCCTAGTGTTAATTCTCCTCTATGAGGGAGTCAAAGAGTATAGATGAACTAGTACTAGAAGTGATAAAAATCTTGAAATGGTTAACGATATAGCATAGGTTATTTTTTTGAACCTTGTCTATTCTTTTTTCTGTCTATATTTACAGAATTTAAGAGATGAAGCCGCGCAGTTTCTTTTAGAGGAAGCGTTCTTGGATCTCGAAGTTCACTTTGATGAGTTGTTCACGCCAAAATGGCTTCTAACCAGTATACCTATAGACACAATTTGCGTTACATTAGAAGATTATTTCCATGATTACAACCATTTGAGAGAGAAAAACTTTGAATATGTAATAAACGAGGCGCAGAACTTGGTTTATAAGAAGTATGTGACCGCTATGCTGGCGAAAAAAGTTGTTTTCAAAACAGTGAAAGAGTCACAACAGGCTGCTACTAAAATTATGAAGGAGATCAATCAGATTAGGGCGTTCTTTAAGCGAATTGCACCCGAAGGTGTTAATGTTGATTGGCCTTTTGAAGTTATTAGTATTATGGCAGAGGTTAGTATTTTTTAAATCATGTATTTAACACTAAAAAGACGAAAAAAGTAGTAAACGTCTAAAAAAGATAGTGACCGTTCAAATGACTACAAAATATAATGTATAATTTTTTTTTTAAATCATCCTTTTTTTGTATTTAACGGAATACGAAAAAAGGAGAATGTCCAACCTAAGAGGTCGCACAAGTTTTTTCTCGAGTTTGTTGATGATTTTTAGTTCATTGTGTAGAAAAATAAATCTACATTCCTTATTATCAGTTAGTTTTATTTTCAGTAATTAGACTTTTTCTGATGCAATATTTGTGATGATTATTATATTAAATGTTTTAATGAATTATTGTTATATCTGTTTTTATATGTAATTTAACATTGCCTATCAAACGATGTGTTGATATAATTGAAATAAATTACTGAAAAAATGAGTTATTATTGTTTTGTTAGCAAACTATTAGATGTCAGGCGGCATTGTCCTTTGTTTACAAACAAAGACGGCGACCGGTCAAATGACTACAAAACAATAATCAGTTTCCATTCAAATGACTGCTCCTAACGTTATAGTTTTAACTGCCATTACTGCCATTAAGTGTGCATTAGAAACGTGATCTAATGAATGTACCGGCAACTATAGGTATTCTATATAATTTTTATTTTCAGGTTCTACGCAACAGTGACATAGAAATGATATCATTAGATCTCCACGGCTTGTTAGACAAATGTCCAGATATGGGTGCTGAGCATCTACGCCGGTTGCTATGGTTACGCGGAGATGTACCACAAGCTCATGTCAGAGATACAGTACCACATGTGTTGGCAACTAGGCAACCGACCCATCCTAATACAACTCATAGGTTATTTTATAATATTGTTTTTAAGAATTAATTTAGTTATGTTTCATATCACATTTTAGAATAAATTAACCGGTATAAAATACCGTTACTAAAAGTGCTGGAAAAGTATAGGTCGCGTCAAACTTAATGGCGTCTCGGAAGTTAGCTGCGGGCGCTAGTTCGGGCAGCTACAGCCCACTTCACAATGATAAAATTAAGAGTTAATTTTAAATATGAATGCCCTTCCTCTCACGTTCATCGTGCCCCGCTGATACGTCAATTTGTGTACTGCGCAGCGACTTGTGACTAATTTCCGAGACGTCATAAAGTTTGACGCGACCTATAATAATGTTAACTATCGTTGTATTTTGTTATCACTATTGTTTTTCGCCTCGATGACGGGGTATTTTTTCGTTATATTCGGAACCGATTTAATTTTCTTTTTCACACCGAAATGTTTATATGTCTTTTATTACTAATAAATATTATTTTTATTAAAGTATTTTATTATATTTTATCCTTAACCCCCATTAGCATGTATAATAGTTAGATTATATACCTGCCTATGCCTTATAAGTTTTAGTGTCATCTTGGAAGTAGCCAGGTCAACTTGGATGGTGCACATTTTTCTTAAGCCGGCATAGGGAAGGCGATTGTTGCCAGCAAAATTTATCTGTGGTAGCAATGTTTCCGTTTATAGGACGCAGTCTAGCTGGACATCAGGCAGAGTGTTGTCATATGTCGAGTTACAATAAAAAATAAATGAAAAGCGCGGCAGTAAAATATGAGTCAATGTCCTGTTTTAGGGAAATAAATAAATGGTAACGTTACCTATGCAGCGCTTTTATATGCATTTTTGAAATACTTACGGGGGAAGACAACTAGTGATTCGAGACCACGTATTACCGGATGGTCTTCTATGTTCGCCTTGTCTTATTGAGTTATATTTTATTATAAATAATATATTAAAGAGTTTCAACAATAAATACAACATTCGAGTCGCTACCCGTTTTGTCCTTTTGCTGTTGACGGCGTACGCAATAAACTTCCTCTTTTTTCATTTTCTATTTGCGAAATACAACGTCATAAAAAATTAATTATTACTAAAGCAACGTGGTGAATTATAATAAAAAAATCTGCATATTTATATAGTTTATTTTTGTGCTTTGTTTGTGGAATCTGTCCAGTAGTTAGGATTGAAGGGCGTGCAATGTTTAGTTAGTCATTGCCCGTGGATCCCGTATCTCGCGGTTACGGCATGTTGCTCATATCTAGTATTTTATTCCTGTGTTTCATCACAGGTAAGGTAAAAAAACTTGTGTATTTGTTAAAATAAGTGTATAAATTAACATGAGTGATTTATTTTACGTTAAAGTGATTTTTAGCCAAAATTACTCTACTAAAATCGACTTATTAGGTACTTTATTAGTGGTAATAATAATAAACATATACAAACAGGACAAGAACAACATAAACATAACACAGACCCAAAAACAAATAGTTTCTAATTTTTTTCTAATATAATAAATACAAATAAATGTTTGTTTCGATCGGGAATTGAACGCGGGAATCGGGATCTCTGCGTAACCGAGTGAATTTTCAAAAGATATTTTCAGTAATAATTTCGTTTATGCAATTTTTAATTGAGATGCAATAATCAAAAGTTTTTATTATCTTATATTTATTTAATTATTATTTTTATCTATGTAATAGATAGATAATTCAATAACATTTTTATTGCACTCAATGAGATCCCGCGTTTCCCACGTTAATAGTTATAGTCTTTAAAATAAACACATTTGATGCAAATACAAATAGAAATGATGTGTACACCTTGACCTAGCCCGTCCGTGTTTAACTATTATTTACAACAGAGCTTAGCAGTTATGTATATTCCGATAAACGCCCCATGAAAATCGTTGATATTGCCAAAACAAAACACAAAGTTATTTTTATTAAGAAGTGGATCTAGTCTTAGCTAGCGAATTAGCGATCTAGCCGGGTATAATGCCCGCCTTCCACTGCGAGCGGAGCGGGCTGAGTAATGTCTCGACTCTTCTCTCTACACACCACTTTTGCTTCGATCCATTACTATTTATGCGTCTTTCGTATAATTAATAATTTTATTTTCATATAGGAGTATACAATGAAACATTTCCCTTGCCTGTTGGATTTTTTTTGAAACATTGTTTAATGTAGATTGTATCAACTGCTGAAATTAAGAATTATGTCTATAGGTCAAAAACATCTTTATTTCCTAAATATTAGCATAACAAAAGGATCATAACTATTTACTTTACCGGACATATACTTTAATATTTAAAGTAATTGTAAATGCGGCCCACACGCGGACTATCTCGCGTCGCACACGCCCGTTAAACCAATGGTATTTTTAACATTCCCGGACCGCTTCAAGGTTGACGAACGTTCTTATTTATTTGCCTCTATGACCCAATTTTATTATTAAATCTTATTAATAAACCGGGTAGTGGGGACAATCGTTCGATAAGTTTTTTATTTCTTTTGGATTAATTTAATTTAAGGTGATAATTTGCAATTTCTATTTTAGTATTTTTAGTGTTAATGAAATATAAAACGGTTGAAAGCTCGAAATAGGCATATGATCAGATGAAAGTCTTTTCATTTCAATTAATTTATTTAGCAGAAGCGTTAGTAGATGTAATTATATTGTATTTAATATTATAATAATGCATGTAAAATAACTTACAAAATATTGAATAAACGTGAAAAAATTATCTCGTAGACTAATCGCAAATGTGTAAGCAAATTCAATAAGGATCACTATCAATTGAGACGTAACTAACACGTGTACAAAAGAATACATTAATGGGTTGTTACTAGTCTTGGTACCTACATGGTAACGATACGCCTCCATGGATAGACAGCTTTATTAATAATTTATTCTGTTTTAGAAATAGTACCACTTTCAATATCAGAGATCAGGGTACCAAATGCTGTGCAGGCGGGTGATGATGCAAAGCTGTCATGTAAATACGTTTTAGACCATGAAAAAGTGTCAAATTTGTTCGTTAAATGGTGGTGGACTGGACATGATGGCACAAATGAGGTTAAAACACAAATATTCCAAAAGATTGGTAATAATAAGGGACAAACATCAAAACAATTCCATAATATATGTAAGTACTTTTAGAAACCTAAAATTAAGGCAAGTTAAAAGCAGTGGTAAGCAAATGGTCGTTTGGTTTAGCAGTAGAGGACAGACCCGCGTAACACCCGCGAAGTGACCTTGTCGCGTTTCGGGAATAGTTTGAAAGTAGCCAGGTATAAGAGAGGAGTGTGCACTGTCAATCTAGATGGTACATGCTCGTCTCCTCAAGCCGGCATAGTGGAGGCGACTGCAGCCGTAGAGATTTCTCTGTGGTAGCAGTTGTTTCCATTCATGGACCGCACTCTACCTTTACATCAGGCGGAGTGTTGTCACATGTCGAGCTACAATAAAAAAAAACCTCACGATTCATGAGACCCGTATTAAACTCTGATCGGTTATATGTACTTTTGTCGCTTAGAGCCTGTGATACAACCACGCAATTTAAAAATAGTGGGAAATAGTGCCACCCGCAAAAGGTCAAATCTGGGGCTAAACTCAATCGACAGCTGTCACTTGATCGAATCGACAACAAAATATGTGGGATTTGACATTTCGTTATCACTGCTGCCTGAGCTGTGAGTGGCACTATTATTATGACGTTCATATAAAAAATAAACGACAAATCAAGTTTCTTTGTGGTTTTCAGCAATGCTAGATGAGGATACAATATTGTTGTCAGATTTGGAGCCGGAACATTCTGGTATATATGAATGTGAAGTATTCGCTTATCCTAGTGAAGTAAGAAAAAGTTTGTCTTTGGTCGTTTACAGTAAGCATTTATTTTACATTTATTCTATAACTGAGATAGTTTTGTAGGGGTATTTAAAAAAAAAATTTTTTTGAAAAAACATTATGGGTTTCGAAATTAGAGGGCATTTCCTATAACCTTTGTTCCGGAACTTCGGCCCTATCTCGTTCCGTATCCGAAATATCGCTATCACTTCCGGTCCAGAGCCCACTTCCGGTCAAAGTCGAGGTTTTCCTTAGGTCGCATGGGCCTCCTTCACACACCCCGAAAGTTTCAACTCCCCAACCCCCCCGCGTAGTGTTCCATAATTGATGTCAGTCAGTGAGTCAGTCAGTGGTAATCGAGCTGCAGAAGGCCGGTTAAAGTAACTTTAACCATTACTTTTACGGCGAAGACGACCGTTAAACGTTTACATTTACTCCACACGCGTGTAAATTCATATATAAAAAGGTGGCTGATCGCGAAAAAATAATAGAAAAACATATTTGGTTTTTTTTCATACATTTGACGTTAGTAACATTGGTTTGACGATTACTTTAACTTTAACCAGCCAAGATTCGCTGGTTACGGTTAAGGTTAAAGTAAGCGTCAAAAATGACAGTCACGACGATGGTGCAACTCGTATGGAGTAAATGTAAACCATAATGTGTAACGGTTAAAGTTAACGAGTAACTTTTTGGTTAGATTTTACCACCGGTTTTACTTAATAAGAACATACGTCTCTTTTAGAGAAAAAAAAACTGGGAAGGCAAAGGGAACAAATCATATACAGCCCTCTTGTCTTCAATGTTATATTTTATACAAGAACAACCACAAAGAATTAATTTATAAAATCGTAAAACTTTCACTAGGCAATTCCATTTATATCATTTTTTTTACTTTAATCATAATAATCCCTTATTTTGCGATATTGCAATGTCAACCCCATTAGAGTGAACCTCAACCCCAATCCGACTTTGTTATGTACTGTTACATGTTCATAACACAACAACGTTTTAGCTGCTGGTACCGGTCCTAAATTACAAATCACAGATATTGAAGATGAAGATGATGATGATGATGACGATGATCAAGACGACGTCCTTGTTGAATGTGAAGCCAGTGGAGTCGCACCCTCACCTGAAATTGTTATTAGTATGAATGGGTAAGAAATATTAAATAGATTCCACTACAAAAAATATATTTTTTAGATTTTTATTATTATAGTAAATATTGAGCAGGAAAAATCAACGCACACGGCCTGAGCTGAAGTGGGAATGTTTCTATTTTAGCCAGCATAGTGGAGGCGACCTCGTAGACATTTCGTTGCATCCGCTCATGAATCGCACTCTAGCCTAACATGCCATTGGTTATACAGTGCCCCAACCGATTGGTAAACCGCCTGGCAATCAGTCTGCCCAGATCGGCCGTCCACTCTCGCTGATTGCACCAACCAAGGCCCATCCATGCTAGGGTTAGTCAGGGTTGACTGAGGTTGATCTAAATAAGATTAAATTTATTTTCAGTCTACCCCAAAATGACACAGAATCCGTACGAGGGCCTGATAATGGTGTATACAATATAACAGGCAAATTTATTATTGCAAAGGAGATAGCCGACGGTTCCGAATTTACTTGTGAACTGTTCTTTGAAGATCAAACTGTCTCACATCCGGCTTATTCAGACTCCTTCCTTTATAGATCCGGTAAGTGCTTATTGTTTCATTTAAACTAATATATTGATATTAATGGCTGGCGTACACTATAGGCTCGCCGAAACGTAATGCTAAAAATTCTACATTCTCCTTTAATTAGGAAATCAAGCAAATTTCTATTGGACGCACGTGGAAGCAATGCGATTCCTCTTAGCCTCTAGTGTACACCAGGCTTTAGATCTATGACTATAAAATAATTGTGTTCATTTTTAGTCTGGTAACTTTTTTGACACTAATTTTTAAAATAAGATTCGCATTTACTATTTTTCGATAAATTTGTTGTCTTACTATCTCTTATTAGTTTAAAAAATAATATCTTTAAACAAGAATTAGAGGCATGTACGTACGAATAACAGCAATAGATTATTTTAGTAGGTAACAATTAATTTAAGGGCATGTACTTTTATTTAGAGCGTCGTCGTAGCTAGGGTCATTTGTGCCCTTATTTTCTATCAAGACTTATTTTCTAAGAAGAGAAACATTTTAAGTCATTTTAAGCATAAAATGATATTTTTTACCTAATATTTATTATGTAAGAGAAACAAAACAATACGAATTCGTTCATTTAGGAATTTTAAAATTTTTCTGCGGTTAATTGGAGGCAGTCGCGTGTCTGGCCAGCCCCTAGCTACGACGCTTATTAATTCTATGTTTATTTTGGATAAATTTGTTCTTAAGTACAAAAATATCATTCATTGTTAATAAAAAAAGCGGCTTTAATTGGTTGGTTATAAACGTAGATTTACAATTTCTAATCTCCCGTGTGTTTGTCAGACAATGACAATAAAAATAATTTATCGAAAATATTCATTTATATTTTGTGTGTCACGCGACTTGACTAACAATATGGCTTTATTGCAACGGGTAGACGGCGATGAGACCACAACTGAAGAAATAACCACAACTACAAATGAACCAGGCGATGACAGCGACGATGACGATAATTTATTAGGTTAGTATGATATTGCACAATGGCTACCATTTGCATGGACTCGTCCCTAACTTAAAACACGGATTAACTAATCAAATAAACTAAAATAATAATTTCGTCATCCGCAAAGTGTTAATTTTCTCGTTTCGGGATCAACTTGAAAATAGTCGGGTATAACGAGTGAAGTGTGCACTGTCAACTTTGATGGTGTACAAGTCCGTCAGAGATGTAACTATAATACTAAATATAATACAGTTGAATGTTTAAAGTGTACGTGGAAATCTGAAACTTTAAGATAGGGAAAAATACTAGAAAGGATTGTCGGGGCGGATTTTAACGCAAACTAAAATTGTGTCATTACATTTTTGAAAAATCCACAGTTAAAGTGAGCTCCGCGTGTATAGCATTATTTTTCTGCTCCTCTGTTTTTTTAAAATTACAAATAGATTTTATTCCCAAAGCCTGCTTGATTTTAAATTTTAATAGTCCCAATACATTGAGTAGTTTAGTTGAAAGCTTTTAAAAAAGACCATGGTTGCTTGTTTGAAATAACCAATGAAGTAATGTTTTAATTAATTTTTCTTTTTGTTTTAAACCTAAATCAGGCTTTTGATCAAATTCTCGCCTGCGACTGGATTGGCGTCCAAAGTTCATCTCCTCGCGGAGACGAATGGAGGTTTTCGTTATTTATTTAGAACAAAAAAAAGCTTATCGAGTTCGTCTCTCCTTGAGGGGACGGGACACGAAAGCCATAGGCAGATTGATGATGGTTATTAATTCAATCTGCCGTCCTGGGGGTGGTACTACTCTTCGAATGTAACACCCGTGAAGTGACCTTATCGCGTTTCGGGAACAGTTTAGAAGCAGCCAGGTATAACGAGAGGAGTGTGCACTGTCAAACTTGATGGTGCGCATTCGTCTTCCCAAGTCGGCATAGCTATATTTAATCCGCTACTGTAATAAATGCAACTAAAATTTAAATTAGTAAACTAGAATTGTTTGTTTGTGTGATTTCAGGTGATAGCGGTACGCGTGTGGACAATACCATTGTTTTGTTGACTCTTGTTATTGCAATCGCGTTGGATTGGTAGTTTGGGAGATGTAGCGTTCAGACATCGATTATATCTACTTAAGAACGTTAATTTAAATATTTATACATCTTTTGTTCAAAGTTGTAATGAATAAGACTACCATATCTAAATGTAATAGTTCAGTCTATATAGATAGACTAACGGGTATTTACAAACCCAACAAAGTTAATATCGTATCTTTTTTATCTTTATAATGTATGTATTTTAATAATTGTGCCTAAACTAAAATATACGAGTATACCAGTAGTTTATAATTAAAATAGAAAATTAACGAAAAACTTATAAAGTTTAAAAAATGAAAACCGTTAGAAAATTTATTTATTTTATTTAATAGTAGAACTAACTTTTTTGTTATTAATTGTGTAGGTTATGAAATAATTGTTGTATTTTAATAACAACAGCTGCTTTATTAGATATCGATAATTTTTGTAACATTGTAAAAAAAGAAAAAATATATAGAAATAAATAAAACGAAATATCCGCATAGTAAGTGCATATGTGTAAATAATTTAGGCACTAAAAAAGGTATGACTAACTATAAAATACGAGTAGTTAGGGAGGATGAATAATAAAAAAGTGTTTGCTGAAAATAACATATTTTATTTTTAAGAGTATCACCAAAGCCTTATTCTATAATAATAATACTTTTTTTTACTTTTTACTACTAACTTTTACAAATCAACATACAAAGAGAAAATATAATAATACTGAAGATGTGGCTGTACGGGCTTTGATCCCCTTGCCTTGCCAGAATGGGAGAACAGAACAAAAAAAACTTATCCATATTTTGTTGTCTATAGAAAACTTTTTTTTTCTTTTAAATTCAATTGTGTTAAGCGCACATATCAATGAGCCCACCAACACGGCGGCCAAGTAATTCCTAACCTTCCTAACATAAAAAAATAAACATTTAGATCACTAAATTACCATTTCATTTCCATTTTCCATTAGTTTCACTCGCAAAGTTCAGATATTTTTTTTAACCATTTTTAATTAATTAAAAAAACGTCAACGTAAATAGCCGATCAGCAACGTCAAAATAAAAATAATTTTCGACGAACTTCCGTTTATTTGAAAACTTTTATTTGCTGTTTTGTTTTCTGCAAAACAAAAAATAATAATAAAATTCGTTCCAAAATCAAAATTTTTTATTATAGTTTTACATTTAGGTGTACTTACTTTTTGTTAATTCATTATTCTTGTATTCCAAGGAATTATGTGTGGAATTACCTGTGCAAATAATTTTTTTTATTATAATGAAAAAAAAAAAGTGAAAATTAGTTGGAAATCGAATCCGATAAGTGAAAGCGTCGAAATTATTTTATTTTAATCTTTCTAAGTAATCCAAATGGCATCACAATATAACTGGGCTTTTTAGACAACAATGTATTAAATAAATTTTATTTATTTGTTTTTGTTATAAACGGCGAGACCCGTGTTCGAACCTCGCAGAATTCTGACCAATGTAACTATGTTATATGTACTTTGGTCCCTCGGTGCCTGTAATACGAGTACTAGCTTAGTATAGACATTAAAAAAAATTGTTCTAAGGCTCTACGTTGCAGTAGGGGTCATTGTAGTGATTCTGCATAAATTATTTATTTTTATATTATACGTTTCTTTCTACTGCTGTTTCTAAGAGCGGCCGTGGTTTAGAGGTAGGAGGGTTGAACTCACGATCGATGAGACCCGTGTTCAAATCTCGTTTATCGGTACCAATGTAACTATATTATATGTACTTTGGTCACTCAGTACCTATGATACAAGCAAACATTAGCTTTGATGCGTTTAGAAACACACGAATATTTGTCATAATTGAATCGAAACTTACGAAAAACAATGATTTTCTCATTAATAGCAACGTAGCCGGCATCAGGGATCTCGAGTCTACAAGTAAACCGTTCCGTGTCACGCAATTCTATATGTCTATATTTCGCCACAGTTTTTGTGTCAAAAAGTCCACCGTCACCACTTAGCCATATCTTTTGCTCTTGACTATCGATTGGTACACTGTTAAAGAAGAGTATCGTTATCCTTTATTAGGCAGGTCACCAGTGAATTGGCCCAAGGGTTTGGTCGCGTTTCGGGATCAGTTTGGAAGTAGCCAGGTATAACGAGAGGAGTAGGCACTGTCAATTTGGTGATGCGCATTCGTCTCCCCAAGCTGGCATAGCGGAGATGACTGCTGCCTGTAGAAATTTAGCTGTAGCTGTTGTTTTAGCTACAATAAAATAAAAAGTTTCGCCGGCTATTGTGGTAACAGTTATGTCTGTTCATGATGCAATAATTTTTGTACACATCAATAAATAAATAATAAATCAATTTCAGCATGTGCTACTTAATTTCGTTCATTATTTTTGTCTCATGCAATGGAATTGTTTGCTGAGCATAAAATATCTTCTTGGTAGTGCCCCAAGTCGCCTAGTTTTCTAATTTCTATGGGGCAACTTCGGGAAAGGGAAAAGAAAGGAAAGGAAAAAAGTACAGTCAGTTTGTCCTGTAACAAACGTGCCGTTTTAATACGAGTATATTCGATTCCAAAACGATGGGTTTTCGGGCATATCTCTGGTCCGGGAAAACTAAAGCACTACTAAAAATGGTATTTCGTGCTATTGGAAAAATATATGGGAAGCTATCGAGCACTTTTGTTATTTTATGAAGTTTTATTTTACTTACTGCCCTTTTTCAAGTATCAAACTAGGCTGTGGATATACTCCTTTAGCTAAACAAGTAACATGGACTTCATGGCGATGACGTACGTGATCCCATTCATTGTGCCAATCGAGTGTTAAGTCGTGTTGTGGACCTGAATGAATAGGTGAAAGGCGAAAATGGATATTAAAGGTGCAATTCTGTGGGACGCGGCAGACGGCATTTCTTTACAGTATTAATTTGTAGGGGATTGTGACTGCCACCGATAGTCTGCCGTTGCCGCGACCCGCGAATTTTAAAAAATCTTTAAAATAAAGTTGGTCGTATTATTTTAAAATCTCACATTTTATTGGTAACAGTCATCTATTAACATTGCCACATATTTGAAAGAGGGTAGGTAGAAATTTAAATTTTTGTTATTCACTATTTTATTTTAAAAGGTACCTTTATTAGTTATGATGCGGCATAACTTATGTCAACAGTGGTGGCGCTAAGTCGGCATTTAATAAGTTAACAAGCATTTAATTCACTGGATAATGAAAGAGGCCTCGTAAACTTAACGTCGGGGCCGACGTCCAAGTTTGGCCTAGCGTCGCCACTGTATCCAAATCCCCTCTTTTTCTAAACTAGTTACTTACTGAAAACCAACATATTTCCCCTTTCTCTAGCTTCAGAAACCGTATTTTTAACAATACACATATACTCGCCGCTTAGTGTTTCATCCGGTTTTAAAATCCTTATAGCGCGATGTTCTTTGAGCGGGTCCGCTGGAAAAGAGACATCACATGGTTCCCTTCTTTTGAATTGTTTGCCCACACTCACGCACGTTAACGAACACTTAATGGTTAAAAATCTACCATTATTACACATTAACACTCGAAGAAACACAAGCTTAGGAAAATAATTCAAGACAGATTACCTGACGCCTTAAGATGGCTGCCAAAACTCGTATGTATATTATATCGGAGAAATTGTGCAGCGTCACATTCCTAGCTCTAACGTTAAGCTAAGGTGCGGTCTATGAGCTAATTTAGTTTAATAGTGACTTACATGAAGCTCTGTAGCTCAAGTCCAATCGATTTTCTAAGACTCCGCGTACAATTGGTTCTTTTGGTGGTGTCCATTCGTATACAGGCTTGTCTTCACGATTAAATATCCATTGTACCGTAAAATCTATATCATGGACAGTATAATCGCAGTCTAATAAAACAGCTGATGAATTACCTTTTTGTATCAATTCTGGGATGACTAATTTGTCGATTTTCACTGTACTTAATAAATCTGAAAAAAAAAAAGTACTCCATATAGGGCTGGCAACATTTTTTCCGGGGAATATACACCAGTGAAAAGACCAATGAAAATAATTGTAAACACATTTTTAAAACATTATTTTGTGATAAAACGGGGGAAAAAATGATAATTCTTTAAAAATGTCATAACTTTTAAACCAGAAGGTATAAAAAAAAATCACCAAATTATATTGTAGATATTGAACCCCTCTATCTGTAAAATACCGTTGACACCACTACTTACGGGACACCCTGTATAATAATATAATATTTTTTCGGAATTAGCTACAAAAATGTAGATTATTTTATGGAAAGAGAAAAGCGATAAATTCAAATTATAATTATTTATTCATGAATTGTCATGATTTCAGAAATATAGCGAGAGGAACGTGCACTGTCTATCTATTTGGTGCATCCTCGTCTCCTCAGGCCGGCATAGCGGAGCGACTGTTGCCGCATTCTAGCTTTACATCAGGCGGGGTGTTGTCACATGCCGAGCTACAATAAATCGAAATATAGTATTTTTCCGTATATATTTCTTCAACAAGAAATATATTACAATCCTTTATTATAGCCGAATTGGTAACCGTAATGGCGCGTGACCTTCTGTTAAGCTAGTCTCTAGCACAGACAACATATACAATAGGTTATATTGTCTGTGAACACAGCATGGGCGGACAAAGGCCTAGGCAACCTAGGCACCTGCCTAGGGCCTGCAATTTTTGGGGCCCGAAAATTAAATTTTTACGAAACCCAAAGTATGTATCATGACTGAAAAATAGGCCCGGAATTACAATGTTGCCTAGGGCCCGCTTTAGCCTTAGTCTGCCAATGGAGCACAGAGTACTTTATACAATCTAAAAAGTTCTCTAGTTAGTGCAAATCTATGAGCGGTGACAATCGCTTCTACATATAAAAGTTCCAGTCAGACTGCACTAATAATTATCAACTAAAACTATACATTTTCATGTGCAATTTGTTAAACATAAAAAAAATAATACAAAAACAAAACAATACTTTTTTTTATTGTAGCTCATCACTTCGCCTGATGTAAAGCTAGAGTGCGGTCCATGAATGGAAACAACTACTACTACAGATAAATCTCTACAGGCAGCAGTCGTCTCCACTATGCCGGCTTGAGGAGACCATCCAGACTGACAGCGAACACTCCGCTTGTTATATCTGGCTACTTTCAAACTATTTCCGAAACACGGCAAGATCACTTCACAGGTGTTACATTCGAAAGTGGTGGTACTGCCCCAGGACGGCAGACTGGGCGAATAACCATCATCAGTCTGCCTACCACTCTTTAATAGTGCCTATACATATAACAAAGCCATTGGTACCAGTCAGAATTTTGCAAGGTTCGAACACGGGACTCATCGATCGTAAGTTCATGCGTCTTACTGCTAGACCACGGTCGCTCTATAATATAATTGCAATTAAAATAATTGTTTTTATAATAAATAAATTCACTTACTTGAAATAAAAAGAAATCCTGAAGCAGCAACATTCGCGATATCACTTGAAACCATAATTGCGATTACAATTATTTAATAAACTCACGATATACTTCGAACATGTCTTACTACGCCAAACGCGAAAGCGAAAGTGCAGAAACTATACGTGCATATTGCAGTCTAATCTACCGCGAAATTCGCATGTTTGACGACATTTTTCACTAATTAATCATAGAGATGTAGCATTTTTGCATAATACTAAAGTTGAAGGTCACAGTCTGGCGCCGGAATTAGTACTCCGATACAAATAGGTGACCTTGTTATTTGAGACCTAGGTATATCTGTTTATTTCAATTAGAAAATGAATAATAAAATAACACAAATAAAAACGCTAAACAATTTATTATCATGTCATACATATAAAGCGGTACAAACTCTATACTCAGATAGAATTAGCTTTCTGGCCCAGAAAATTCCTATTGGACGGGATTTTTTTTTTGTATAGATCAAAGTGACATTAATCTTTTTTACATATTTTTCAAATAATATAGATTAATTCAGTCGACACGTGTTTCTGGAAAACTTTTATAATTGCTTTGTTCTTTTTTTATTAATTTTTAAAAATTGCAATCGTAATATAGTAATCGTGAACGTGAACGAAAGTTCGGAACTAAACCATTGCCAATGAACAAGAAAAAATAAGAGTGTTTGGCGCGCTTTTGCCCGGGAAGGTTGAGGTGTTTTTTTATCCCTTTCCTTAATTAGTTTAGTGGTTATTATTGTGTAAAATTGGTGTTATTTTGCGTAATTTTATGCTGCGCATGTGAGTAATTGTGGAAACATTAAAATTCACTCTATACGAGGCAACAGAAGCGGATTTTTTTGTGGTTATCCCACGCCGTGAAAACGCTCATATTGTGACGTGACCGGGTGAATTGCCGCCAAATACTCCAAGATAGCGTCAAACTGTAAAACACCATTGCAATTTGATGTAAAAACTTCAAGAATTTACTACAAATGAGATATATATTATATTACTGAAGACATGGCTGTATGGGCTTTGTTCCCTTTGCCTTCCCAGAATGGGAGAATTAACAAAAAAAAAAAAAAATAAACATTTGTCAAAAGTTCAAGCTTTTGATTTTTAAAAGTTCCTGTTAATTAAAACATCGTGTTTATAGTGTAGTTTTTAAAAAAATACAATAGTTATTCGTATAAAACACTGTTATTGTTAGGAAACACAAACAAAAGATATTCGACAAACTTGTGAGGCGACAACCATAGACAACAAAATAATCTACAAAACTGTTAGGTTGGTACTCTGTATTCTATCTTGTCAAACTATCCGAAGGTCGAAGTCGAAGGTCGAAGTCAAAGGTCGAAGAAGGTCATTACAGTATTTCAAATATCTCCTCGATTTTTAAGTTTTTTCACACAGGAATCAAAAAATTCTTTTAATTGAACTGATATCTCGAAATGGTTTTCGATTCACCATGGGTTAGTTTTTTTGGACCTTGCCCATTGATACCAATAAAATTTATAAGTGAATATTGAACGCTAAGGTGCCAAAAATAATGGTAAAAATGGTAAAAACCAGTTTTTCGCTTCTAGAGGAAAAACTACAGCTCAGTTAAAAATTTATTGTAACAAATGTGCGTAATAAAAAAAACAAAGAGAATGAGCGCCGCCCGGTAGAGCAAAATCCGTCGAGAGGATCGTCCGCAATTCGGAAAAAAACCGTTTGTTTTTTTGCAAATATTGTAAATTTAATAACTCGCGATCCGGATGTGATGCATAGCTGAAATTTGAATATGATGTCAGTTTTGTGGTCCTCTAACTACAGTTAAATTTTCAGATGAAAATGTTGTAAACTTTTTGCAAACCGTCGACTTTTGCAAAAAGTTACCTTTTTTTAAATCGACTGGGAGGGTATTTTCGGTTCCTATGCATTAAGGAGTTAAACTACAAATTTACTTTACAGATCATTTGACAAAGGATAAAGTTGTCTAAATATCTATAAAATTCAGGTACTTTTTAAGATTTTTCCGCTAATTCTATCTGAGTACTATGCAGGCTGTAAAAAGACATATAGCATACCTTTCATTGACATATACAACTGGATGTGCAATAACGCTCCCAATGTGACGAAAAGATGACCGCAGCCACGTTTAGGTTCCCTGTCGGCTGTCAGTATTTGACTCGACGGCAACATTGTCAAATCGTTTGGAGCGACCTACGCTTTTTTTATGACAGATGCATGAAGTTTGCACCTCTAGTATACAGGGTAATTTTTTTTAACTGGGACAGTATGGGGAAATCCTAAACCACAGGAGATACAGAAAAACTGTCTTAGGAACCATTTGCTCTTTTTTTATGAAAACCAATTTGGCATAGTAATTTTACTGGTCAAGCTTGAGTCGTCCATGGAAATGATGAAAAAAAATTGACTAACTTTTGTTGCTCCGATTTTTTCTTCCGATACAATGAAATGATCCTTCCATGAAACTGAGTCGAACCGCATCAAAAAATTTTTTCATCAAAATGACTCATTTCCATGGTCCCAGTTAAAAAAATTACCCTGTATATCTCTATATCTTTTAACCGCGTGTTATGTTATTAAAATGTTAATGTAAGATTTTTTATAATTAGTAGCTTCATTTAAAATTAAGCCGTAATGGACGAGAAAATCAGTAACGCAACCGCGCTCATCTGCGAGTTGAACGATCGGGAACGCCAGCACCGTATCAATCGTTGTATTCACATTGCTTGTTTTGATATTTCAATTTAAAAAAAATAATTATATGTACGTTATGTAGTTGATATTGGACCAATAAATGTCAAAGAAAGAGATAAAATTGCTATATGTATTTTGACATACTGTATAACATTGTTTATTATCGTGATGAAAAACAATAGAACAAAATAGACAAGCACACAAGCGGATGTTCTGATAGCGCAGCGGAGGACGCGCGTTCGATTTCCACCTCAATAAGCTGTGTGCATATTATTTTCTTCTATTCAATTACAACGCCTTTTTCCCACAGGGTATTTCATCAAAATTAAATAATAACGAAATCTAACATTTTGATATACTAACAATTGATAAAAAACTGATAACATTGTTTATAATAAACTAAGATTGGTATATTTGCAGTCTGAATGATCTCATATTTGTCACAAATTCAAATGAACAAAACTTTGCAAATCATTCATATAAAATAGGCAGTATAATCTTCTAGATTAATCTAGATATTTGGCTACCATTATACATTTACTTGTACAATTATTGTAGATAAAACAGATCTTTAGGCTTTCATTGCTTCATACATTTGGTACATGAATGTTATTGAATGGATAAACGAAAAATATCTTCAGAGTGCCGATTACGAACCGAGCTCACCGTGAGTAGCTGGCTTCCTTCGAGCTCGTTTTGTAATGTAATTGGACGAGCCACGGCCAACAGGGTACGCCCACCGTAGCTCATCCAATTGTATTACAAAGCGAACCAGAAGAAAATCTGTAAGAAAGGCTGGAAGAGTCTGTAAGAAAGGTTCGTAATCGGCACCCTGCAGTATAAATTTTCTCTTCAAACTGTCAAACCTGATTTTAACGCGCTCATTTTAAGTTGACACGTGACTTGTCCAACATCTACATCTACCTTATAGCTAGGATTGTCAACCTTACTATAAAATATATAGAGTATTGTACCTATTATATTTCAGTGTATCACCGATAGTCTTTACCAAACCATGTTATGTAGTGGTAGAATCATATGACAATTTAAAAGCCCATGTAGGTTTATTTGAAATAAATATTTTTTACTCTCCTCATAAAATAATAATAATCCAGGGGGAAAAGCTGGCAATAACTGAAAATTTGAGGTAGTTTAATTGTACCATAAAGATCTGTTTATCTCCACAAAAAAAGTTCCTACCTAGTAGGTACGCATTCCAATCTTATCTAAATTTAGGCATCAAAACAATTACTTACAACTAATTTCTATTATAATAATTCTGAGTTCACTATTATGATTAAAAAGAAAAAATTATTGTAATTGGCAACTATTTGGCTTGATATTTTTTACATTTTAAAACTGGCACTTACTATAGACATAAATATAATCTTTGAAATTAAAATGCATTTTTATTCACTCACGGTGAGCTCAGTTCGTGATCGGCACCCAGCGAGGTAAGCACGAAGAAGTAAGTCCGAAGGTAAACATTCGAACATTCCTTCGAGCGCATTTTGCTGGCAACACCACAAAAAAACGTTTTATGAATAATTGTCTAAAGATATATTAAAACTTATTATTTATTTTAGATAATTATTCTTAACAACAACTCTACCACGCAACATTGGCAATAGTTCCCTCTCGACGTTTGAAGGGAGATTGCCATGCAACCCAAATAAGAAGAAATATCGCTCAGACAATCTTGCTGCAGTGTTGCCAACAGATCGTGTAATTTACACTACATTAATAGGATTTATGGCAAGATTGTTTTAAACATAAATGCATAATTTACTAGCTGAGTTTCATAAAAGCGAGGCTTCAACAATCCCTCAATGTATTCTACCCTGATATGCGTGTTAATTTATTTCATTAAACACTATTCTTATGGCAGCCCGGTCCATGAGCGGAAACAACTCCCTATCACAGAGAAATGACCTCCACTATGCCAGCTTGAGGAGACGAATGTGCACCACCCAGGTTAACTGTACAACCCTCTCTTCTTATCTGGCTACGTACAAGCTAATCCCGGAAAGAGACTTGGCCACTTTAAGTCTGCCTACCACTCTTAATTTATACTTATATCATCACCTCACGCATGAGCAGCCATAGCTACTCTATAGCGGAAAAGGAGCCCGCGAGGAATCTACGACCTACCTGCATTGAGCGAACAAAGCACATACAACAAAGTTACATTGGTACTGAAAGGAAAATTTGTGAGATTTTAATGCGAGTCTCTCAATTGTGAGCCTTTTACTGCAAGCTTTTAATGCCTCAAGTATTCTTATAAAATTCTCCATCGTTGTATAATCATACAAGTTAGATAAGTTTGCCATTTTCAAAAATAGCGTCTAACTCCTTCCAACTATCCATCAGTTCTTTAGGCACTCCTATCTACAATGCTGCATATCCTCTCTCCATGAGATTTAGCAATGAATTAAATTAAAATATTACCTTTTTTACCCTAATTACTATTGGATGTCAATTCCTAAATAACTATAACATTATACAGCCTTATATTAAATAATAATTATATTATTACAATAAATATATGTTTCCAAGTTCATTATATATATCTATAAAGTATATATAAGCCTCATAATTGCTTCTACTGCTAACTTTATACGTATTTGGAGTCTTGTCATGAGCATTTTCCGCATGGGGCATTTGTACAATGTATGTAAAAACATCAAATATGTTTGAAATTTCAAATCCCCTACGATCGTCAGTCGGCGCTCTGCCATGCGAAAATGCACTGGAGTAGACCCCTTTGTTTCTCAAAATCATATTATAATCATTGTGTTTTTATTTTAATTAATTATCATCATTATTATTTGGTATATTCTTTGGCATAAATTTAAAGTAATATTGACAGATATGTAAGCGTGACCTAATTACCCCTAGACTTCTCGGTACTGTTTGGACTATTACATGCGAGTGAATTGTGTCGTGTCTTACGTGATCCATCCCCATCCACCTCTGCACTCGTAGCTACAGAAGTCAAAGCCACCGTCTTGTCAAAATCTATTGTTGTATAACCTATACCAGCAGGAGCATTTGTCACTTTTTCTGTACTGCTTTGTGAAATTAATCTTCCTCTAGCTTGGGATGAACAATGAGACGCCATACTTTCATTCTTAGAGCTCGCATAGGATTGGTTTTCTGGTGATGTAATGTCTCTCGGACGAACGAGCTCTTTGTTACCATCTATGTCGAGGATAGCGTAATTCACTTCTAATTCTTCAACTGGTGACATTGATGTATAAGTATCAGATTCGGAGTATTTATGACCATGTTCTGAGGGAGGAAAAGCGAATGCTTGTTTCATGTCATTTGCATCTCCGAGAGCTAAGTTAGCATATGAATTTATTTCAGGTTTTCCATTCAGATTAATGTTACAGTATTCAACAGGTTTTGGTGTTATAGGCGTAGTAGGTGATGCGTCACTTCTATACCCGCTTCCTGAAGGATCGGCTGATATGTTCATATACAACCTAACAGATTCTTGCTGCTCCATACTGAGTTGGGCATAAGGTTCACTCATGTTACTCGGTGTAGGTGATAAGGGGATGTTTTGGTTGTTTATAGGAATGTTATCATTAATATATCTAGTCTGTAAGAAGTGTGTCTCATCCTCTATGTCTTTTATAGTGTTTAGTACAGCCTCCTGGCGTAATGAATTCCTTAATAAAGCAAGATCCCTGTTAAAGTCATTACTATATAAATGTCTCGGATCAGTACTAGGTTCAGCTTGGTTATTGTTATGTTCTCTAGACTTAAAGCCTCTAGTTTGATATACATTGCTGGCATGAATGGCATTGTTCTGCGGACGTGGATATAAAGGCATCACCTCCAGTATATCAACACTAGATGGGGAACGAGGTGACTGTCCTTGATTATTATTGCCTCTCGTCTGTGTGCTCACATTATTTGGTACATTATTATTCACATTGTTTACATTGTTCTGTACTGGTTGTCCATTGTCTATAGATGACCTGTGGACTATACTAGCTTGTAGTGTCTGGCGTGGCACTGCCGGAGGGCTTCCTGCGAGTATATTAACAGGCAATTGAAAAGGCATAGTGTCACTTATTACGTTTCTCAATTGAATATTCTGCTGCAAAGTACGGAATAACATTCCTGCTCTTCTACATCTAAATGCATAGATTCCTTCACCAGTATCACATCTTCTGCCTGGAAATATATAACCATTAAATAATTTCACGAAGTTGGATTTAATATATCCCATAAGATAAAAAGTCTTACCAGATTCAAAGCTGAAAATCTCTCCATCAAATCCATATCTTCTTAAACAACGCAACGGCCAAATAGTTGCATCGCGGCCTTCTCGGTACAATATTAAATCATTTTCAGTCACCTCCAGCTGTCCAGACCAAAGATCAGCGCCACCTTCGTCAATATTAACAACGCGGAAAACATTCGGGTGAATATCTCCGCTATCTTTTTTACTTTGGAAGCACCCCATTCCAAGAACAACACGTAATTAGTAGTCCACCATATGTTGGTATAAAAAACAATTTAATTAATTTTGCATTTCTTTATATATAATAACTTTAATGTTTTTTATTGTATTCTCTATTTAAATATAATAATAAATATCAATATGATATATCCTAAAACCACAAATAAACAAAACAGAAAATGACGGACGACCAAAGACCATTTAGGCCAGAGATAATTAATTTTGACCACAGTGTTGACAACTGATAAAACTCCAACAAAAGTATTTAGGGCCAAGTATGAGTTTATTTCCACTTTTACGGCGTAAAGTGAAAATATCGACCAATCACATAATAGTATCTTTATCACTGCTGACGTAAAAGAACAACAAATATAATTCGCTGGGCTATTGTGTATCTTGCATAAGCAACGCGACAGGCGTAAATTGTACAATAATCGCTGTCAAACATCAATTTGGTATTACATATTAGCAACAGCAACGTCACAGCGCGATAAGCGATAGTGGCGCCACTACAGAGCAATCGGGGAACTAAAAGTGCATCAAAGTCCTTTGCGTGCGAAAAAATTCGTATTATGTAAGACGATCGGTAGCAATGCGACAGCAATCGGCAGACAATTTGATCTGTCAAAACGCAACAACCTCTGCCCTTGTTGCTTACCTATTGTTAGTGTTCGAACATAGTGTTTTGGATAATATTTAAAGTGAGTTATGCTTTAAAACAGTGTAGCATTGTGATAAATTACATTAAAAGTTATGTCAACATTCTAATGAGCGTGATTGTGTTATTTTTTTAGGTTAAGTATCATTTTAGTTATGGCTCGTGCGTGGCTCATTCTGGAGAGATTTGAAGCGGGAAACAGAGCGAGCGAGTTGTTTACAGCGTAGTATATGAGACCAGACAAGACCTATGGAGTGACAATAAACACTATCAGCTGACAAGGAACACTGCGTTGCATATAAATGTTAAAAGGCCATCGGTGATGTCTGCTGGTACACTGCCTTATAACACCCATTAACGTGTATGCTGTGTTGCATAACATTGTCAACAGGCACAGCTCCCAGTACTTACACAAAGTTGTCGTGCATAGTTGTTAATAGATCATCTTTGTGAATGATAAAATGAATAAGCTTTTGTTTTGTGTAATTTTAATATAGTTAAATGAAGTCATATGCCTTAAATGTTTTGGTGTATATACCTAAATTTGAACTTGATCTATGTGTAACAGTAATTGAATATCTAGTTATATGTATATATTGTAAAATAAAAACAAAGTGTATGTATGTAGGTATATGTAATAAATTTTTTTCATTTATGGTTTATACCATTTATATAAAGAAAACTACCATTTTTGTTTTACTAATTTATTGTCAAAACACAAAGTTTTTAGAAATACCAACGTATGGACTGTGGCCCATACTTTCTTACAAAAACAGGCACGTACAGTTGAGTGTCCCTAAGCACGGTGGCTTCTCAAATGATACTATCTTCTGGTCTGTCACCGACTCCTTGGGCGGAAAGCCCACAACCTTATGCAAATATCATCCCAGTATTTTGTTGCGGCCATAAATTTGGATCTACGTCAATCAGCTTGGCACTACAAAATTAGAATTGATTAATTAGGATTTGTATGTTTTTTAAAAGCGATAGATTCGGTGAATAGACTTACATAATACTATAGAGGTCACTCACTTGTTTCCACTGCTGTCCATTTTTAGATTCACCAGAAACATGGGCATTTAATTTTTGGCTGATTTCGTTCTATGTTTTCCTTTGATCTTCCACCAAGACCAACCCCGTAGCTAATGCTAGATGCATCGCCAAGTAGTCTAAGAGTCCTTGTAGATGTCAGTTGGATGTATCATGCTCCATTGTAAACTAAAAGAATTACAATAATTGTAATAGATTTTTATAACCTATAAGCCATAACCTACTAAACAAAAGTAACTTGTTATACTTACTTAGGTTATTTGTTGCAAGCAGACTTTATAGTTTGAAAAGTTGGCTCTCAAATGCCGTTCGACACCCGCTTGAGAATGTTTTTTTTTTACTAATTTGGTCACATCATTTTAAAACACCGACGAAGCACCATTATAAAGAAAACACTTGACATTCCCATCTTAGTTCCACCTATTGCTAATTAATCGCGAGTGGCGCTGATTTCATTGCTAAAAGTGCATTTGACAAGAAGCGGACGACAGCAGAGCAATAGCCGTACATAATACGAATTTTTATAGCGATTAGCAATCGTTCGCGCGGCTGTCGCGCAGCTGTCGCTGTCTGCAAAATATCTGCGAATGATACACAATAACCCTGCTGATCCTATAATTTCAATTTACGCTGTAGATGTAAACTAATACTCGAGTCTCCGTTGATGTGTATTGTGTGTTATCAGTCTGTGGTGTTATGAATTTTATCAGTGAAGCAGTCTGTGAAGTGGCGAAGTGTCTTTTTATTATTAATTGTATCTGCAGTTTTATCATCATTTGTTTTTATTTCATTGTCGTTGTTTAAAATTATTTACATATTTATTATGTGGAAGAATTGAGTAAAATGCTTATAGGAAGAGTTTAATTTACTATAAATGCCAATAATATTGTTAAAATGGCTTGCGAAGTTGAGCAAATTGCAGACTGTGGCGATATATCGAGTTTAGGTAGAGCTCTTTTCATACCCGACAAAGAAGGTAACTTATTTTATTTGCTAATAATAATAAAAAAATAGATTTTAAAATGTAAATCTATTTCAGATTCAAATTGGTTGTCTCAATGTGTGATTTCACTATCATCTTGTGGGAATCTGTTGGCTGTGGCTTATAAAAATCGTATGTGTATTTTGTCGTCACAATGGATAAGTTCAACTGACAGTAATACATTTATAATATCATGGAGTGGTACACTAGTAGCAGATGCTACGGCTTTATTAGCAGTTCCAATATGTCCGACGAATAATTCATCACAGGTTTGTAAAATTTAAAATTATTTAAGAGCGGTCGTGGTCTAGTGGCAAAGGATGGACCTTACGATCAGTGAGACCCGTGTTTAAACCTCACTAAATGTCTGTCTCTCTCGCTCTTCCTACTTTTTAATTTTAAGTTTAACTTAATTTTATTTTTAATAACATTTATATTTGTTAAATTAATTAATGTTCTTACTTACCCTACTAGGGCGTCACATTATGTATGACTGTGTGAATTAATAATAATAATAATTAATAATAATTTATTTATTTAACAAAATTAAAATTAGCCTAAAACAAAGTTTAAAACAAAAGAAACAATTTAAAAACTATAACAAAGAAAACAGTAAACTACAATAAAAACCTTAATATCTATTTGCATGCAAAAGTAACAAATAAAATAAAATAATACTAGTACATGAAAAAAACATATATATAATACCGTTCAGTTTTTAAACATTGAAAAATAAATCAGCGGCTACAGGTAATTGTAAATAAAAATTGGACTCCGTACTAGTTGAACTGTATGACGGCAGCCCATAATGCTTGTTTACAACAAAACTCGTCAGACGAGTTTCAGGTGGTTCCGAGCCGGTGAGTGAATGCGACGGATTATAACTTGATCACTATGTATGAGCAGTTACGCACTATTCTTTTCAGTCGATCTGCATAGTATACGCGCGGGATGCAGATAAAATGTAACTTGTATTATATTAAAATTGTTATTGATTAATTAATACTTTAAGATGTTTTTATAGTTAAGTGAAATAATAAAAATTTAATAATAAATAAAAATAGGTAAATAAATTATATACCATAAATAAATAGTGATAAATATATGATATGATATATGCAAATAGCAATATAAATTTATGTATATTATTGTTATTTAATGGTCAGTAAAAGTTGTTCAGTGCTTTCGTAGTCCAATCGCTTCAGGTAGCTGTCAAGTTCTTTCTTGCATTGCCGGAAAGTTAGTGTTTTTAATGTAAGATCTTTACTAATTTTATTATAAATGAATGGTCCAAGATAATCAGCAAAGTTTTGAGCATAAATGGTTCTACAAAACGGCACATCAAATACTAGATCTCGTCTTCTCCTATGTGTCGACTCTTCTCTGTACAATTTATGTTGTCTTAATAAGAGTGACTTGACGTATAATTGTCTTACCGTTAGCACTGAAAATTCCTTGTAAAGTTGAAAAGTTGGATATCTAATTTTTTTATAATTAAGTACCTTTATGTTGGCACGTTGTGCCCTTTCTAGTTTTAATAGAATCGACTTCCGCGCACCTCCCCATACCAGAATACCATACTGTATTATGGATTGGCATAACGCAAAATAAATCATTTTGACAATTGGAACATCATTGATATGTCTGACTCTTTTAGAAATATAAATCAACTTTCTCACTCTATTAGTAAGTGATGAGATTTGTTCCTTCCAGCTTAGGTCACTCTCCAACATGATACCCAAATATTTTATTGATCTTGTAGCCGATAAAGTGTAACAGTTACAGTTGGTCACTCCATCACAAGTGTGAGCTTTTATTGCAAAAGAATTTGAAGTCTGGTTGTAGTTTCGTGTAAATATGATATATCTAGTTTTGGTTAGGTTAAGTGTAAGAATGTTATTATTTAACCATTTTATAACTTTTCTGAACTCTTTTTCGGCAATTAATTGCAGTTCATTGGTAGATTTAGCACTAAAGATAATAACTGTGTCATCAGCAAATGTTGTTATTTGCGCATTAGCAAGATTAAGTCGGCAGAGATCGTCAATGTAGATTAAAAATAAAGTCGGTCCTAGGACACTCCCTTGTGGTACTCCATAGGTAACTGGTATATCTGAGCTCTGTGTCGTTCCTATTTTCACAGATTGTGAACGGTTGCTAAGATAACTCTCAAATAGTTTAAGTGGTTGTCCACGAATACCTAATCTTTCCATTTTATGCAACAATATCGGGACTGAAACAGTGTCGAATGCTTTGGCTAAATCTAGAAACACTCCCACGCATTTTTCACCAGAATCCAGTTTGTTTATCACGTGTGAGACAAGATGATGCATAGCATCCGCAGTGGACCTATTCTCTCTAAAGCCATATTGATTTGAAGAGATGAGGCCATTATTTTCCAAAAATTTCAATAGGCGTGAGTTTAGAAGCTTTTCTAATATTTTTGATAATGATGGAAGAAGAGAAATAGGTCTATAATTACAGACATTGTTCGGGTCCCCAGATTTAAAAACAGGTATAATCACCGATCTTTTGAGTGCATTTGGAAAAGTATTAGAGGATATTGACAAATTACAAATGTAGGTAAGTGGTTTTATAATAAATTTTATGGATTGCTTTAAAAATGTAGTGGGAATACCATCCCAACCACAAGAATACGTATTTTTCAGTGACAAAATTATCTTTTTAATTTCATATTCATCGGTGGGCGTGAGTACTATAGAGTTTAGTGGGCCATGACTAATTCTTATTTCCGATTTTAGTTCTTGTTCAGTTCTGTTTGACATTTTAAGGTATGTATCTGCTAGTTTTTTACCTACATTCGCGAAATAATTGTTTACCGAATTAGCAGACTCTTCATAAGTATTTTGTGTATCAAGTAAGCAGTTCGGGGTATTATTATTATTGTCAAAGTGACACATTTTTTTTATTGTTGACCATGTCTTTTTAGTGTCACCCTTGACTTTTATAATTTCAGCTCTTTCATATGTTAGTTTTAGGTTTTTTAATATTTTGTTACAATAATTTCTATATCTTTTGTATGTTATTTGTAGTACTAAGTTGTTCGGAGATTTTTTTAGTTTTAAGTGTAATCTATCTCTCCACTTCATACATCGTATCATTCCTGCTGTGATCCACGGTTTAATCATAAATTTTCTAGCACTAACATGTTGGGATTTAGTATTATTTTGCAAAGCCACAGCTACTTTAGTTATAAATTTATCAGTAGCTCCATTTGCATCATCACAAGCATAAACATCATCCCAAATCATCCTAGACATATCATTTAGTGCATCACTGTAGTTGGTTTTTGTTACAACGCGACTCGAATTCACTTTCCTTCGCGATCCTTTCGATAAAGACGTAATAGTACAACAATGATCAGTTATTGTAGATTGACAAACGAGTGTTTTTGCTTTATTCACACTTTTAATAAAACAGTGATCAATACAATTAGAGCCATGGGTAGGAAGGCAGTGACCTGCCATTAGACCATGTGATGCAAGCAAATTTAAGTAGTCGTGTGATCTAGAATCTTTACTGTGATGCTTTATATCAATATTTATATCACCAATCAACATTATATTTTCAGTGCTTTTTAAGTTTTCTAATTCAGCGTCTAATCCACATTGAAAACCATCAACTCTATGATTGGAGGGAGACCTATACATACATATCACTGCGTGATTTAGGCCAATTTTTATAACCAATATAATTATATATAATTGTATTGTGTGACATGTAATAAATAAATAAATTCAGACTGGTACTAAATTAACTCGTCGTTCAGTGCCTGTGATACAAACACTAGCTCAGTACAACCATTTAAAAAAAAGTTAAGGCTAATATTTGGTGGGCAATAGTTCTTTTTTTTTCTTTTTTTTTTATATGGCGTTATAAAAATTTGCCAGTGTCAAAGTAAATATTTTTTGCATCAAGTTAATAATATTGTGTATCACAAGTCATTCATTCATCACACCAAACACTCAGGTCAAGTCTCAGTCATGTCAAAAATTATTCCAGTAAAGTGGTAGAATTTTTACTGAAACTTCCTAGGGAGTTTTGGAGGGAAAATGGAAACAGAGGTTCTCTTCTTTTGAATTGTTTGCCCACACTCACGCACGTTCACGAACACTTAATGGTTAATAATCCACCATTATTACACATTAACACTCGAAGAAACACAAATTTAGGAAAATAATTCAAAACAGATAACCTGACCTCTCAAGATGGCCGCCAAAACTCTGGGCAGTGGTTTGGCAATATTGAGATTTGTGATTTTTGATAATTTATTATTTCAGAGTGGCCCTGATTGGTTTTGTGTAATAGTTGGTTTAACAAATGGTAGTGTAGCATTCTACACCAACACCGGTCATCTCCTTTTCAAAGAAAAATTTGATGACAATCCTGTGATGAAGATTTCATGTCATACTGGAACTTTTGGCACATTAGCTGATGATATAATAGTGTTATATCAATCATCAGAATGTATTATTGCAGGAGGAAGTCTGTTTCACACCCTTAGATATGCTAAAGCTCAAATGGCTAAAGGTTGGTTCTGTTTTATTATTCTGTCGTTGCTGTTTGAAATTCTGTATTTAGGTTTTGTTTTAATCATAAAATAATTGATAAATAGCAAGATGTTGTGATCAAGATGTGTAAAAATACTGTCCAAAATTAATATTCTTTAATTAAATGTTTACATTTATAATGAAAAACCTCGGGTTAGACAAATTGCATTTTCATCTCAAAACAACTGAATTTGCTTTTTTTGCTTCCCATAGATGATTCAGAAATTTTAACACAGACTTTATTTCTAATTGCTGTGTCCGCTGTCCTTTAGGCACTAGAATTTTTAAAATATTTATTAATTTTAAAAAAAATGTTTTTTTTCTGCATTAAATGCTTTACAATTTAGATATAGAACTAAAGAAATTAGGTACCAAACAGTGATATTTTTGAATATCTATAATATTTCACAAATAAAGGATTACGTCAATTTGTCTTAAGAGAAATTAAAAACAAAATTGAAAAAATAGCGCCGCTACTCTATATTGTATACCTAGGCTTTATAATTAAAAAGAACAACAAAATGTTGTCATGCGGTTCGCAGTTGTGTATTGTCAAATGAAGATACGAAATAAAATCTTAATTATGTTACAATATGTCCAGCATTTTATTATGCAACAAGTAGCCAATGTAATTGTTTCTTCATATTTTTCAGTGGAAGCCGGAATTCAAAGCAATTATTCTGTGGATGGAAAAAGTATAAATGTACACAGATGGACCTTTGAGGATCAAGTAGTCATTAATGATGGTACTGTTGCTGGTTTAGAACTTAAAAACATTTATGATCATCTTCTCGCTGCTTCTACATATGGTGGATATAATACTTGGTAATTACACATTATACATGTAATTAATTTTTTAAATTGTAACTTGGCATGTGACAACACTCTGCCTGGTGTTAAGCTAGAGTGTGGTCCATGAATGGAAACAATTGCTACTACAGATAAATTTGTACAGGCAGCAGTGGCCTTTGACACTCCTTTATTGAATAATATGTTTTTATTTTTTTAAAATATATTCAAATGCACTTATGCATAGCATTTACTAGACTCGCTGAATCAAATTGCCAAAATTCACTAACCTATATTTATAATAAAACTGCGTCCATCAGGAAAGAGCTGAGCTGAGGTGAATCAAATTGCATCGGGCGTTGCTCGTCAAGCAAGTTTATGAGTTACTGTGTGTCAGTATGTTTTGATTCATCTATGCGACTTTTCTGTAGTGGACGTAGCCAGCCTTTAAAGAGCATCCCGGCTATTTCCCATCTCAGCTCTGCCTATGTGTGCAAATTCTTTCAGTTCAATGTTTTTTTTAAAACTTCAATCTACCAAGAATATTTCAGCCTAATTGTTATCTACACAATACTAAATTATAACTAAATCTCAAACTATTGTATACTTAATATAAATATTTATAAAATATGATATAGTATCTGGTTCAGCCAAGAAACTATTTAAGAAATCTATATCCAACAAATTAATTCCTAGTTTATGAATGAGCACAATGCGCTCAGACCCACACAGGTCACGCTCTTTCAGCAGGCGCATTATATCTTCAATGTAACCGCAGTGAGGACAATTTGACTAGTCAACTTTTTCATCATATATGCAAAGCTATTGAAGGGAATGCGTTAATAATGTTAATGTTCCATATATTTTCCATATTAGGTTTAAAAAGATTTGCTTCTAATATATACTTTTATTACATTACTGTTCTAAGCTAGTGCTATTATTACAGGCACTGAGCTACCAAAGTTTATATAATATTACATTGGTACCGCTTAGAATTTAGTGAGGTTTAAACACGAGTCTCGTCGTTCGTGAGGTCGTGGACCAGACCGCTAGACGGCCGCTCTGTTACTAATATATAATTTCAGGTATAGATCAATACCACCTCAAAACTCCTTAATTTTGGGTGCCGGTTCTAAACCCTACTTAAGTTTCCATTATGCTCTGGAAGGAGGTACAGCACCTCCATTGCAAGATGTCGCAAAAGCGGTTGCTAATAAAATTAAATCAGCTTTACCGTAAGTAAGCATGATTGGGCAAAACCCATTTAAAACATTTTTCTTGTACAAAACAATAGGTTTTGAACTTTCAGTGGATGGTTAGGCGGAGGAACATCAGAGAATGAACAAAAAGCTGAACCAAACACAAAATCAGAGTCGTTATCAATGCGCAGTGGTATTTACGATGGACAGAGACATGGTACAAAGGTTGTACTGTCACCGGATAAACGGTTAGCGGCCATTGTTGATAGTCTTGGCAGAGTTGCTGTGTTAGATGTCAGTAAAGGACATATTTTTAGACTATTCAAAGGTTACAGAGATGGTCAATGCGCTTTTGTTCAAGTATGTATCAATTATAAACATGAATATTATAAAAGTACTTAAATTTTAAGTCAGGTTAGCAGACAGATGACTATTGATTATTATTAGCCTGGCCTGCTGTACTGTACCACTGCTTTCACTTTCATCTGTGAAGTTTCAGGGTCAGTTCGAAAGTAGCCGGGCTATAACGAGATGTGTGTGCACTGTGCACTATCAGCCTGCGCTGGTATCAAAAACGTATACCCAAGCCAACATATCGAAGGTGGCTGCTGTCTGCTCGCTTTTCTCTGTGGTAGCAATTGTCTTAGATTAACATCAGGCAAGCTGTGGTCACTTGTCGATTCTCATAAAAAAATATGTATTTTTGTAATGTTTTACAGGTATTTGAAACGGATAGCAAAAAACCTCAACTTTCTGTAATAAAAGATATTAGAAGGGCATTATTTTTAGTAATTTATAACCCAAAAAAGGGTTTAATAGATATACGTTTAATGAACAAAGGTATTCGTGTAGCTGTATTTACAGCCACAAAGAATGGAATACTTCTCTATAACACAAGTGGTCTGGTCGGAGCAGAACCAACATATTCTTCAAGAAAATTAAACTTGCCAGAATATCAATGCGTCCTTATGGATCCAGATGGAAAATTAAAACGGTTTAATATACCATTCTACTTTGCTCTAGAAGGTGAACATTCTGAGAGATCCAAAGATCTACATATACTCAGGGAAATGCGAGATTTTATCAAAAGAACGTCTGACCGCGACAGTGAATTTGAGGAAGAAATACTTAAATGGATCGCACAAATTAAAACTATTGATCTCATGAAACATTGTCTCGAAATGTTAGTTAGGAATTATGAAATTAAACCTAAAGTTATAATGGCATGTTTGCAAATATTTTGGAATAAATCAACTGATGATTCTGATGCTCAAGTAATAAAATGCAAGAATTATTTCACTAATTTGGCGTTGGTTACTTTGTTTTATAGAAACATGAATGGGGATATTGTTGATGATATGGACGATTTGATTAACAAAATTGATGCTTCTAATGAATCTGACAATACTGTTGATTTGCCTGATGATTTGAATCTTCTACCGAGTGACAATGATGTATTAGAAAGATTATTGAATTTAGCGCAAGAGAAGGATTATAAAGAACATCAGCATGCGCGTGTACATTTCGCTGATAGCGATAAGAGTAATTACAAGTTATTCGTTTGTTCCTTTGACTTGGAAAAAGATGGCACTGACTATTTGCAATTAAAAACTAATCTGTCTCAAGAGACGGTCAATGATTTATCAGCACACACGTTTCGAGCTCTATTCAGAATCGAAAATTATACAGATATATGTAGATATATAACAATGTCTAAATTAGACCCGAAAGATCTGTTAAAATTAATAAATACACATGTGATGAATATGTCATTAGATGATTTAAGTATTGCTATAATAAAACAGTTGATTGGTATTATTTATTGTGTGTGTCGCGTGTCTCCTCATGCCACCTGCGTGGTCTACAATGAGAGTTCTGATTGGTGGCAGAGTATTAGAGACATGTTAGTGAATATGCCGTGTCCGTTGAGAAGTATGATCGTGGCGATGGCTTGCAGAGTTGTTGTTAAACTTTTTGAACATAAAAGTGAAGAAGATGGGAACTGGGAGTCTGTGACAAAAGAGAACGCCAAATGGAGTATCCTAATAGGAAAACTTGAAGATATATCTATTTTAAGCATAATATTATATTTTAAGGAAAATTTCAATGGAAACATGTTACCGAAGCTACAGGCTACGAATTTGGACATAAACTTGAAGTATATTTACAGTAAAGGAAAAGGCTCAGTGTCAGAGCTCATTTCAAAATGGCTGTGCTCCATGGGAGTTGTACCGGAAGCTATATTAGTAAATGAGATACTAGAGAGAGGTGAAAAGAGCCCCGATGAAGACAGTTATGAATTTGTATTTGTTGACAATCACAAATATTACGTTGATGATAACTCGCGTTTGTTCAAATGGTTCACGTTGTTGCGCAAACAATTTCCATACAGCACTTCTGCGGATAACATTATTGCAAATATGTGTTGGGAATATGCTGTGGCGTGGCAAAAGGATGTGCATAAAACTGAACTTTTAGGTGCCGTCATACAAAGCTTAAAAAATGTACAAGATGTACATCTCGCCTTGGGATTGAGTGTAATGATTTGGTCAACAAACATCAAACAATATTTCGAAGCCACATGTAGACTTGTAAATAAAGTTGGTAAATTACCAAAAGAAAGATTATGTTTGCAAGATGTCGGTTTAACTGATAAGGATATGATTAAATTTCTCGAACATGCCACAGAATATTTAAGTTTATTTAGTACATTAGAGACGAAGTCCATTGATGCGGAGAAGACGAAGTTTTTCTACGAGAAGATTTGGGACGACACGATGCCTTGTCTGGTTGAAGTGGCGCAGGACATGAACGTTCATAATCGTGACATTTTGAATATCAATTATCAGATGTCTCTATCTATACTATTGCAGTGTCAATTTAACTTGAAAATGAGTAAGCATCTAAATAAATTATATGATATAGAATTGCAGCATGTGTTTGATGGTTTGACTGTCAATCCAGAGAATAAAGAAGATTTGAATTATAAAGCTTTAGAAGTTAAATTGCGTGATCCAAGGATGAAGTTTATAAACAAAGTGATAACGGCCTCTTTGGATCTAATAACTTGTGAGGAGGATCAAAATGACGTGAGAAATATAGTTATGAACAAATATCAAACTGGTGAAGCTAATGTATGGTTAGAAAAGGTTATTGAATTAGGAGATTTGTGGAACATTGATATGGATTTCATAAAAAGACAAAAGGTATGTTCAATTTAAAAAACATCAGACTTCAAAAGTGGTAGGCAGACTGATGATGGTTATTAGCCCAATCTGCCGTCTTGGGGTACTAACACCCGTGAAGTGACCTTGTCGCGTTTTGGGAATAGTTTGAATGTAGCCAGTATAACGAGAGGAGTGTGCACTGCCAATCTAGATGGTGCATGCTCGTCTCCTCAAACCGGCATAGTGGAGGCGACTGCTGCCCGCTTATCTGTAGTAGCAATTGTTTTCATTCACGGACATCAGGTAGAGTGTTGTCACATGCCGAGCTATAATATTAAAAAAACAGACTTCTATTAAAAGGAAAAACAATTTTAAATCTCATTTTTAGGTCATCGGTCTATTTCGTTTAGGATATGACATCCTAGTGGAGGAGGACATCAAATTAGTAAAAGAACCTAGTTTATTGATGTCTCCAATGCTAGCCGTTGCTATGCAAAGATTAAAACGACATTTGGAGAAATCTACACAACCAGCAGAATGGATCGCCTCAGTACCGCCTTCTTTGGTACATCATTTAGATAATATTGTAAGTATAAAACGTATCTACATGTATCTACATAATTTGTACTGCTTTTGATATGCACAAATTATTAACAGGAGACAGATCCGGCGATAGCAGGTTCAACATCAATAAGTAGTACTGCGGCTGTGATACAAAATGTTTTATGTCGTATCGAGAATTCAGACTCGTCGCCTGTCAATAAAACAAATATCAGACTTGCCGAGACTATTTTGAAGGGCTGTGAAATTATACTACAAGAAAATTTGTAATGACAAAAGTATCACACGAATATCTGATTTTTTAAAATTCGGTTAATAAAAAATCAAATGAAGCAATCCTATTGGTGGAGAGATCTCGCGGTACGCCGTGACATCGTAAATCTAAAATCATACTTGCCCTCCGAGTATCGTTCATGGTGGCTGCGTGACATATTAAATAAAACATTTTCGATATATTTTAATAATTTATTTAAATGCTTATAAACACAAATTAAACAAGTTGATATAGGTAGTGTTTTATATAAGTTACTATAGCGATTAATTTATATTTTGAAAATTATTTCAGTGTGATAATGTAATCGACTTTTAAATTATGTTGTTAATAATCCAATTATTTATTACAAAATGTTATGTATTACGTTGTTTTTTTTACTTAGTAATTATTACTCCTAGACCAAAACTATTTTCACTCAAAAATATTTCAACAAAACAAGAAAAATACTATGATATCGGTCAGTGCATTGTTAACCTCGAAAGGCGCGATTTTTAGTTGAAATAGTTATGATCAAAGCCTGGGTTATACCAAACATTAAGTTGCTGTTTTATTTCACTAAATATGAGTCTATCAGATAGCAGTATGAATGACTTGTGCAACATCTTGCTCCGTAGATCGCGTCGTTAATTCCATCATGACACGGCTATCAGCGAGCGCGAGCCGCGCGCGAACCAACACAGGAGCTCCGTTGCGCCATACACCGCCGCCGCGTAACAATTTTACAGCGTCACCTGTTATTGCGGGACACGGGATACCCAAATGTACGGAGACTGCCTTCACGGCTGTTTCCATATCCCGTTGCGGCAATATGAACGTATCACAGACTTCGTGAAATGTATCACTGCATTCCCAAGTGGATTCCCATTCGTCCTCTGTGAACGTTTTCGTTTTCAACTGGTCTAGATAGCCGAATTCTATTTTGCCCAATGAATAGGAGTCTGAATATACCTCTGAGTCAGTCTCGCCCGTCGCTGGGTCGCAATCTCGAGCGGAAAATTGCATGGTAGCGTGTATTTCAGTTAAACTGCCTAAGCTAACTTTGGGTATTTCCAGCACACATAACATGTTACCTGGAGCATTGTAACTTAGCTTAGGACAGAAGGTCTCACAGAGCAGCTTGAACTCGTGGGGATGATCTATAACTACATATGCATCTTCTAAAATAATGTCAGTTAATGTGTTTGTACATTCAAATTGTAATACAAGATGTTGTGGAAACACATGTTTTATGCAATGAACTCTATATTCGGTCTCCGGTTCTGTGAGTTCGACAGGCTCATTGGTTTTGAAAATGGATCCAAATGTTTCTATTCCTGGAATCAGCGCGATTTGATCGGCGAATTGTTCTTCCCTAGAAATGCATGGAGCATTATTACGTATATCTATTGCATAGCTCGTATTCTCGCATTGTATCTCCGAGGGGGTTACGGACATCAAATCGAACCGCTCGCCAGGTCTCGTCGCGAGATAGTCCCTCAGGGCCTTCTGTAAAAGCACGAGATTTGGTCGCGGAATATTTATGATGTAGTCATTGATTAGCTCGGGATCTTTTGTGTCTAGAATCGCGAGGTAATATACAGCTCTAAAGCGAACTTCGTCATCGTCGTCCATTTGACAGCGACCGAGGAGGACGCGAATATTCTGCAGAAGTTCAGGCTTCTGGGCACCGAATTGTGCGAGCGCGGACACTGCCGCCGCACGTACCGGACTTGACTCTAATATCATACGGTTATATATAACTCTGATGTAACGCGATGGATGACGGGACTTCGGACCTTCATGTCCCAATAGATGTAATATGCGTATAGCTAGAGAGGCGTGTTCACAATCTTCAATAAATTCGCACAAGTGCACTATGCAGGTCTCCCTAGCCTCCGGAATCTCCTTGAACAAACTGATGAGAACATCAGCTATAGCAGCCTTGTATTCCAAACTTCCTTGTTCATGTAGCATGCTCGCTAAGAATTCAGTGAGACACTGATGTTTCTGAGGGAACTTGTTGCACAATTTCTCTACTGCTCTAACTACAACAAATTTGAATTCATCTGAAATCTCAGATAAAAAAGTTTTAATCTGTTGCATTAAGCGATCAATAGACTTCTCAGCACAGGTAGCAAGCAAGGTCGTGATGGCGAGGGTCGCTATAGAACGATTTGTATCAAATATGAGATTCTCTAGATCCATAGAGCAGGCTGCGACCGCTGTAGGGTTTCTACTTGCGAGACGAGCGAGGGTGCGACAACCGGCAAATCTTAGTATTGCCTTTGTTGAAACGCATAGTGATTGTAGGATGGAAACTGCAGGTGCCAGTTCATTGACTGAATGTTTAAGATTAATGATAGCATTTGCTGCCTCATAAGTGACCATTTCTGACCTATGACGAAGACAGCTCTCTATAAACTCATAAGCCACAGTTTCAGACTCATCACTTTCTACCAGTTTTGCTGCTAGACGAATTAGAAGACAAAGAGCATAAGGCGATTTTAATGGAGACTTTGCAAATTTATGTACCAGTTTTATCATGCTATGTTTATCATTCTTTGCAGCTGCCACCACACCAAGAGAATGGTACGACACCATGACTGAGTCTGACAGTACCATCTCTTGACATTCATTAGCCCATCGTCTCACCAAGTCTGTTGTCGTCGAAGTGAGATGCAGTGCCGATACTAATGCGGCAGAATTTATAGCAGGGTTTTTATCGACAATGGCTTGCTTCATATATCTTTCGGTTGCCTGTAGAATTGATATATCTGTGATACAATATAGAGCACGAATAGCGCCTGCTCTATACACGTCTTCCTTGCCTGTCATATCCTTTACCAGTGTAGACGTGACAATAATGACATCTTCAGCCATGCTACTCAATTCTTTTACACATAGATATATTAACCGATGTAACATCACATCCTTTGATTGAAATAACTTCGTAGTTGCGAAAAAAACATCAGTCGCTTCCTGGATTGATAATTTCTCACCCTGATTCAGTAAGTACAAAATTCTCGTTAAAATAAGAGTGCATTTCCCTTCATTGACCGGTGTCTCGTTGAAATACCGGGCCTGTTGTAATACTGATGTTTTATCCAAATTCAAAAATAGATTCTCACTTTCATCTTTTTTATCATACCTGAACGAAGTCATTTTGTGTTTCCTAGCGAAAACGTATCAACCACAGCTCAACACAGAACAAATCCCAATCCAAGACACGTCACACACTAGTAATAGAGAAGAAATATATTATAAAGACTACTATAATAGAAATTATATTATGCTATGAATATTGCACAATTCATTTACAGATGATGTATAACTCTTACTCGAAATATCAATAATTTATCACCCAACATAAAAGCATAAAATTATAATTACCGCCACGGACGGCAAAAACAAAATACTTCTTCGCTTCTATTTGGGCTCGTACATTTTACATTGGCAATTTAATGACAATTTCATCATTAATATTGTGCAAAACATTTTTTAATTCCATTTTTACTTATGAAAACTAAAATATCATAAATTAAAAACTATATAATACAGGAGGGTCAAGAACGAGTTTACATTTACGCCGTGACAGCGTAATGCGACCTTCTTCACCAATCAGACGATGTTATTTGATCACCGAGGTAATAAAAAATCAAATAAAACAATTCTATTGGTGGAAAAATCTCGTGTTACGCTGTCACGGCGAAAGAAAACTATTACGTGGCCAAGGTTCGTTGTCTTTTACCTGTGTTATATTTAAAAAAAAACTTCGCGAGTATTTTGTTGTTTATTTTCACCAGTTTTTCGCGTAATTTTGTAAATTTTCTAGTAATAGCAGTAGAGAGCGTTTGTGGATTCGTAATATTAACACAATGCAACGAGAGGAGAAGCAGTTAGAAGCCACATTGCAGGCTATAATGAATAGGGTTAATGATTTGAAATTAGCCATACAAGCTTTAATTTCAAAATTGGAAAATGAGTATGAAACAATAAATTGGCCCACATTTCTCGATAATTACGCTATACTTTCTGGTCATGTAGGTATTTATTTACGAATTTATTGTATTATAATCAACTTTTATCATAACATTTATGTTTTAAATGTGCTGTATGTCGTAACTATTATTAAACTTGCAGCTTACAGGCTTAAGTAAAATTTTACAAGCGGAAATTGCACCATCGCTCCGATCTCTAGTGGTACTGCCCTTACAATTAGGATGTGAAAGAGACGAAGCACTAGTCAGGATAACGGAAGGTCGTGTGCCAGCATGCACACACGACTTAGTGCCAGATCTATTGAGGACTAAGCCGGAGCCCCAAGCAGAGCAACGTTTACAACAATTTTACCACAAAGCTAGCACACTTAGTATTGATACAGCACAGGTAAATTATTATGTTTTTGTAATGTCCATTAGTTGCAATTGTTTCTATTTTCCATATTTTGTTGTTTATTCGTAAGTTTGAAGAGGGACTGCTCTGTACAGAAATTTCTTTATTGTAATTATTGTTTCTAAACTATACAGTAAAAAAATATATTGCAGAAACAAGTTGCTCAATTTACAAAAGTAGTCAGCCATGTTTGGGAAATTATATCAAAGGGCAGAGAAGATTGGGAGGGTGATTCTATGAGAGCTTCAGGTGAGATCTCTAAAAACATACTCAAATTTTTTTAATGGTCATTACATTACACTGTTCACTAGATTTAAATTTTTAGAAAAGATGTATTATAGTTTGCAATTTATAATTAATTTTGACTCAGTTGAATTTCTCCTGAATATTTATCACAAAACTAAATAAATTTGCAGACTGATGATGGTTATTCGTCCAGCCTGCCGTCCTGGGGCAGTATCACCACTTTCAAATGTAACATCCGTGAAGTGACCTTGTCATGTTTCGGGAATAGTTTGAAAGTAGTCAGGTATAACGAGAGGAGTGTGCACATGGTACTCGACTCCTCAAGCCGGCATAGTGGATGTGACTGCTGTCCGCACAGGTTTCTATGTAGTAGCAGTTGTTTCCATTTATGGACCGCACTCTAGCTTTACATCAGGTGGAGTGTTGTCACATGCCAAGCACATTATGTACGTTGACTGCATATCCTGTTGAATGGAGTATCAATCAGGACAAGAACAACACAAAGAAAACATTGAGACCTAGAACATAATTTGTTTATCTACTTATAAATACTATTTTTATATCTCAGGTATGCAACCAACATACAATATAGCAGACACACACGCCTTGGTCACAGCGGTCGGCACGGGTAAAGGATTAAGACCAGGAATGCCATCAGGAGTTCCTCCCGGAGTGGCCCCGGGAATGGTTCCAAACCGTGGACCCACACCTTCAATGGGACCCTCGCCAATGCCTAAAGCACCTTCAACTATTAAGACTAATATTAAAGCTGCGAACCAAATTCATCCTTATCAACGATGAAGACTTATAAATTTGTATAGGTCGATTCAAACGTTATGGCGTTTCGGAAGTTAGCTGCGGGCGCCTTTTTTGTTTTTGTTAACATTTAAGTTTATAGTGGTAAAATTTACCACTAAGGCATATAGGGTAGCGTGGGGGTATACCCTTCCCTCTCACCTTCGACTGCGCTGATTCCTCAATTAGTGAACTGTGCGTTCGTACTATATATTGTTTTTTTATGTATATAATGATATTTTTAAGGAAATATATCTTGTTTAAAGTACAATATTTGCATTTTAATTGGCAGTTTTTCCTCATTGCGGGAGAAATTGGTGGGGAGTCAGTTTCCTCTTATGGTATCTTTTAGGGAACATATCGTGTGCAATACCTTGGTAAAGCTCACAAAGTGCACCTAACTGGTAATAAAACAAGCGAATTTATATTTCTTATATTATTTATTGATATAATTAACAAATTTTAAGTTTTGTAGTGCTACCAGATAGAAATTCTCTATTCACATAAACTAGTTAAGAAATCACAATATCAACTTTAAGTTGACAAATTATTGAACTAAAATAAGGAACATACTAACATTCCGTCATGATACACTCATATCACCCAACTGCACTAACTTAAATGGTGTCTATTAATTAAACTTTGACGATCAGGGCCTGACAAATGTGCTCAAGATGTTTTTTTAAAAATATAAATACTTAACACACCGCACCTCCAAAAGAGATCAGATAGTTAATTGTTTCAGACCCATTAGTTAAATTTTAATAGCGGTCAAGTCCGGGTTAAAGGTCACGTTTAGGCTTTGTAGGACTTAACAGACACCAAATAATACATACACGAGAAGCCTCGTTACCATTTACTATAAAAAGCAATTGTTATTTGCGCTGAAGCGAATAACAATTAAACAAAACTAAGCTTCAATCTAAACATTATTATATCTAGAAAAAAATTAAAATATAGGAATAATGAAAATTGTATTAGAGAAATGTTTTTATTTTTCAACAATGAATCCCTTATACATAAATTAACTCGCGACAAGAAACGGTTTTATTACGGATTATTCCGCTTATCCACCCTAAAAAACTGTAACATGCATCCATCTATCTATACATCCATGAGACAGAGCGGATAGTGAGGGGAATTTTCTAAAGTGGATAAACAGAATTACACTTTCCTACACTTAACAAACAAAATGGTTACTCTATCTATGCTATAATAAAATAATAAATATATACAATTTGGATCACCTTCGAAATACATTTATTAACTGAACATTGAATAATATTATTCAAACAAAAAAATAAGCAGGAACTCGCTTGAGAATTAAAGTTTTTTTTTCAACACACTAATTTAATTTATCATATAAATATATTGTATGGTTAATATCGCGTTCATTTTCATTATACTTTAATTTAGATGAAATAATTCCAGTCAATGCTGAAACATGATAATACCTTATGAAATCGTACGCGCCTGTGACGAGACGCCTCAGCAGATAGTATACCTAGGTTGATTATTTATTGCGCGTTATAAGACGAAAGGGTTCGTTTTATTTGGATAATATTATCTCTTCATAAATCTATATCAACCATTCGCATATAATCCATTTTGTTGTAACTCGCCGCTAGATGGCGTTGCATTACATCAACATCCACATCGTTCAATCAGGCCAATAAATAAAATATAAACCTAGATACTTACTAATAATCCCTAAAGCATCGAATATATCTCGAGATTTCGCTTCAAATTAATAATCTTAATTATTATTTAATTTAATGAAAATTATTTCTAACTGTAAAGCCTCATAAATATTGCCCAAGTTTCAGTTAGATATTACATTAATAACAATAAATTGCTTTCGTTCAGCGTCGTACATACCGAGATGATTGTTAAAATGACTAACGTTTCTGTACCTATAAAGCGGAGGACGCGGGTTCGATTTTCACCTTGACATTTTCATCATAAGTTAATAATATAGAAAAATTATAATAAAAAAAAAGACTATTTCTTGTTATATTCGTTCTAACGGACTTTACTAAAACAGTTAAAAAGAAAATCATGCAATAATACAGAGACAAATTTGCAATCAGAAATAAAACAAGATAGTGCGGTGCAAAATATGAATTAGATTTAGAAAGATCAGAAGAGTTATGGCCCAGCAATCGAGATGAAAGAACCTTCAAAATTTTAAAAAGACAATTCTATTAGTTTGTAAAATAAAAAAAAAACCGTGAACCCAAGTTTATGACGTATTGGGACAGAATCGTTAGTCATATCAAGAACTATGGTGTCAGCACTTTTTTGTCAACTGTACATAAACGAGCACGAAGTGTGTCGCAACCTCATTCGTCGCTAACTGAATTTACATTGTTCATTGAATTCATGTTTTATCAAGTCAGCCATCGGTGTGTTTAGTTAAGATGGAATCCCCTCTCGTTGGTAGCAGCTAACAGGCGTTCCCTTAACACCTCCTTACTCGAGTATTCTGGTAATTTCAAGTAGTGAACGCATGTGTTCACTGATGGGTAGGAACCGTCGCCGGCGTCCACCTGGAATTATTAGGTACATTGATTATTAGCCGTCGTCGCCCTCGGGGAGTACCACTGCTTTCAGAGGGCCAAGTATTAGTTTATATTTAGCTTTCACGGCGTAGAGTGAAAACTACCCAACAATCAGGCAATATTATTTTGTCCACCGAGGTGTCCACCGAAACACTACTCGGCAACTAATTTCCGCCCGTCGATGTTAGTAAGGGTAGGTACACAGTCACATCAGCTGTCAAGGAGTCAATAGATGCTTCACCAACATGCAAAAACTTATCCGAAAAAAACTCCCGAAGACTGAAGTCGTCTGAGCGAATTCGAAGCGACCACACGTCTCATGAGGATGCCACGTGGCGAAACGCGTCGAGAGGTTATTGCATGTTGGTGAATGGTCTAACATCGACAGCTACCTTTTTTGTACCTACCCTCACTAACACTGATTAGCGGAAATTAGTTGCAGTGCGTATAAAAAATAATTCTAGATAATTTCAATCTGATTCCGAAAGCCGACTAGGTAACAGAGGTCGTCTTATCTAAGCTCAATTCAAGTTACAGTTACCTTTCTAACAACAGTGAGTCGCGGATGTAAATTGGCCAATCCACCGGGCGGTAGGGAACTGCAGCCGGTAGCGAATTGCAGGAAAGCCTTGCGTTCACGACACGACATCTCCACCAACACTTCCACCAGACGCAGAAAGCCAGGACTGTGAAGAAAAAAAATTACAATTATATGACTAAAATTTTATTGTACCAGGTTTTTGGAGTAACTGGTATTTTTTTAATGTCTCTAAAATGTGTTTCCATATTATCTAGCAAAACTCATCCAAATGTCGAGTGATAAAGACGCGACGTGACGAATCTCTGAGCTGTACTGGCCTAAAATTAGACCGTAACGTAACGTTCAAAGGGATTCGTCAAAAAACCGTCAAAAGAGATTCTTTCACGCTTCGGGAACAGTTTGGCAGTAGCCAGGTATAACGAGAAGAGCATCGTGATGGTGCACATTCGTCTCCTCAACCAGCATAGCGGAGGCGACTGCTGCTTGTAGAAATGTATTTATAGTACCAGTCATGTCCGTTCATGGACCGCACCTAGTTTTACATCGGACAGAGTCTTGACATATGGCGAGCTGGAATAAAAACAAAAAAAAACAGCTACCATATTTTTTTTTGTAGATTTAGGTCCAATTGCACCAAGAGGCCCGTTACAGTTACTCTGACTGTTGCATTTCACGATGACTTTAACGGTTACGTTTACATTTACTCCACATGCATTGCACCATCGTGTAAATTCATATCGTTATCGATAAAAGGGTGGCTTATGTAATTAGGAGTACATTCCCGACAAGTTAATAGAAAAACATATTTGACCTCTTTTCATAGACTTGACGTTAGTGACAATGGTTTAACTATTACCAGCCAAAATTCGCTGGTTACGGTTAGCGTGTAAGTAAACGTCAAAAGTGACAAGTTTTTTTGAAGCAACCTAATTTTTTTTTTCAATTTTTTTTTCCAAATTAACTTTAACCATTTTACTTTAATGTGACAGAAATAGTTAAGTCATGCGGTGCAATTTGACCTTGTGGCGACCTCTATTTAATAGTTTTGTTTTATAAAGTAATATGTCAGAAATATGACAAGCTCGATCTTTTGTTTTTTTTTTATGCAGTATGAAATATATTTTTACTCAAGCAACATGTTTTATTTAATTTAATTGGAGTGTCTCCTATCACCCCAAAACCTTATTAGTTAATGTATGGAAATTGTACTATGTCGTTAAAAAAATTTATACAATACCTCTCCTTATTATATCCCAGTTTAGGTTCAGTATATTGCAAGAGATGCTCTCTATTCCAAACGGGTCCGCGTTCACCGCACAGTAACAGCCGCAATTCATTGGGACTGAACGCTCTCAGCCTCCTCGGAGGGAACACCCGAGCGAATCCACGTCTAAAGGCGGCTATTTGACGAGTTATCCCTTCGTCGACTATCCACTTCGCCGTCAATTCGCAGAAATCGCGGGCGTTCTCGATTGATACCTGAAATTTTTAACATTACTTAGTTAATGAGTCTACCCCTGCCAACCTGTATGGGGAACACTCCTCTCATCAAGCTCATGGACCATAGAGTGGCACTTTTCACTAACTCACATGACGGAAGAATGCTTAAATACAAGTATTTCTTTAATATTTTTTAAATATGCATAAATCCCGGGGTAGTACACGCTCGTCTTCTCGAGCCGGCATAGTGGAGGCGACTGCTGCCCGCACAAGTGTCTCTGTAGTAGCACTTGTTTCCATTCATGGACCGTACTCTAGCTTTACATCAGGCGGAGTGTTGTCACGTGCCGAGTTACAATAATTAAAAAAATTGTTTTTGTATTTATTCGCCCAATACATTTCTATAGTAACAGTCGCCTCCGCTATGCCGGCCTGACGAGACGAATGTGCACTATTCAGATTGACAGTGCACTCGTTATATACCTGGCTACTTTCATCCTATACTATCAAACATTAAATTTACCTCAATATGCTCCCCTCCATCGACGAGTGGCTGCATGCTATCAGCCACATTACCGACATAAGCCATACTCAGCGACATCTCGTCAAATGAAGCACCATCCACTTTGATATCGTTTATACGCGCATTCCGCTCTTTTTGAGATAATGTTCTTACTGCTTTGATACCTTCATATTCTATTACAGCATCCATTAATCGTTTGTGGAATCTGTTGGGAAATATTTATGTTTTTTTTTTACTAGGAATCTATCAAAAATGTAGTGATAATGTTAGAGTATTAGTTCAAGAAGGAATAGATTAACGTAGTGGGTACAGCTCTACTGCCACTGCACCTCACTATAATAGCTGTCATTACGAGGCCGTGACATCATCATGGTTCCCCGCGCATCGAGATTGGGTGATAACTAAAACGTTCAGGGTTTTTAGTAGGTCAGTGTATTTTGTCAATGTGTTTTTATATGTACTTGTGTCACTAAGTGTCTACGATACAAACAAAAGTTCAGTTATTAATTAAATGTAATTTTTTTACGGCATATCAACTCACTGGTGTCTTATCGGATCGACTTCAGCAAGATGCGACGCGTTCAATTGTTCACCACACATGATCCGCAGGAACGCTTCGGATAATGGCAAATCAACCAATCTACCGTCTTGTAGGACCTGCAATTAAAACATAACAAGGGTACATGATATTTCTTATATAATACACTTTTTTTTTATTGTAGCTCGGCATGTGACAACACTCCGCTGGAGTGCGGTCCATGAATGGAAACAACTGCTACTACAGAGAAACCTGTGCGGGTAGCAGTCGCCTCCACTATGCCGGCTTGAAGAGACGAGCATGTACCATCTTAGATAGACAGTACAAACTCCTCTCGTTATACCTGGCTACTTTCAAACTATTCCCGAAACGCGACAAAGTCACTTCACGGGCGTTACATTCGAAAGTGGTGGTACTACCCCAGGACGGCAGACTGGACAAATAACCATCATCAGTCTGCCTATCACTCTTTGATAGTGCCTATAGGCACTGAGCGACCAAAGTACATATAACAAAGTTACATTGGTACCGGTCAGAATTAGCAGGGTTCGAACACGACTCTCATCGATCGTGAGTTCACGCGTCTTACCGCTAGACCACGGCCGCTCTTAAAATTATTATAATAATTATTTAGAGGCCGTGGTCCAGCGGTTGAGGACGGCCCTCGCGATCCTTGAGACCCTTGTTCGCTCAGTGCTTGTTATCATGTGCATTAAAAAAATTATTTTACATACAAGATGAAAATTGTTCAGAAAAAATGAATACACCAACGGTTAGGTTAGTAGTCAGAACAAACGTGTGCAAAGCGGAGGGCGTGGGTCCGATTTCATCTTAATTAATTTATTAGCCCAGCCCTACGAATCCATCATAGCGGATCCGTCCTATGTCAGACTAATGTGTAACAAAATCGACAATACCTTAGCCAAAAAGACTCCAAGGAACCAATAGTACTTGCAGACTTTATCACAATCAGCTCCATTCTGCACGAGCGGCATAGGGAACAAACCGCCTGCGCGCGTCACGTAGTAACCCGGCGGTTTCTCTGCATAAAAGTATTTTATAGCATATAATAAGTGTAGTCGCAATAGAAGCAGTTAGCAAGATAGATGCGGGGACAGTTAATCAATCTTCGGTATAGGCTACAAGCGGACGTGATCTAGCAGTAGAACGCGTGAATCCCAAGACCCAGACAGACCCAGGTTCGGACCTCGCTCGGACGCTCTGTGACTATGGATGATGCACGCACTGATGATGGTTATTAGCCAAGTCTGCCGTCCTGGGGTAGTACCACCACTTTCGAATGTAACATCCGCGAAGAGACCTCGTCGAGTTTCGGGATCAGTTTGGAAGTAACCAGATATGTAGTGTAGTGCATTGTCAACCTAGATGGTGCACATTCGTCTCTTAAAGCCGGCATAGCGGAGGCGATTGGTAATTGCAGAAATTTCTGCTTAACATAGCCATAATAATAGTTTTAAACAATTCTGCAACAGATATCTATTGGAAGGTTTACTTACAAATTTATCTCATGTCAAACTCACCAGTAACAGAATATAAATGATGCGGTGCGAGATCATCATCCAAGTATTCATCACACAACCACATATTGAGATCAGCCCGTTGCAACTCGGCTGCAACTAGCGCATAAAATTCTAACGTAGGCCCCAAACCTGTGCCTTCTTCACCCACAAACTCCACTTCCAACACGGATTTTCGTGCCGCATGTACACGCATCACCTGTGTGAAAGAAAAAACGCTTGTAAGTATTTTTTTAAAGTTTTATATGGCATTGTAACAATTTGCCAGTGTCAAAGTAAATATTTTTGCATCGAGTTAACAATATTGTGCATCACGAGTCACTAATTTATCACACTGAACAGTCAGGTCAAGTCTCAGTCATGCCAAAAATTGCTTCAGTAGTGGTAGAATCTTTACTGAAATTTCCCACGGAGTTTTGGAGGGAAAATGGAAACACGTGTTCTCTTCTTTTGAATTGTTTGCCCACACTCACGCACGTTCGCTAACAGTTAATGGTTAATAATCCACCATTATTACACATTAACACATGAACAAACACTAGTTTAGGTAAATAATTTAAGACAGATCACATTTCAAGATGGCCGCCGAAACTAGTTTCAAAATTGACAATTCCACGAACCTGCATAGCCGAATTCAACAAATTCGGATATCTTGGTATCCGTACACGTTCGTGGCGCAATCTACCCATACGGAACTCTGTCGCCTCCAGTTCAGCGCGCCGCGGTGATATTGTATTGCTTGCTCTAAAAAATACATAAATTTTCTATAAGAAAACCCAATCACTAAGATTGTCATTTGTAGAGCGTCCTAACCTAACAACACTCCGCTAGCTAGTCCCGCAACGCAACCGTCACCTTCACTATACCGGCTTTAGGAGACTAATGTGGAGGAAGTCGACGGCACATTTTCCCTTGGCACAGGCACTTCACGTGTGTTACCACTCACACTTTTAAGTTGCGGTACTACCCCAGGGTGTCAGACTGGGTCTGTCATCAGTCTGCCTGCCTTGCCTGCCACTCTATATTTATAATTATTTTTTACTTAGCTCTTTTTTTTAGAAATAATCAGAGTTATTGCTAGAATTTAATCGGAATGAAACAATTAAAAAGATTGCTTACCTCTGCCTATCGATGGCTCTGTCTCTCTGAGCCTGAAGCCATACTATAGTACGTGATGTACCGAATGCGGTACAAGCGAAGAACATCTGCCGAGTCTCCAATGGGAATAAAAATGGACAGAAATCGTTCAGCTGTTGACACCTGAAATTAATTAATGACATTTTGACAGATGAAGCAGTCAGTGTCGACTGTGCTGTCGCTTTTAGACAATTTGCAGTTTCATTACGTTCGCAAGAGTGGTAGGCAGACTGATGATGGTTATTTGTCCAGTCTGCCGTCTTGGGGTAGTACCACTTTCGAATGTAACACCCGTGAAGTGAACTTGTCGCGTTTCGGGAATAGTTTGAAAGTAGCCAGGTATAACGAGAGAAGTGTGCACTGTAAATCTAGATGGTACATGCTCGTCTCCTCAAGCCGGCAGTAGTAGCAGTTGTATCCATTCATGGACCGCTTTTACTCCCCATTTTAGCAAATTCGGCCGTACATGTTAAAGTAGGAAGATGGACATTTGACTCCTCGTGCCTTGTTTCCGCCCATGAACCGCACTCTAGCTTAACGTTACGACAAAGTGAATAAACTATTGTAAAAAACGTCATAATAAATGTACTTACCAAGGTGAAATAGCATTAGCAGCAAGCGTCAAGGGGTCTTGTAACTGTTGATGTAGTTTGTTAGTGAGTTTGGTGCTCAGGAACGGCTCCGATGGTAGATTAGGTGCTACACTGCGCACGCGACGCAATACGCGCACGCACGCGGTCGCAGCACTGCTGATGTCAGAGTTTGTTCCTTCTGGGAATAGTGTTGTGCCTACTAGACCGCGTTCTGTGGATAAAAAAGTGTAATTTGTATTAATTTTAATCATATATAATGTAGGTATTAACGTTTTAGACCTAGGAGCATTTAATGGCATCCTAGCTGAACATCCTAGCATCTGCTTCATCTAGGATGCTATTTTATATCTATTTTAAAAATTATAAGCATTAGTTAGCACAAAAAAGTAAAATCCCAAAAAAAAAACTCCTTTTAAAAAAAAATACCTGGATCTTTTGGCTCCTCATCTTCACTTTCACTCGGACATTGTACTGACATTGTGGTGTCCAATTCTTTGTATGTTATCCTGAAACAAAGATGTTATTTATTTCATTTGCCAAGTACTATAATATTCAGACCCCCCTCTTCCTCTTCTCTCCCTCTTCCCCCTCCCCCTACATCGTTTGAGGTCGACTTTCCCAGGATCCTTCAAGCTGTGTGAAGAAGCATCTCATCAAGCCGGCAACCAGACATTTCTCTGATAGCAGTCGCCTCCGTTCATGGATCGCACACAAGCTTATCAACAGACGGAATGCCATATGACGTGCTGAAATAATTTAAAATATATTTACGTATAAGTATTATCACGATGATATTCCGTGGTCCCAGTTTGTGCATTCAACGTGTTAATAGCTCTGAATATAGTCCAATGCGGTCTGTCTAAGGGCATGGTCACACCGCAAGAACTTAGTACGAGTCGTAAGGCAGGCAACTTCAGTGTATTCGCATTTGACGAACTCTCCGGCGGGTCCTCGATGTCAGCTCCCGATTGTAGTGGAACTTCCAAATCTGTAAAAAAAATAATTGGCTGAGCATCAAGTATTACGCGAAAGCTAGAGTGCGGTCCATGAACGAATGCGACTCTTGCAAAGGAGATCTGCAGACAGCAGTCATGTCCGCTATGCCGGCTTGAAGAGATGCCTCTTCACACTGCGCTTGAAGGATCCCATGGTATAGGAAGGAGGAAAGATGTGGCGTTGAGAAAATGGTGGAATCCAGCATATGACCACACTCTGGCTTAGCATCAACTCATATGCAGGAAGAGTTGCTATTGCAGCAATCGCCTCACACTTAGCAAGCGCAAATCCAAGAGTAGAGTAGAGTAGACTAGTCGTTTTGTTTGGTCACTCATAGAACCTAGTTTAAGGTACTATTGGACAGTCATTTAAAGATTAAAAACTACATTTTTAATACGTACCAATAGTTTGATTCAAGTTAGTACGTCCAGGTCTAGGATCGAACGCGGGAATGAGAGCAGAATATTGTCTTTTAAGTATAAAATCGTCATCCCACGGCCGTGATCTTGATTTGGATGAGCCTGCACGCACCGCTTCTAACGCCTCCTCTTCCATCAACGACAGAAGGTTACGAGATACCTGAGGTGACAAATATAATTATTTCTGTCTTCTTCTATATCTATATCTTTCTGTTGCGGTCCATGAATGAAAACAACTGCCACTACAGAGAAATCTCTACGGGCAGCAGTCGCTTCCATTGTGCCGGCTTGAGGAGACGAGCATGTACTATCTAGATTGACAGTGCACACTCCTCTCTTAAACTATTCCCAAAACGCGACAAAGTCACTTCACGGGTGTTACATTCGAAAGTGGTGGTACTTTCCCAGGACGGTAGACTGGACAAATAACGATCATCAGTCTGCCTACCACTCTTTAATAGTACCTATAGCCACTGAGTGACTAAAGTACGTATAAGAAAATTACATTGTTACCGGTTAGAAATAGCGAGGTTCGAACATGAGTCTCATCGATCGTGAGTTCATGCGTCTTCCCGCTAGACCACGGGCGATATGCCCCATTCGAGTTGACAGTGAACAAAAAATCTAATTTACGTGACGTCAAAACACGGTTCAAGCTTTGTGTATTAGGTAATTTAAATTCTTTACTTCATGATATGCATTATCATGTTCTTTGTCGCTATCCATTGCGTCGTCACCATCATCGTCGTCTGCCTCGAAGTCAGCTAACACGGCTGGAGCCCGACACGACTCGAGGAAATCTTCCAATGATACCTAAAATAATTTGATACAATAATCAATATGTCTATACGATATTTATTGGCTGATGTAAAACGGAAACAACTGCTACTACAGATAAATTTCTACATAAAACAGTCGCCTCTGCTATGCCGGCTCGAGACACGCCCCTCTCGTTATAAATCTTCCGTAAAAAGTTTTTTTTTTAATAAAATATATTATTGAAACTTTTAAGATTGTCTATTTTTTTAATAAGTTAGAAACAAAATGTTACACGACAATTAAAATTTAAAAGCGGGAATAGTTTGGTATGCATATTGTGTGACCAATGGGGCTGGCATTAGCACAATAGTGCTAAAATCCCAAAAAAAAAAGAAAGATAAGCATATATTAAACAAATGCTCCATACTGACCTGTTCACTCTCACTAGAAGTGGATGTGAGTGAAAGGGTGAGAGCATTAGGTATACTCTGAGATAGAGAGGGATAGCTTTGCGCCGCCGACAGTAAACCGGGGAAATTACTCGAGAGAGCCAATCGTACGAGACTTCTGTAAATATAAAAATTATTCTCTTATCGAGAGTTTTGGCGGCCATCTTTAGACGTCAGGTTATCTGTCTTGAATTATTTTCCAAAACTTGTATTTCTTCGAGTGTGAATGTGTAATAATGGTAGATTATTAACCATTAAGTGTTCGTGAACGTGCGTGAGTGTGGGCAAACAATTTAAAAGAAGGGAACCTGTGTTTCTATTTTCCCTCCAAAACTCCGTGGGAAGTTTCAGTAAAGATTCTACCACTTCACTGAAGCAATTTTTGACTTGACTGAGACTTACCTGACTGTTTAGTGTGATGAATGAATGAATGGTGATGCACAATATTATTAACTTGCAAAAAATATGTACTTTGACACTGGCAAATTGTTATACGCCATATAAAATAAAAAAAGTCTCTTATCGTAGCTTGAATGAATGCCCAATCTGCCGTCTTGGGGAGGTACCATAACTTCCAAGTGTAACCATCCCTTGTGAAGTTTCGGGATCAGGGTGCTCATTACGAACCGAGCTCTCCGTGAGTCACGGTGAGTACCTGACGAGCTTGGGCATTCCCTGTTGACAGTGGCTCGTCCAATTACATCACAAAGCGTGCTTGAAGGAGGTCAGCTACCCACCGTGACTCACGGTGACCCCGGATCGTAATCGGCACCCAGTTCGATCTTCAAGCCTTTAATATCAGGCGGTGTTTTGTCATAAATGTCGAACTACTGCAAAAAATATATAATTAAGTGTACTTACGATGGGAAAGGTGGATTGGAGCGTGTTATTCTTTGAGTTATGACACCTCTGCCGAGACCGCGTGCAGTGATCGGAGTCAAACCACCAATACCTAGGGATTCTAGTAGACGAGCCGTTCCCTGAGAAAATATGCGACTAATGAGTTATTTATTTATAGTCGCCACCGCTATGTCGGCTTGACAAGGCGAGTGAGCGCCGTTCAGGTAAACAGAGCAGACTCCTCCCTACCCAGGTACCATCCGTTTATGGTTCAAGTTCCTAAAGTGCGTACGAGGCGTTTTGACAACACGTTCCTCGTGCGTACTGCGAAACTGTGGAACTCCCTCCCGGTGTCTGTGTTTCCCGACACGTACAACATAGGTCTCTTCAAATCGAAGGTGAACAGGTACCTCATAGGCAGGCATGCTCCACCTTAGACCACATCACTGCTTAACACCAGGCAGGGTGTGGTCAAACGCTTGCCTATTAAGCATAAAAAAAAAACCTAATTTACTATTCAAATAAATGAATAACTTTTTACCTGTTGAGTAAGGTCGGGATCACTAGCACTCATAGCACCAGAGGCGCTACTACACTGAGATTTCTTATCGTCGTCGTATTGCGCTTGCGCACCTTCATTAACGTCTTCATTCTGTCAAACAAAAGTTGCATACTTATATTGCGGGCAAGCAATTTAATATTGGTTTAAAAGCTATGCCAAACAAAGTTATTAAATCCAGTTTAAAATTGTTCGCACAAAACCTAGGAAGAAATACTATTTTCACCCATGGACCGCACTTCAGCTAAATAGTTGAAATGCGGTCACATGCAGAGCTATTAAAAAAGCTTTTTTTTAATTCTTATTTTTGTTTGGACTTTTAGCACCCTATGTTACTCTATTTACAAAAATAGCAAAAAATAAATGAAAATTGTTCAGTAATTAAAGGAGAATGCTCATTCGCCTAAGAAAAATGGGCCCACAATTTTTTTCTCGTTTTTGTCGATGATTTTAAGTTAATTCTGCAGAAAAATAAATCTACTATCTTATTACCAAACATTATTTTTAATTACCAGCGTTATTGAGTAATTAGATGTTTTCTGATGAAATATTTGAGGTTATTAATATTTTTATTGCTTTAGTAATTGAAGATATCTGTTTTTTATGTAATTAAACATTGTCTATTGATTGGTAAATGATGTGTTGATATAATTAAAATTAATTTTGATGATGTTATGTTATGATGAATGAAAAAACGAGCAGCCGTGGTCTAGCGGTAAGACGCATGAACTCACGATCGATGAGACCCATGTTCGAACCTCACTAAATTCTGACCGGTACCGATGTAACTTTGTTATATGTACTTTGGTCAATCAGTGCCTACAGGCACTATTAAAGAGTGGTAGGCAGACTGATGATGGTTATTTGTCCAGTCTGCCGTCCTGGGGTAGTACCACCACTTTCGAATGTATCAGGAAAGTATCAAGTGGGCCCAAAACTGGACATTCTTCTTTGTTTTTCTTACCTGTGACGTAGATTCAGGTAGAGGCTCCTTCTCCGGATAAGGCTTCGTGATATCAGTGATACTCGGTCCCGTATCCATGTTTGAGAGTGAATTATTGGGTAGTGCACCTAACATCATCTGGTTCGTCTCGGCGCCGAGTGTTAGAGATTCCACTATTGTTGCTAAATCTAAAAAAATTTTTTTTTTAAATTAAGCTACGAAAAGGAGAATATTTAACTTAGATATAAACGTTTTAGAAGTAGGAGCATAGTGTGAGTGTCATGACCAAAGGAGCTGATAGCCCAGTGGTGCTAAAAGCTAAAACAAAAAAAAAAAAGTCAAAGTGCTGTGCTTCTAAGCTAGTTTTTAAGTTAGGTTAAAGTCGTCCCAGCTATACTATGGCTTGTGGAGACGAAAGTGCACTATCTATTGACAGGGCACATTCCTCTCGTAAAACCCGGTTGATCCCGAAACGAGCAAGTCGCCGCACGGGTTTAAAAGTGGTGGTATCACCCCAGAACGGCAGACTGAGTTAATAACCATCATCAGTCTGTCTACTACCCTTAAAGATATAGAAGATCATTTAGATTTTAACAATATTCCCTGTCAACATGCCGCGTTTTTTTGCTTGTCCTCACATACCAGTATTAATATGATGCGAAGAGCTGTTGATGGCTGAGAGATCGGACGCGTTCCTCGGTCGTGTCATGTTTGATGCCATTTCTTCAGTTATGTTGTCGGCTGACGACGCTTGACCAGTCGACGCTACTGACATCTATCATAAGAATAACATTTATTTGCTACACTAAACAGATATATCTTAAAAAATATGAAAACAGTACGTCTGATGTAAAGCAAGAGTGCTGTCCATGAACGGAAACAACTGATACTACAGTTAAATTTCTACAGGCGGCAGTCACCTCCACTATGCCGGCTATAGGAGACGAATGTGCACCATCCAGATAAGACAGTGCACACTTCTCTCGTCATAGCTGCTAAACTGTCCCGGAAACTGCAGACTGGGCTAACAACCACATCAGTCTGCCTACCACTCTTTGGCTAAACAATTTTTTTAAAATACCAAACAAGTTAATTATATTTATAATAATTTCTTATTCAGCTATAATGTCGCAAGTAAAATACTTTAAATACCTGGTTATCTGTCGCATCCGGTAAACTGGGCGTGGAGTGGCTCTTCCTTCCAGAATTAGCGGCCGGTTCACCGCTACCCATCGCGATAACTTTCAAATCGTATTTGCCATCAGCGCCCATACGATATGAATTGCGAGGGCCGTGGTCCCATCTAACATTAGGAAAATAACACGAATCTATGCTAAAGGTCGTTTGCACCAGAAGGCCGGTTAAAGTAACTTTAACTATTACATTTACGGCGACAACGACCGTTAAACGTTTACATTTACTCCATACGCGTTGCAATATCGTGTAAATTCATATTGTTATCGTTAAAAGGGTGGCTGATCCCGGAAAATAGAAAAACATATTTGGCTTCTTTTCATACATTTGACATTAGCAACATTGGTTTAACTATTACTTTAACCAGCCAAGATTCGCTGGTTACGGTTAGCGTTGAAGTAAACGTTAAAAATTACTGGCGCGACGATGGTGCACCTCGTGTGGAGTAAATGTAAACCATATTGTAAAAGTAAGGGTTAAAGTAAACGTAAAATAGTTACTTTAACCGGCCTTCTGGTGCAAACGACCCTAATATTATTATAATTATATAAAATCAAGCATAGAGGTTGGGTTATAGGATACTTTTTCTTTTTAAATACATAATTCTTTTTACGTTAAATAGCTCGATGGGAAATATTTTAAGCTTTTTCAAGTGTTTGTAAAACACATACGAGTAGTACAGTTATTTCTACAATGCTTCTCAATTGGGTGTTACCCCAAAACTGGTGAGACCCGGGGCGGAACTCGTAGTGGTCTAAAAAAGGCTCCTCAAAGTCTGAGTGTCTTATTTTTATGGTCGGGTGTCAGCCCCCGCCCAGCTTCGATAATTAAAAGATCTTTAGGGATGAAGCAGAGACGCTAAATACTTGACTGATAGAACTTTACGTACCTGACATCGACCCAACCATTGTGCGCATCGGCCAAAACGGTCCCGGTTCCGGGTTCCTCCACGCCATCCTGGTCAGTCCATTTCCAGTCTGGTCCCCGCATGACGCGTGCGCCGGCAACTGCGCAGTTTCGCACAGCGCGGTTGAGACGTCTGGCACGTCCATATGCACTGTTTAGTAACGGACCAGATGTACGCGGCGGACCCTCGTATACGCTCACGACCTATTGGTATAAAATGGAGACGTAAATACGTTAAATGAACAGACTGTGTGACAAAATGTATCAAGAAACATCTAGGAATATTAGACAACAAGTCTTCAGAGTTACTTTTTGCAATACATCGATATCATTATTGTTTTTGTCAAATAATTGTAACATAAACCGTGTATTCTAACGACATATGTATTCTAATTTTATCGACCACGGTGACATCATTTTAGATCAAGAAATGTTGCTAAGAGCGTCTCAGGTCTAAGTAGTAATTTATTAAAGAGATAGTGCACATTCGTCTCCTCAAGCCGGCACAGCGGAGGCGACAAAGAGAAAAGTAGAGATAGTGAATTATTTACTCACTGTGCCATAAATCTCGAAGCCAGAAAGGGACAGATAATGATTCTGATTACTAGCATTGACACCGTTCTGTTGTATACGAATAAAACGATACGCCGTGTCACATCTGATATGCCATGTCGCCGTACTACCCGGCTCTTGTAGATTGTTGTCATTATGATGCGCCATTAACGTTGTCCACATAACAGCGTCCGATGATGCCTGGAATTGCCATGGTTAAGTTAAAATATGTATCCGCTAACTAAATGCATTAAAGCCTTATACCTTACAACATAAGGTTTAAAATCGTGATGGAGTTCAGACTTACAAATTGTGGTCGGTTTCAATAACAGTCGTCGTGCGTGGTTCACGTCGCCCACAAAACTGCCACACCAGCCACACCACAACCATTATTTTGAGGTTGGAAAGTGGTACGTGTGAATTAAGCCTGATTGAATGCACTTTTTATGTGCTAGACACCATAAAAATACTAGTAAAAGTGTAAGAGCCGGAGCAGGTTCACTGCCAAACCATTCGCGACTTTGTAAGCGTATAAATATAATATCGAAATATAATTTTTAGAGCGGCCGTGGTCTAGCGGTAAGACGCGTGAACTCACGATCGATGAGACCCGTGTTCGAACCTCGCTAATTCTGACCGGTACCAATGTAGCTTTGTTATATGTACTTTGGTCGCTCAGTGCCTATAGGCACTTTTAAAGAGTGGTAGGCAGACTGATGATGGTTATGTCTGCCGTCCTGGGGTAGTACCACCACTTTCGAATTTAACACCAGTGAAGTGACTTTGTCGCGGTTCGGGAATAGTTTGAAAGTAGCCAGGAATAGTGAGAGGAGTGTGTACTGTCAATAGATGGTACATGCTCGTCTCCTCAAGCCGGCATAGTGGAGGCGACTGCTACCCGCACAGGTTTCTCTGTAGTAGCAGTTGTTTCCATTCACGGACCGCACTCTAGCTTTACATCAGGTGGAGTGTTGTCACATGCCGAGCTACAATAAAAAAAAAAAAAAAAAAAAAAAAAAAAAAAAAAAAAAGACAACCACTAGTCCTCGAGATAATAGTAGATCGCGCGCCGCCAGATATGTGCCAATCCTAATTATGGGACCATAAAATTTAAACCAATAAAAGCTGTCACCAGATTTACCTTCCCAATTAAAAAAAAAGTCAAATAAAACTACACATTACCTGGAAGAGCCAATTTCTAAGTGCTGACCTTCCGTAACCTCTCGCGTGTCTCAGTGTATATGCTGACGGTACAATGTACACGCCCAAATCTATCGATATATGAGATTTAATATCATCACTCGTGTGCACGTTGAGCGGTTCAGGTGACCTGCGAAATAGAAAAGTTAGTACAGCCCTACTGCGCCTGCACATCATTATAGCTGTGTCATTACGAGGTCGTGACATTATATACTGCAGATAAACTTCTACAGGCAGCAGTCGCCTCCGCTATGCCGGCTTGATGAGACGAATGTGCACCACCCACATTGACAATGCACACTCCTCTCGTTATACCTGGCTACTGCCAAACTGTTCCCGAAACACGACCACCCGCCTGTGTTATTTTTTTTATTGTAGCTCGACATGTGACAACACTCCGCCCGATGTAAAGCTAGAGTGCGGTCCATGAATGACTACAACTGCTACTACAGAGAAACCTGTGCGGGCAGCAGTCGCCTCCAATATGCCGGCTTGAGGAGACGAGCATGTACCATCTATTGACAGTACACACTCCTCTCGTTATATCTGGCTACTGACAAACTATTCCCGAAACGCGACAAAGTCACTTCACTGGTGTTACATTCGAAAGTGGTGGTACTACCCCAGGACGGCAGATTGGGCTAATAACCATAATCAGTCTGCCTACCACTCTTTAATAGTGCCTATAGGCACTGAGCGACCAAAGTACATATAACAAAGTTACATTGGTACCGGTCAGAATTAGCGAGGTTCGAACACGGGTCTCATCGATTGTGAGTTCACGCGTCTTACCGCTAGACCACGGCCACTCAAATTGAATGTATGAATTTATAAAAAGTGTTTATTACCTTGAGAGTATGTCCTCTGGGCGTCCGTAAGGTATATTTCTTCCTTCAGATGACCAAACGCCGACAAGTCCATGAACACCGGGATTAACCCATTCCGTAGTGATAGCGTTTGAGCCGATGTAGTAAATGAGGCCATGATCATCGAAATCAGACTGCAAATTTTTTAAAATTAATTATCAAACCTGATTACTTGCATACTTTATTTTCACGGTTATAATCAAACTATAAGAATAAAATTACTACTTTAATTAGTCAAAACACTTTAATTAAAAGTACTACTTTAATTTTAAGAGTGGTAGGCAGACTGATGATGGTTATTTGTCCAGTCTGTCGTCCTGGGGCAGTACCACCACTTTCGAATGTAACACCCGTGAAGTGACCTTGTCGCGTTTCGGGGATAGTTTGAAAGTAGCCAGGTATAAGAGAGGAGTGTGCACTGTCAATCTAGATGGTACATGCTCGTCTCCTCGAGCCGGCATAGTGGAGGCGACTGCAGCCCGTAGAGATTTCTCTGTGGTTGCAGTTGTTTCCATTCATGGACCGCACTCTAGCTTTACATCAGGCGGAGTGTTGTCACATGTCGAGCTACAATAAAAAAAAAATAAAAAAAGTCAGATAATACATTTAAAGTTAAAAACTTGAATTCTTTAGTTCTATTCTACTACAGATTGACGCGAAAGGAGTATGCCCATTCGCCTAAGAGAAATGGGCCCACAATTTTTTTTCTTGAGTTTGTCAACGATTTTCACTTAATTTTATAGGAAAAAAATCTAAATTCCTTATTACCAATCAATTTTAATTTTTCACCCAGATTATTGAGTAATTAGATGTTTTCTAATGCAATATTTGAGATAATTATTATATTAAATGCTTTATTCATTGATAATATATGTTTTTTTATGTAATTAAACATAGTCTATAGATTGGTAAATTATGTGTTGATATAATTAGGATGAATTAATGAAAAAAAAAAGTTATTCTTTTAAAACATTGTTTTGTTACAAAACTGTTGGGTATCAAGTGGGCCCAAAAATGGGCATTCTCCCTTACTTTTCAATTTAAAACAACAATATTTCAACACAAATATATATTATTAGGAGTCACTCCCAAACCGGGAGAAAGGACGGTGTTGGGGAAACGATATATAAGGAGATGTGGCAACCTCTTTTCACCTCAACATAAAAAGAGATTGTCACAATGACAATTTAGATTGTCAATTGTTATTATTTTTACAGAAGAAGGAATGCATTTTACTTTGAACACAACACCACAACGTATTATTTTACCAAATTTTATTTTAATTAATAATGGAGTGTCTCACTCACTTCAAGCGGGTGAGACACTCCAAAGAGACTTTCGGACTGTAGACATTGTACCGCAGTGATATTGTTTGTTTATTCACAAATTGTACAAATTTTGCTCAATTGAATCTTTCTCGCCTATTACCAAATTAAATCTAATCTAATTGTTATTTTAAAAACACCAAACCGCTTCCGCTTCATACCTTATAAGTAAAAGTGACAGATAATTCATTCCGCAATTCCTTGACAAATGTCAATGAGCTTCGTTCGTTGTCATACCACTGCCTTGCTAGTGCTTTTGACAGGAATTTCTCCAGCTGTTTCACCGTAGTTAAAGCTTCAACTTTCAAATGACGCGAATTGTTATTATTATTATTAGCTGTTTCATCTTGTTCACGTTCTATACGTAATCTGTAAGAGAATATAATAAATAATCAACAAAACTGTAATAACTCTGTAGTAGCAGTTGTTTCCGTTCATGGACCACACTCTAGCTTTATATCAGGCGGAGTGTTGTCACATGCCGAACTACAATAAAAGAAAGGCCAGAGTCCTCTAACCGCTTTGAAGGTAATGGTTTGACATTGAAAAATTCAATGTGGTCATAAAGTCATCACGCCTTGTCAAAAATGTTGTATAACGATGTTAATTAGAATGTATTCACAAAACTCGACGTAATACGACGATTTTTTTCCTAAATATTTCGCTTAGTTTTCGAGATATGTTAACATAATAGCAAATAATATAAACCTGATGCGTTTGGTGAGATGATGCAGACTGAGCGCGGCGGGGGAATCCCCGGCAGGCGTGAAAACAACCAGTCGCTCCACGCTTTCCAGGACAGCAACCAACTGAGTGGTCAGAGCCACTCCTACGCCCTCACCCTCGAGCCAATCACGAACTATCTGCTCTCGGATACGCAAACTGTCTAATGCATCTGGAAAATGTTACAACTTTTACAATCCTTTATTTGACAGACGTTGACTCTCTTGAGATAAAGGGTCAGCGTAGTCAAGTGAGAGCAAGACTTTAGAATTATTTACTTAATTAAAATTGATTTAATTACAATATTTAGGTAAAAAGGATAATGGCCATCTTTAGGTCGACTTGATATCTAATAGTTTGTTAACAAAACAATATTCTAAAATAATTTCTTATTTATTTAATTCAACGATTTGTGATTGATTGCAATTATATCAATACATCGTTACCAATCAATAGACAATGTTTAATTACATTTAAAAAACAGATAACATAAATTATTAAAGTATTTAATATAAGAATAACCTCATACATTGCATCAGAAAAGATCTAATTACTCAATAAGCCGAGATAAGAGATGTAGATTTATTTTTCTACAAAATTAACTAAAAATAATCGATGAGAGAAAGTCGTGGGCGCATTTCTCTTAGGTCAATGGGCATTCTCACAAAAACAAAATTATGTTTATCAAAAGAATATATTAATATATTAAATTATAATAATTGTTTTGACTGTACATACCATCAGAGTGCGGTGATAATACGTTTAACAACGTAGTAGGAAGTCCAGAAGAGTGTAATTCATAGGCCGATAATAATTCCTTTCCACATAACAATTCCGATATGTGTCCCAAGTTTTCTTTCAAATCTTTCTGCCAACCCTCTAAAAGATCAAAGAAATTGATAAATGACACAACAAAACAAGGAGAGAAGGCTGTAGTGCGTGTATGAACAGCATAATTTTTTTTTAATGCTTAATAGGCAAGCGTTTGACTACACCCTGGTTGATGTTAAGCAGTGATGCGGTCTAAGGTGAAGCACACTTGCCTATGAGGTACCTATTAACCTTTAATTTGAAGAGACCCGTGTTGTACTTCTCGGGAAATATGGACACCGGGAGAGAGTTCCACAGTTTCGCAGTACGCACGAGGAACTTGTTGTCGAAACGCCTCGTACGTACTTTAGGAACTCGGACCATAAATGGATGGTACCTCTCCGGGTGTCTGGACGTCCGGTGAAAGAAAGGGGACGGTAGAGACTCAAGGCTTTGTAGTCGAGACTCGACCAGTGTCACCGCCTATAGGCTTCTTGGCGAGTGTGTCACATGGTGATACATAAGTCTTGTATAACAATTATCTTACCATTTAAATTAGTTGTAACTCTATTAATATTGGCAAGTATATCGCGCAGCCGTGCGACAGGTTCGCGCGGTTGTCTCGTCGATGCGCCAGCCAAATGTCGTTTGTATAACAAATTCGCTCGCTCATATACCTGGTTGAAATTATAAATTATAAAAAAAAAAAACCATTTTTACACTACAGTAGATATTAACAAGCTACAGAGCGGAATCTGAATTAAAGCTAACGTGTGCCCAGACTAGTCCACATATGCGTCGAGTAAATCTTGGTGCAGTCGCGCGCGAGACGCCAACCAGAGCGCATGTTCACGTAGTTCGGGGATGATTATATTGTAGTATAGTTGTTGCACGACTACCTACCTTTTTTTTTTCTTTTTTTTTTTTCTTTCTGTTTTTGTGTGTATGTATTGTTATGAATGAAAACAATAATTATATAAATTTAATTAATGAAAGTGCTAACATGGAGAGTGACCAAGTGCAGTTTGTAGTGCACGAAAATGATTTTGTGTGGGATAATGCGGGTGAATCCTTTGAATTACCGCTTACGGAGGACGTTGATGACAATTTTATAACCGTGAAAAGGGGAGCCAAACGAAACCGTGTGACTGTATCTCCTAGCACGGAAGATTCAATTACGAAAGAGGAGACTTTTGAAGTGTATGTTACATCCATTAAGGAGCCGTTGCCAAAGCAAATTGCTTTGGCAAAACTACTGAGGGCCGAGAAGATAAATAATATCCTTAACATCAAATACCGGGGCCCTTTCAAGGCGGTTATTCAGTTTAAAAACGAAAAGGATGCAGAGTTATTAATTAGAAGTGAAAATATTCGTAGTAAGGAGTTGCAATGTCAAATGTCGGATGTACAAACATCGTATGGAACAATTAAAAATGTCGACTTGGACGTAGAAGAAAAAGAGTTGTTGGAGACATTGAAGTGTGATTATGAAATAATGAGTATAAAACGTTTAAAGCGATTTGATGGGAGCCAATGGGTAGTCTGTGAGACCGTGCGAGTGGGATTCAGATGCAGCCCGCCGCCTGAATACATTTACGGCTACGGTTGCAGGTTTAAAGTGGAACCGTACGTTTTTCCCGTCACGCAATGTTCAGGTTGTTGGAAATTTGGACACGTGAGACGCGTCTGTCCAACTCGGAAAGTTCTGTGCCCAAAATGTGGACAAGACCACGAGAATTGTGAGAGTAAGCGATTTAAATGTATAAATTGTGGTGGACCTCATTTGTCAGTAGATAAAAATTGTCCTATGTTTTTACGAGAAAAGGAAATTAGGACGACAATGTGTAAACAAAACTGCAATTTTAAAAAAGCAGTAGGAATAATGCAAGAGAAATCTTTGCAAGATCGTAGTAACAATGAAGAAAAGGCGTCGTTTATATTACCCGCGTTCACGAGAGCCACAATGTCATACAGGGATGCTTTGATACAGGATGCAGTAGTGTTTGAGGAATCGAAAAATGACAGTGATAGCGAGTTACAAGAGGAGAGTTGTCAAGAAGAATCAACAAGTGTAGCCCAAAAAACAAAAAGAGACAAGAAAAGGAAGCAAAAAATTCAAAATAGACAAATGAAAAAGATTAATTACGAAGATAAGAGTCTTCCAATAGGCGAGAATTTATCGAGTGATATAGAAAGTATGGAGGATAGAAAAGAAAAGAAGAAAAAGAGATCAGAATGCAAGTATAATTTTGATTTGAAGATAATATTGAAAAGGATGCAAGAAATTATAATGTCAGAAAAATCATTTGAAGAGAAAATTAAGTTAGTTTTTAAGCTTATAGTTAGTGAAGTGACTGGTTATTGTTTAAATCTTGTTAAAGGAGGTAATTTTCTTAATTCATTTTTCAATATCTTTGATGGGGAGTAATACTAATAATTTTATGCTGAATATAATACAATGGAATGCGCAAAGTTTGAGGCCAAAACTTGATCAATTCGAAGCCTTTTTATGTAAAGAAAATGTTCATATAGCTGCAGTGAGTGAAACGTGGTTGGAGCCAGAATCCTCGCTGAGCATTCGGGGTTATAACATTTTTAGAAGAGATCGTGAGGATTCCTATGGTGGAGTAGCCCTCATAGTGCATAAATCTATTAGGTCGATGGTATGTAGTGTTGATGTTAATAATTCAGGTATAGAATTAGTTCATATTAAATTGCTAAATTGTAATGAATTAGAAAATATCGTAGCGTTGTATTGTCCTTCATCAGTGCATACGTCCCAAGCTGACTGGGATGACTTGTTCTCTAGGTTTCCAACAAAAAGTCTAATAGCCGGAGATTTTAACGGCCATCATACAAATTGGTCATATAAGAACGACTCTAGGGGTATTCAGCTGTTTGACGCGGCGCTTGAGGGTGGCTATGCTTCTCTAAATAATGCGACGGCTACGAGACTGAAACTCGTCAATTGTGTATTAAAACAAACGTCCCCAGACATTACCTTTGCAACCTCGGACATTATGATTAAGTTTATGTGGAATGTATGCAACGAAAATTTGGGTAGCGATCATTTAATTATTAAAATCAATATGAATTATCAAGACATTAAACGCTTCATTCAGAGACGTAATTTTAAAAAGGCTGACTGGACATCTTATCGGAAGGCAATTGAAGATAATTTAAAATTTGAAGAGTTTCATGCTCACAATATTCAGGAGAGATATAATTACTTTCTTGAGTGTATAAACAAAGCGGCCGAAACTAGTATTCCTTTGGCAAAGACTTGCACAAATCCAGAGAGTAAATTTAGACCGAGGGAATATTGGTGTTCGGAACTATCGCTTGCGGTTGCTCGACGCAGACTGGCCTTAAAGTTGTTTAGGCGCAATCCGACACCTCAGAACTTAACCGTGTTGGAGGAAAGAGTATCAGAGGCCCGACGAATGATTCGACAGAAAAAATCTATAAGTTGGCATAATTTCTGTAACTCCATCGATGAATCAACTTCTATATCTCAAATGTGGAATAAAATGCGATGGTTGAAGGGACTAAAAAGATCTAGAGTGTACGCTTCGAGTGAGACCAAAGAGGAAATGCTTCATGAATTGGCTCCAGACTCAGTGACTCCCAAAAGACCAACATTCACGTCTTCAAATAGTTCTCTTGAAGTAGAATTTACTATGCATGAGTTAGTCAATAGCATAAAAAAGAAAGATTCCGCCCCAGGAGAAGATGACATATCCTTCTCCATGATCGCCAACCTTCCAGAGACGGGTAAACACTATTTGCTGAGGCTTTATAATTGTATTTTCACCAGCAGTTGTGTCCCATCACATTGGCGTAGTATTCAGATCTTGCTGATCCCTAAACATGACAACAAATTTAGACCTATATCATTGATTTCTTGTGTATGTAAAATTTTTCACACAATGTTGGTTAAACGTTTAGAATGGTTTGTCGAAAAGAATCGTGTTCTTTCCTCCAATACGGTTGGGTTTAGAAAAACTCAATCCAGTGTTGACTGTGTAGCGCGGTTGGTGACACATGTTCAGTTAGGACTGACAAATAATAAGGCAACTTTGGCATGCTTTCTCGACGTAGAAAGTGCTTATAATAATATTGATATAAATAAAGTGGTCACATTTTTGGACGACTTAAACGCTGGTAAACAATTGTGCAGGTACCTCTGGAATTATTTAAGCGAAAGGCATTTAAAAATAAAGGGTGGGGGTTTGGAAAAGGATTTTATTAGGTTGACGAATAAAGGACTGGCTCAAGGGGATCCGATATCTCCGCTGTTGTTTAACATTGCTACGTCTGTCATCTGCCATCATATTCAGAAGGTTAATGTTGTACAATACGCGGATGATTTTGTACTATACACAAGTGGATGCAATACAAATAATAATGTCAAACAGATGCAAAATTCGCTCGATATCGTTTATAATCTATTAGATCAATTTGGTTTAAATCTCTCGGCAAAAAAATCTAAATTTATTAATTTTACGAGAGGCCGTCGAAAAGAAAATATAAAACTAAACATATGTGGATTGGCACTTAATGCTGTTGAAACTTATAAGTATCTTGGTATAGGTTTGGACAGATCATTGCGCTGGGGTTACCATATTAATAATACTTGTGAAAAATCAGCGAAATTTTTAAATCTACTAAAGGTCCTGGCTGGTCCTAGTTGGGGTATTCATCCGTGGCATTTGCGTAGATTATACTTAGCATTAATCAGGAGTCGTATTGATTTCGGATGTTTTTTATATGATAATGCTGCAAATTCTCATTTGTATAAGCTAGATAAAATCCAAAACCAAGCCATGAGAGTTGTGGGAGGATTTATTAAAAGCACACCTATCCACTCGATGCAGAGTGAGATTAGTATTCCACCATTATTTGTTCGGAGGAAATATCTGGGGAGTAAATTCATTCTGAAAGCTATGTCAATGAAGAACAATACAATGCTTGATTTATGTACTAAATTCAATTGTATAAGTAATAGTGTATATTGGGAAAGGAAAAAACGTCCGTTACTCACATGTATATATAGAGACATTAAGAAAGAAACTGTTCATTCTGTGGAGGTTGTTGAATTATTTTCTATGGAAACATTCATGTCTGGGATTAATATTAGCGAATTTGTAAATACAGTTTTAAATTGTGTAAATTATGGAAAAAAACATTATGATGAATCATTGATTAAGTATAATGTATTAAAGGAGATTTATGAAAGATATGATGGATGGCATAAAATTTACACAGATGGCTCTATAAACAGTACCGGTGTGGGGGCCGCATATTATGATCCTGCATCTATGAGTGGTAGTTGTTTTAAGATCAATAATAAGCTTTCAATAATGTCGGTCGAACTTATTGCGATCTCAAAGGCATTGTCTTATATTGAGGGGCATGCTGGTGATGTTAAACAGTTTGTTATTTGTACGGATAGCAGAAGTGCTCTTCAACACGTGTTATGTTGTAGTGCTGGTGGGAGAGGGGTATCTATTGCATATGATATAATTAAAAAAGTAGTCAAATTAAAATCAAAAGGATGCTTCGTTCGTATGCAGTGGATCCCTTCTCACATAGGCATCAAAGGCAACGAGGAGGCTGACTCTTTGGCAAAATTGGGAGCCTCAGAGGGGGAAGAGGTGAGTGTTGCTCCGCACTTTTCTGAGGTTCTATTCAAATATAAAAAACTTTGTTATGATTCGTGGAAAAAATTCTTTAACGAAAGATCTCTAAGTAAGGGAATATGGTATCAGACAATACAAGGTGAGCCTCCTCGGGTGCCATGGTTTGCACAAATTAAGCTTCCAAGGGCTGTGTTGATCAACGCATTTCGTCTACGTACCGGTCACGTTCCCCTCAACAAATTTGCATTCATGATGAAAAAAGTTGCGTCCCCCAACTGCGAGTCATGCTCGCAGGAGGAGGACGTTATGCATTTGTTGTGGCAATGTGGTCGATGCAAAATGGAGAGAGAGGTATTGATGAGTGAGTTGGGCATCAACGCTTTCGATGTGGGAGCATTTAATAGCATCCTAGCTGAACCAACTTCTGCTTCAGCTAGGATGCTATTTGATTTTGTAAATATATATTTTAAGAAGAGGTAAGAGTGTGTATTGAGAGGTAGTATATAATGTGTTACCAATGGGGCTGACATAAGCGCTATGGCGCTAAAAGCCCAAATAAATAATCTAGAAATAAAAAAAAAAAAAAAAAAAATCTTGGTGGAGATTAAACAGTATATCAGTATATTTGACCGTGTCAATTGATAGATCTTCCTCTTCCTGTAGACTCAGTTGAGCACCGCAGGATGGCGTTAACAGACATGAAACTTACTTGTGATTTAAGCGCTTCGGCTTTAGCAGCATTTCTGCTTCTAGGTGTACTTGGTCCCACCATTGCTGCTGTAACCACTTTGGGCCAACCGGTAGGGAGTTCGGATCCTACTGCAGAGAAAAGAAGTATATAAATGTGTAGCCGGCAAGACTGCGCAGTCCAATATATGTTGCATATAGGACTGCGCAGTTTTATTCTAGATAGTGGGAATTAATAGTTCGACATGTGACCAACGAGGTTTGCGCGAAGTTGTAGTCAAGATAAGACCAATTCACAAATACACACCTAAGAAAGTTTCAGCTGTAAAGGAGTGCTTAGTTCCACGATTGGATTCGAATATGAAGCCGGGCATGTCTTCTCTCAGATAAGTCGTTTGCTGTTGGCCATCGGAGTTGCGTATTTGTATCTCTTTTTCTCTGAAAAACACAGTCTTGTTATAGTAGTTCCGAATTTGAACTCCGTCTGATGTTAAGCTGGAGGGCTGTCTATGAGCGCTGATAGCAGTCGCCTCCGCTATGCTAGATTGGTGTAACGAGTGTAATGTTCAGGTTGACAGCATTACTCCTCTCGTTATGTCTAGCTACTTCTACGCTAATTCCGAGACGCGATTAGATCACTTCAATTGAAATTAGTCGTACTATCCCAGAATATCTGACTACATTAATAAACACTATCAGTATATTGTCATACCTTCTCGATGATAAACTCCAATTTCCAAGAAACAGTCTTATAGGGCCTGGATTTGTTAAAATGGGCTGCGGGATAGAATTCTTGACGGCAGATCTCGCTCTTTGTAATTTTTCGACGAACTCCGTGCGATTTTCTGCATAAAATATTTTTAAGCATTACCATAAGTGACGCAGATAATTCTTTTTATTTTAAATTAAATTTTGAAATTTTTTTATTACTCTGACAATGGCAAATTGTTATAATGTCAAAAAAAAAAAGCAAGCTAACCAGTAGTCCCAGTCTGTTGTTCTGGACTGCCACTGGAGTACATAGTAGAGAGTCGTCCGTCGAGAAGGAACCTGAACCATCCGTTACTACCCGTAGACAGTTCGAGTGCGGCCGCATCACTCCATATGTATAGAGCATCTCGACCGCGACAGATGGACCAATCACCCCACGAGTAACCGATGTTGGGAGCCAATGAGGTAGCATCGTCTGATGTGCCTGATATATAGAAATATGATTTAAAACGTAATTTTATACATATTACATTTTAACAATGAATCAATTTATTATTGTGCTGAATAAGATCAGTGGATAGGCATGTTTTCTATTAAATTAAATAATAAAAAAATTACCTATAGTCATACTTGCAAGGCCTGCGACAAAAGATTGAAATTTATTATAATTATCATATAATTTTAATCCTTTAAACAACTTGCCTGTATTGCACTACACAGCTTCTTTTTTTAATAGTAGCTCGACTTACGATCACATTCCGCGCATTAGCACTCCTAATAACTCCCCTATGTCTGGCTACATCCAAACTGATCCTTGGTCATTTCACAGTGGTGGTACTACTGGGCTAATAACCATAGATAGTCTGCTTACCACTTAATCTTTGAATTTTAGAAGACCCGCCTTTTTTCTAATAAAAAAGCGACCGTGGTCTAGCGGTAAGACGCGTGAACTCACGATCGATGAGACCCGTGTTCGAAGCTCGCTAAATTCTGACCGGTACCAATGTAACTTTGTCATATGTACTTTGGTTGCTCACTATAGGCACTATTAAAGAGTGGTAGGCAGACTGATGATGGTTGTTAGCCCAGTCCGCCGTCCTGGGGTAGTACCACCACTTTCGAATGTAATACCCGTGAAGTGACCTTGTCGCGTTTCGGGCTTGAAAGTTTGCAAGTAGCCAAGTGAAACGAGAGAAGTATGCACTGTCAATCTAGATAGTACATGCTTGTTTCCACTCATGGACCGCACTCTAGCTTTACATCAAGCGGACGGTTGTCACACCCGAGCTACAATAAATTAAAAAAAAAAACTTGAGTATTTATGGCTTTGGTCGGAGGATCTGTCGCCATACTTACCACTAATAATAGGTTTCTCAGCAGAACTCTTTTGAGCGTCTTCGTACTTCTTGTAGCTGATTGCAATGTCTTCAACTTTACTTGAAACACCGAGCCTCGCGAATTGTTCCAAATATATGTCGTTTGCTTTCGTCATGAGCTCCTCGGCTATATTCAACACGATGAGATGTCCTTCGTCGTCCTCCTAGAGTATAAAATATACATTAATATTTTTTTAAAGTTCACCGCCAATCGACGAATATTAAAAAACAAACTGTCAATCTTTTGGCGCCATTTGAGAAATTATCGCGGGTCTTATAGAACATAGCGCGTAAATAGTCCTACATTTAAAGAAAAACCTAATCAATTTAACCAAAAGTGTTTATATTTATGTAATTATTAATAATAACCATGCTTCATTCAAATCTATATACTATTATAAATTAGAAACACAAAAATACACATTCCATGTATGATGTTTAAATAATATACACTGAAGCTAACTAATGTCAAATTGAACTTGTGCCGCTGTGTGTTTTTTTTTAATTGTAGCTCGGCATATGACAACACTCCGCCTGATGTAAAGCTAGAGTGCGATCCATGAACGAAATCAACTTTAAAGGAATCTCTATATGCAGCAGTCGCCTACGCTATGCCGGCCTGAGGAGACGAGTATGCACCATATATACCTGCCTATGTTCAAACTGTCCCCGAAACGTGACAAGGTCACTTCACGGGTGTTACACTCGAAAGTGGTGTTACTACCCCAGGACGGCAGACTGGGCTAATAACCATCAACAGTCTGCCTACCACTTTTTAATAGTGCCTATAGACAATTCTAGTGCAAAAAATTAACTCCGGCTAGACTAGCAGAAAATAGCGTGAGTCATTTCTACGCACTACTAATAACTGTTCTATTAAAATGGTAGCTCGACGTGCGCTTTGTGTGCGGAAACAGCTGCTACTACACAATGTCTGTAGGCAACGATCACCTCCGCTATGCCGGCTTGAGAAAACGACAGGGCACACTCCCGGTTAAAATATAAAAAATATTAATTTTTATTTAATTTATTGACATTGTCAGCACAGTGTATTTATAAAAATGGTTTTTAGGATACATGAAAATAATGGAAGGATAAATTGAACAAAAAAAAAAAACCGAAAAGCGGCCAACATTTTGTTTTAGAAGTAACCGGTAATGTAAAAATAAATATATTAGTACAAAAAAAATGAGATTTTATTTATTTTATTTACAGTAAAAAAAAAACGTATGAACAGAGACGAAAGCCGAGCGCTAAGGGACAATTACCATTGCCAAAAATATTAACTCTTTAGATTAAATTTTAATTAAAAAAAAAAAAACCATTATAATTCATAATCTACGGGGGCATGTTGTAACTGGCGCGTCATTACACGTCTATCGCAGGGCACGGTATTTCTTTCATTGTATGTTAGTGAAATAAATTAATTATAAATAGTTGTCAAAGCGATCCATTTTAGAACTGCAGTGATCTAGCGGTAAGACGTGTGAACTCACGATTGACAAGACCCGTGTTCGAATCTTGCTAAATTCTGACAGGTTCCAATGTAACTATGTTATACGTACTTTGGTCGCTCAGTGCCTATAGGCACTATTAAACAGTGGTAGGCAGACTATACAGGGTAATTTTTTTAACTGGGACAGTATGGGGAAATCTGAAACCACAGCCGATACAGGGAAACTGTCTTAGAAACCATTTGCTCTTTTTTTTATGAAAACTAATTTGGCATAGTAATTTTTCTGGTCAAGCTTGAGTTGTTCATAAAAATTAGTCATTTTGGTGAAAATTTGCGGATGCGGTTCGACTCAGTTTCATGTAAAGATAATTTCATTGTATCGTAAGAAAAAAATCGGAGCAGCAGAAGTTGTTTATTATTTTTATATAAGATGCTTTAATAATTGATGATATCTTTTTTTTTAAATGTAATTAAACATTGTCTATTAATTAGTAAACGATGTGTTGATATGATTGAAATAAGTCAATGAAAAACAAGATATTATTTTAAAATATTGTGTTGATATCAAACTATTAGGTATTAAGTGGGCCCAAAAATAGGCATTGTCCTTTGCGCTTCCTTTCTCACATAGTAAAAAACTTAAGTGCGTGTCCGCCAGAGTGAATAGAAACACCGTGCCGTGTGACTATAAAACAGGCAATGTATAAACGAAATGGTAAAGGGAGATGCAAGCACGTGTAGTGTGAAGTGCACACAGTTACCGCGGGCGGGCGGATATATCGGCTGCGAAGGTAGCGGGGCGGCGAACGATGCCAGCGGCTACGAGAATCCGCAAACACCTCCTGCCATTCATACAACGGCTCATAATGATAAGCAATAATTGTCACGGGGACTATTGATTTTCTTTACAATAAGGACGGAATTTCGTTGCTCATAACGATTGCTTTTTTTGTATCCATGTGTGTGTGCTCATTAAAGTGGCATTGAAAGGAGAATGTCCATTCGCCTAAGAGCCATGGGCCCACAATTTTTTTCTCGAGTTTGTCGATGATTTTTAGTTTATATTGTAGAAAAATATATCTACTTTCCTTATAACCAATCAGTTTTTTTTACCCGGTTATTGAGTAATTAGACTTTGTTGTTTTTTTTTTAAATTAATTAAACATTGTAAATATTGTTTTGTTAACAAACAAATAAATATCAAGTGGGCCCAAAAATGGGCATTGTCCTTTCTACCACTGTAATTGTTGCATTCAGTCGCCTAAGGAGACGAATGAGGTTGACAGAGCGTACATCTATTGTTATACTCAGCCACTTTCAAGCTGATCCCAAACCGCGACTAGGTCACTCCACCGGTGAAACAATTGAATAACCAACATCAGTCTGCCTACCACTTACATAATTTTGTCTTGACGCGCACAAACAAAAAAATACAACAAAAACAATCGTATCAAACAAAAGTGGGGTAATAAATTAGTATAGCAAAATAACTTCCAAATAATTCAATATATTATAATACATAATCCTTCCTATATCTTCAAGGTTAATCAATAATAAGGTAACTAAATCTAAAAAACATTATTATTAATCAAGCCTCCTTTGCCTAATTACCATTATCATCATTTATTGTCTCTGCCCACTGCACTGAATCATACCACGACCGTACTAGGAACGTGTCAGACAAAAAAATCCATTCCCTCACTGACAGACACCATAACGTATCAAGCACGGAGCGTCAACAATTCTCGTTTTAAAGGTTTATAAACCCGATGCTTTTCGATTCTTGTATTGCACACAGATGACACGACTCGGGTCACGCGGATGATACGTTAAAGTGGGCAGAGACCTTCAAAAAATACCCATAATCAAGACCCACTATCCACTGAGGCGTCTCATTGTAGATTTCAAAGTAAATCCGTTGTCTATCTATCCATAACCTACATCTATTGAATTATAAATTCTGTCCGTAGTAGGGCACAAATGATTGCATACTATAAATATACAGGTGGTAGACTGAGCATAAATTGGCATGCACCACTGGCTCCACACACAGTTGGGCAATTGAGGAACCCAATAGCCCGTACCAGTGAAAGTGTTATAGCACATAAAAGCCGTGAAGAGAACGCGGTATATACGGAAATAAAACGTTAAAAAAAGACGCTTCAGTAGATAGTGGATCTATCTTTTTAAACATACAACGACCAATAATAACTAATCAATTTTTCTTTGTCTATATAAAAGTAAACAAAAACAGATCAGTATTGATTGAGTATCAGCAACCGAATAGAACAAATTCCAAACAAACAAACACCACTAACCATATTATCGAGGACAGTCGCCACCAATTGTGTAAGCAGAGTTCCCGTCTGTCCGGTAGATATTCTTTGGAGTAGATCGGACGGTGTATAATGTACCATTTTGCGTATTAGAGATAGGCAGGCGCGACGTACACTACTCGAAGCTGAGCCTAGGTATCGTCCGCAGAATACTGGGATTAGGCGTCTGAAATAAAATTTAAACAAATAAAAACAAGTTGCCTAAATCTACAATTAAAAAAAAGAGTTACTAGTCTTTGGTAAAACAAACTTGGTGATCTATATGTGAAAAATTGAAAACTAAATCTTAGTTAAAACAAATGGAATCCACAGTGTATTCTCAACTTAATCGTTGCCGCTATGCCGACTTGATGAGACAAATCTGCACTATTTAGAATGAGAGGACAAATCCCTGTCATTATACTTTTTTTTTCATTGCAGCTCGGCATGTGACAACACTGCCTGATGTAAAGCCAGAGTGCGGTCCATGAATGAAAACAACTGCTACTACAGAGAAATCTCTACGGGCAGTAGTCGCCTCCACTATGCCGGCTTGAGGAGACGAGCATGCACCATCCAGATTCGACAGTGCATACTCCTCTCGTTTACCTGGCTACTTTCAAACTACTCCCGAAACGCGACAAGGTCACTTCACGGGTGTTACATACGAAAGTGGTGGTAATAAACCAGGACGGCAGACTGGGCTAATAACCATCATCAGTCTGTCCTAGTAAGCTCACAGCATCCCGTCTGCCAATGCTACTACATTTTTTTTCAGTAGTGTTTGATTACAAAGTTAAACTCACTCAAGAAAAACGGGCGCCATTTCCTTGTCTCTAGTGTCGGGCATGTCGTCGTCTGACTTAGACGTGTTAGCTTCACCAACAATGAGCCATTCACCAGGGCATTGGAGTATTTGTGCAACTTGCCTGTGCCCCGCATCTGTTTATAACAATAACAATTAATATTTGTACACGATTGATTGGAGAATTTGTTCCTCATATATATATTTTTAAAAAATCTCATGTCCGGCCGAAATAACTGTTACTACTAAGACATTTTTACAGACAGCAGTTGCTTCCGCTATGCTGGCTCGAGGGGACGAATATGCACCATCCAGATTGACAGTGACACTCCTGTGTACCTGACTATTTTCAAACTATTCCCGAAACGCGACAAGTTCACTTCACAGGTGTTAAATTCGAAAGTAGGACTACCCAACGACAGCAGACCGGGCTAATAACTATTATCAGTCAACGGAACATTAATCCAAAGTTCATTACTGTCAAGCTTACCTCACACGTACCAGTACAATCACAAAAACAGTGTTTGTAATGCGGTTGAACTAACAACTTTTGTAAGGTTCAGTTAGAATCTACGACAGTGTTGTGGGCGACATCAACCACACACAACTGGGCGCACAAGATGGGCCACAACATCTTGTTGTATACATCATTCTGATGCCGGTAAAAGTAATCCCTTCTATTTTTAAGAACACAATTTTTAATCATTTTTTTTTACAACAATGGGTACCATTATTTGTTGAAAAACATTATTGAATTATCAAAAACAAGCAATGCGAATGCAAGGATTGATATAGGGCTAGCGTCGCAACGGCCAGGTTTTTAAAGAGTGGTAGGCAGACTGACGATGGTTATTTGTCCAGTCTGCCGTCCTGGGGTAGTACCACCACTTTCGAATGTAACACCCGTGAAGCGACCTTGTCGCGTTTCGGGAATAGTTTGAAAGTAGCCAGGTATAAGAGAGGAGTGTGCACTGTCAATCTAGATGGTACATGCTCCTCTCCTCAAGCCGGCATAGTGGAGGCGACTGCAGCCCGTAGAGATTTCTCTGTGGTAGCAGTTGTTTCCATTCATGGACCGCACTCTAGCTTTACATCAGGCGGAGTGTTGTCACATGTCGAGCTACAATAAAAAAAAAAAAAAAAAAAAAAAAAAAAGGTAGCACGGGCGAGGTCATTCAACTCACAGCTGATCGCGCTTGCCTCAACGACGTTTTATGACCCTGCAGCCGTTAATAATTAAAAAAAACCTATCTATAACATTTTAGTATTGGCAGTGTAACATGTGGTAGGGAATGCCCGCTGTCCTTTCCCACCCACGGTATACAGACCTTAACCAGAACACATACTCACTCTGTTAAATATTCTCTTAAAATTGATTTATATACATAATACCTTGATCGTGGCGTTCCCTTGCTTTCTCCAGAGGCGTCTTTCCATCTTCATCTCTCAAGTCAGCATTGGCTCCGTGACGTAATAGAACTTTCGCTATGGCCGGACGACCAAAACAGGCGGCATAGTGGAGGGATGAACTGCGCTGTCCACGGTTCACGTCTGCTCCTGTTTCGGACATTATCAATGTATATAAATTTTTAAAAACCTATTCTTAACAAGTAGCCTGTCAATTTGGACGGTGCACATTGGTTAGGCCAGCATAGCGGAGGCGACTACTGCTTATAGAAATTCATCTGTGGTAGCACAGACCACACTCTAGTTTTATATCAGGTGGAGTGTTTGTCATATGCCGAGTTACAATAAACAAAAAAGTACTTAACTTTTGTCTTAGCTTTTCTCATTTTATACTTTATTTGCTAAGTATTACAATATAGTTTTGTCTAAATAGAGATCACAATTGACGTCAGGTTAGATAACATACCTTTTTCGCATAGAAACTCGACCATTTCCGTGGTACCAAACGCGGCTGCCCAATTGAGTAAAGTTTGTCCGACGTCATCAGTGAAATTAATATCGACATTTCCACCAGATACTGCAGCAATAAGCGCTTCCGTGTCTTTACCACGAATACAGTCAATGAGCTGTCTATGAGTCTTGTCCGGTTTGCCACCACTCTCGTTGCCCATTATTACACCGGCGACGCTTGCTCCGCGACGGTTCCTGTCGACATTAACAACAATTATTATGATAACATCCATATTCAAAAGCCGTCTGAGACAAATTTCTACAGACAACAGTCGCCTCCGCTATGCCGACTTAACCAGAATAACAGTGCACACTCCTATAGTTTTCCTACTGCTCCGGCTACTTCCAAATTGTTCCCGAAACCTTAGGACAGCAGATTGGGCTAATAATCAAATTTAGCGTGCCAATGTGATTCTCAAGCCAGTATAGTGGAGACGACAGCTGCCTGCAGATATTTCTCTGTGATAGCAGTTGTTTCCATTCACAGACCACACTGAAGTTCAACAACAAGCAGTGTTGTCTAGGATTCTTTATAGTACCACTAGCTAGCGTATAACTAACCTCTGTAATGCATTTCTTCCTTCACACAATAGTACCAATAACAAATCAACGAGACGCATGCACTCGAGACACCAACGTTCGTCTGCTTGTACCGCCGCTTCAATGGCAGAACACAAATCCAATCTAACTAAATCCTGTTAAATAAACACATAACTTCATTAGAGAACCTAATAGATTAATGGAGAACAGTGGAATGATCAAGAGATCAAATCTAGATGAACCAGAAGACTTGAATAAAGTAAACAAATAACTCCCCCTCATGTAAAGCTAGAGTGCAGTCTATGAACAGAAACGGCTGCTACTATAGATAAATCTCTACGGGCAGCAGTCGCCTCCACCATGCCAGCCTGAGGAGACGAGTATGCACCATCTAGATTGACAGTGCACTCTCCTCTCGCTATATCTGGCTACTTTCAAACTGTTCTCGAAACGCGACGAGGCCACTTCTCGGGTGTTACATTCGAAAGTGGTGGTACTACCCCAAGATGGTAGACTGGGATAATAAGAAAATTAACGTATGAATTGAACCTTCGCCCTCTACTAGGGCGCGGATATTCTGACCACCAAACTACACAACCATTTAAGTAAAACTTGAATTTGTCACTGTGCCGAAATTCTATATTTTTTTTCTATTCAATTTTCATCGAATTACATAGATATAGCGTACTTACATGAGTAATTTGTGCAGATCCACGGCATAGAGTGGTAAGCAGGCTAACAGTAACTGAGACGGCTGGCGCGGCACACTTATCCTCGCCACTATCTTTGCGGCCGAGTCGACGTATCAGTTCTTGTATCAGACCTAAATTACACAATATTATACATGATGAATTACACGATGGCTGTTCATAATGCGGTACTTGTTCCTACATTAATGTATGGAAGTGAATGTTGGGTATGGCAGAAGAAGCAAGAGTACTCTCTTTCTACTGGATTAATGCTGTAGAATTGTATTGTATTGTATTGAATTTATCAAATATGCGTAGATGGCCAATTCCTAAACTATAAGAGATAGCGAAAAATACTGCATTTTCCCCAACCGGTATCGACCCAAAAATAAAAAACACAGTAAACACAATTGCTCCATCAAATAGTGTTGCTAATAAGAATCAAATTCTGAGAAGCAATGACATATGACAAACTAAAGGTAAGTGTTGATTCTGAACAAACTGATTCCTATTTTCTGTACGCAGAATACCTAGAAGAGTTAAAAAAAAAAACTGTACATAGGCCGTTTACTTTTTTTTTCCGTTTCCTAGTGATGTATGGAAATTCCAAATCTTAACAATATCTCTTTAGTGAAATAACGCTATGTTTTTAATAAGTAGTGATGTAACTCACCATGTTCAGCTAAAGGAGCTGGATCGGCCTGAGCTCTAGCGAATCTATCAGCTAGAGATGCGAAACAACGTAGTGATGTTTCTGATACACGCGTGTCACTGTGTTGTAATAATGAGGACAGGGACGAGACCGCATCACCGACTCTTGAATCACCAGGCTCCATTTTTCCACAAACCCTGTAAGCAATATTAATTTAGTATTTTTTGAGGTATATTTCAATTCTGGGGATACCATTTTTTTTTTTAATTGTAGCTCGGCATGTGACAACACTCCACCTGATGTAAAGCTAGAGTGTGGTCCATGAATGGATACAACTGCTACCACAGAGAAATTTCTACAGGCAGTAGTCGCCTCCACTATACCGGCTTTGAGAGACAAGCATGTACCATCCAGATCCAGTGCACACTTCCTCTCGTTATACCTGGCTACTTTGAAACTATTCCCGAAACGCGACAAGGACATTTCACGGGTGTTACATTCGGTGGTACTACTCCAGGACAGCAGACTGGACTAATAACCATCATCAGTCTGCCTATGACTCTTTAATAGTGCCTATAGGCATTGAGCAACCAAAGTAAATATAAAGTGACATTGGTATTGGTCAGGATTTAGCGAGGTTTGAATAAGAGTCTCGTTAATCATGAGGTCCGTCCTCAACCGCTAGACCATGGCCGATCAATAAATATTAAAATAAATTTCATTCACAGTTAACTTGGTATATTGCATGAAAAAATAGAAAGAAATGTACCTTGAAACCACAGCCATAGCTGAGTGTAGAGTATCTTTGTGTACTGCAGTTCCATAATGTGTTATAAAATGTAAGACAGCGGGCAGACCGCCGCCTTCCCATACAGCGCTTGCTTCCCGAGAACATATTAGTTCCAGTACCTTCAAATATATTTATATTATATATAAAAAAAAATTATAATGGCTGGATGGTACATATAGGAAAGTCAGTAAGAGAATTGCTGTACTAGGTGAACTTAGTCATTGCTTTTACACACTGTGCTTTGAAATGGAAGAACGAGCGGGCAAAACATTGTGCTCCGACTACCAATTTTGTTGACACAATGTGAAAGCTTCCCTAACAGTTTTCTAAAATAAATTTTCTACTATCGTTTCTATATTATAGGTAAGATATAGATTGTTGCCAAGTCCATTAAATGACCCATGAGTCTCTCAATGGTCACCCTTACAAAGATATAGATCAAGCTGTAAATTACTCTGAAGGTCAAATGGTGATTAAGACCCTTTCAAAATAATATAGACCTTCAAAATGTATGAAATAACACTGTAAATAACCTTGTTAAGAATGTAAAAGGCGAACATGAAGTAACAAGGTCACACAGATTATATTTTTAGTTACCTTTATACATTGTTCAGCTAAATCCTTGCTGGTACGATTATCAGGGTCTACAGTGAGCAGACGGCTGCAGATTGATTTTATGGCGCCATCAATCGCAACAATACGACGAGTGCATTCAGCTGTTCAAAATAAATACAATATTACTGCAAACTGGCACTAAGCGACCAAAGTACATATAACATTGTTACATTGGAACCGACCAGTGGGATTTGAACATGAGTCTCTACACAGACTACACACCACTTGACGATAAGAGTACCGTCCATGAGCACAGATAAGGAAACTAATGTGGACCATCCAGTTTGGCTTTGTACACATCCCTCATCTCTTACTAAGATAGAGTTAAGGGCAAAGTTGAAATGAAAAGCGATTTAAGGACAGTTGTGGAAATTCTTGCAATTCAATTGATACAATCAATTATAAATATACCTTTAAAGTGCGGCAGTGTTTCGCTTTAATATTTTATGCATAGAGATTTATACTACAGGAGCAAACATGAAAAAAGATTTGACAATGTTACCGTCAAGTCAAATACTAACCGACAGAAAAACTAAAAGTGATTGCAGTCATGTTTTCTCTGCCATCACATTGGGAGCGGTTTTGCATAGTTAGGTTAGAAGATTTTATGGATATAAATTATAACAAGATTTCTCCATGAATAGTAAGACTTAGTAGTAAGTTTTAAACATACCTGAGACATCCAAATAATAAGTGATAGCTCTTGCGGTAACTTCTAGAACATTATCTGGTGCACACTCGTCAAGGAATATCTTGCAGAGGGCAGGAAGGAATGTACGCGGTGGACAGCTGAAATTATATATTTATTTACTAATTTAGTATGGAATGTCGTGATAGCGTTCAGAATGGCAAATTGTGATTTCTTCCAACAAGTCGTCGTGCGTGGTTGATGTCGCCCACAAAACTATCGCGGAAGCTAACCAAACCCAACCCATAAGAATGTTTGATACAGTTGACAGTTAAACCACATTACAACCACTGTTTTGTGGTTGGAAAGTGGTATGTATGAGTTCGCCTAACATGACACAAACATCAAATCTCCAACACTCGATATTATATAATCAATCTTGATCCCTTTTTGGCTAACTCAGATATCAATCCAACGTTAGAGGGTGCGGATCGGCCGTCAAGGTGAGCTTTGTATGTAGATTGGAGATCTATCCGTCGATATGTATCAATCTAAGATTTAATCTCGGATTGTGGATACAATATTAATTTCAGGTGTAAATTACCCTTACTACAGAATAGTAGCAAAAACTTACCTTTCAAAGCACCTATCCACATTATCGGACATGAGTAACAGCATACATAGCTGCTCCAAAGCTATGAGCTGCATATCCCTTTCATCTCCCTGCCCCGTCAGCAACCACTCCAGTAGCGTCTCTGGATCCACTTCAGCCATCTGATTTTAAACATTACAATAAAGATTATTAATTTAATATGTCCTACTGTAATAAGTCATATTATATAAAGCCCCATTATTATTGTTACCCCCTAGATAGCTTGTTTGTTGTTAGAGATAACTTGTTTTAAACCTATAGAGGGGACCCACGTGACATCATATGAAATGCAAAATATTCCGGAAAAGTGTTCCATCTGGTTCCGGAACGCAATATCTCCGGAACGGAACGAGATAGAGCCGAAGTTCCAAAACAAAAGTTGTAGGAAATATCATCTAATATCGATCTAAAAACAAATGATTTTTTTTCAAAACTGCCCACTAAACTAGCCCTTCGTTCACGAAGCGCGCCACAAAAAACTAGTTTTTACTAGTTTATTATTTCAATTTCATTTTATAGCTAGGTACAAACTATTATTTTATTTGTAAGATTTTCACTGTTGTATCTATTTAATTTATACTATTTATTTTTTTACTATTATTTATTATTGCTTTTGTTTATTTTATTCAGTATGTTTTGTCACACCGTTCGCGTCCACCTGTCCAGGGTTCCAGCTGAAAACCAGCACTACGAGCTGCCTTGTGTAGGTCATTAGCACATGCTGAGCTGTGCGCCCTTTCGTCCCTACACATTTGTGTTCAGACTTGCTATATTGTCTCATAAATGTTGTGCTGGGATGAATAAAGTTTTCTTTCTTTTTTTCTAGTTTACAAAGTACCTTTTTCTTCTACACACACACACATATACAGGATCCAGTGCCTTTACTACGCCTATAATTATAAAATAAGTGATTATAATTACCTTAGTGGATTATAATGATGTCCACTCTGAAATAAAAAAAAACATTATTTAGAATTCACACTTTCGTATTTAATATTCAAAGTAATTCATTCACCACCTAGTCTATGTAAAAGCTATTAAAAGGAAGTAATTTTTTAAAATACTACTTTGCAATTAATTTCCACTAATCAATGTTAGTGAGGGTAGGTACACAGTCACATCAGCTGTCAATGTTAGACCCTTCACCAACATGCAAAAACCTCTCAACACGAATCGCCACTCCACGTAGCATTTTCAGGAGATTTGTGGTCGCATCTAGCTGTGATTGAAGTCAAAGAGCAAAGAGTTAGTCTTTGAAGATGCAGTGCTCTTTGTCAAAAAGAAAAACCACTGACTTTTTTATTTATTCTTTTTTTTACTTCTTAAGTGTGTTGAAATTAATTTTTGTGTTTAGCAGTGAATAAAATTCTACTGAATTGTATAAATGCAGCTGATGTGTACTGTAACTAGCTTTCATTCCAATTTGGCTTCAGACGTTTAACTTCTTCATGTAACAAAAAAATAAATCTCTTTTTAATTTCTCCTGTTTTTAAATTTAAAAATCTGCATTTTTTCTTAACTCTGCTTGGAATAAGACAATTAGGACAATACCAGATCAACCATGTTATCTACAAAGCTTTTAAAATATTGGATTAAATTAATCAAAGCCAAGCAGTCTTTTAGTTTGTTTAAGTTGTATTTCACAATATATGGAAATAATAAACAAACAGTCACATGGTGACTAACCATTCGTTTTTTTTCAGTTCCAACTTACTATACATATACCAATATATTTTCGCTGCCGAAAAATCTATTTGTACTCAAGAGCTTGTGTAAAAATATAGTTCATTGAACTCCTATTACAAATATAGTCTTTTTTTGCAAATATAGTTACAAAATTTGCAAATTCACTCCAAGCTTTGTCTGATTGAAAATATTAACGATACTTTTATATATTTTCGTCTGTAACATTTATTAAGCTAAATTACGACTACAACGCATATAATAAGTAGGTTAATCCATTGTAATATGACGGAAGTAGAGATGATCCTTTCTCTTTTTATTAAATATTGAATATGTATGCAATTAAATTAATTAATACAACCGAAGACTTATGTAAAACTACGCAATTTTTTTTTTACAATAAACATTATCAACAAGAAATAGGCATACTGATATGAGGACAAACATTGAAGGTGAAATATAACTTCCTACTTACTCAGCATAACATAATTATCCAATCTACCTACTCATCAAAGTTCAGAGCATTAATATTCTTTGTTCGCAGAATACAGAATTAACTTATTTTAATAATATTATCGAAATAAAAATGCGGAAATTAAACACTCAGCAAATAACCACAGACTATGCGACTAACTATCCAATAAAGCATAGACAATAAATCAGTCGCAATTTTGTCGTCTAAATTGTTTTATTTTGTATTACTAGAGTGTATAAATGTTATAATTACGGTAATGCCTGAATACTCATGTCATTAAAAAATACAAAGTATATAAAAGAAATATCATACACTCACAATTTTAGCATTTGAATTAAATATACTTTTAAAATCATAGACAAAGTCAAAATATGATTGATACAATTGATCATAGTCCGAATTGTTTAAAGAGTACTTTATTTGTATTGATTGTTATAGTAAGACTAAAACTTTCCATTTATCACTTATATTGTGAATAGTAGTAATTGTCTCATTCAAAACGAAATACAGTCAAAAAATTGTCATCTGACATTGACAGGTGTTGGATTGTTTTGATTTCTCGCAAGATCCTTCAGCTAGTTTTAATCTGTTTTCATCTCGTATATAGTGAAATAAAAGTTCGAAATAAAGTTATAAATCATGCCTCCTAAAGCTGGCGGTGACTCTACAAAGCCTAACTCTTCGGTGTACAAAGATAAGAGCAAACCTGCGGATATTCGTCTGAGTAATATAAATGCCGCTAAAGGTTAGCAACTGTTTTTAAAATGCACAATATTAAGAAGAATTGTATTGAAATAGATGTTATTTAAGTCTGATTTGATATCAAGCGTCGTAAACTTTGTAAAAATATATAGTTTACTATGAATAACTCAATAACACAAATATAAATTATTGGTACAGCTTTTAATTTTTCTTTTTAAATAACCTGATATTCCAATATAATATCTGTACTTGTATTTTAATCAAAGGAAATAACGACATGGTTTAATTTGGTTCACTGTAATAATAATAGTTTATTTATATAACCTTTAATTTTATTCTAGATTATTCTTGAATTAACATTATATTTAAATATATGTACTCAACTAAAATAAACAATTTTTCAGCTGTCTCAGATGCTATCAGAACAAGTCTTGGTCCACGGGGAATGGACAAAATGGTAAATATAAATTAAATGCATAATTTTTTTGTACTTTTGCATAAATGACATGCAAATGAAAAAAAAAGCACTTTACAAAGAAGTTATATTGAACTTATTTTAGATTCAAGCAGCCAACGGTGATGTGACAATCACAAATGATGGTGCTACAATTTTGAAACAAATTAATGTAATTCATCCAGCTGCAAAAATGGTATGTACTTGTATACACTAGTAATAATTAGTTTCACCTACAAATAATATCATTTGTGAGTGTGAAGATGGTGAAGAGAGCTATTGAAGAGTGGTTATGCACAGTGTACAGTATGCTATCTGAATCAAATCAAATTGGGGCGGTGTATATGGTGACAGCCATTGATATATACAACTAGATGTGCAATAACGCTCCCAATGTGACGTGAGAGAAAAGATGGCCACGGCCACGTTTAGGTTCTCTGTTAGTTAGTATTTGACTTGACGGCAATTGTTTAATTGTTAAATCGTTTGAAGAGGCCTTCACACCTGCGTCTTACTGCTTTAATTAGTGCAATAATGAATGTGTTACATTAGTGTTGCTTTAACTCATTATTCTGTTAATGTCAATACTATTGACATTATACATCAAACGAGCCATACCTTTAACATAGTCATATTTTTAATGCTTACCCAATCCTTACAGAACAAAACTTTTTTTAAGACTACAGATGTTAACTATGAATGACGTTTTCAATGAATAAATTTTAAAAAATGGTTCCATTCTAGTTGGTAGAACTTTCCCGGGCCCAAGACATCGAAGCTGGTGATGGCACTACCACAGTGGTAGTTATTGCCGGAGCCCTTTTGGATGCTGCACAGAAGTTGTTGCTAATGGGTATCCATCCGACAGTTATCTCGGAAGGCTTTCAAAAAGCCTTAGATATCACTCTTCAGGTAAGCTTTTGTTAGAAAGACTTATGTTTATGTTGAATTGGGGTATGGAGACATGAAATTTTATCATATTACGTAAAGCTTGAATACCACTGACTTACTTCCCAATTGACATTATTCTTGAAGCATTTGCCGGGGGGGTTAGCGAGATGAAACTTTGGAACATATACAGGGCGTCCATTGAGCGACCGTGGTCTAGCGGTAAGGCGCGTATACTCATGTCAGCTCCTCAAGCCACAGGTTTCTTTGTAGTAGCAGTTGTTTCCATTCATGGACCGCACTCTAGCTTTACATCAGGCGGAATGTTGTCACATGCCGAGCTACAAGGTCACACTCGAACAAAATCCAACATGAAAGTCTGTTCTGTTCAGTTCCGCAACGCGATATCTTCGGAAATAAGGCCAAAAGTAGTTGTTATTTTATGGCGATCAAAAAAAAAACGAAATCATCTTCATCAGAAAAACATTTCGCGTGCTAGTATGCTCACGGCGCTCGCTCAGACGGGTGTATTCTTTGATATCTGTCACGCGCGGAATCAGCTCCAAAAAACTTGTTACAATATTACTACGATTTTTTTAGGTAATTGACAATATGGCGATTCCGGTTGACTTGTCAAATGTTGATGTACTGCTAAAGGCTGCTGCGACTTCGCTAAACTCCAAATCTGTATCGCAGCACTCTTCATTGCTGGCATCTATTGCTGTACAAGCTATTAGAGCTGGTAAGTAATCAATAGTCGAATAGTGGTACTATTCCTTTTATAATTAAGTTATTAAAGAGTGGGTACTAAGTATAGGACTCTAAAGACGCCGTGTTCCGCAATTCACACTTCATTAGTAATATGTAAGATGTACAAATGAATTACAAAACAAATAAACATGGTTTGTTTGTTTATCATTTAGTACATATTTGTCTTCTCAAGTCGGCATAGTGGAGGTGATTGCTGCCTGCAGACATTTCATATCATACTCTAGCCTAACATTAGGCGCAGTGTAGTGATATGCCAATCTACTATAAAATATATGGATAATAAATAACATTTGTTTATTTTTCGATTGCAGTGCTAAAGCTATTATAATTAGTTATTTGTTTTAACAGTAATGGAACCGATCCCTGGCGGTGTTGGCGCGAGAGTTGATCTCCGCGACGTGAAAGTGATTGAACGTGTCGGCGGTACTGTGGAAGACACAGAATTAGTACAAGGATTGGTGATACCGCATCGCTCGTCTAACGTGAATGGACCGAAACGTGTTGAGAAAGCTAAAGTTGGACTTATACAGTTTTGTATTTCGCCACCTAAAACTGATGTTAGTTTCTGAGCTATTTGAATCTTTTTTTTTAAATATACATAAAGGTCTGCGGGACGAGGCACTGCAGGCACCAGTGGTAGACGGCAGACGCCTTTACCTTCTATGAGACCGATTTCCACATACGATTGCAACTGCCGTGTAACTGCATATGACACCTGCGGAATTGTATCTTGATAGTTTTCTTCGGACCGCACTTCGCCTGAAGTTAAGCTAGAGTGTAATCTGTAAGCGAAAAAGCCCACAGTCAGATGTCTGTAGGCGGCAGTCCTCTCCTCTATGCCGGCTTCACGAGACCCATTACCCACAGACAGGACACTCCTTTCATTATCGATTTTAAGCTTATAATAAGCTTATAAACTTGTAATGTGTATTTTTGTTCACAGATGGACCACAATATAATTGTATCGGATTATACGGCCATGGACAGAGTCCTCAAAGAAGAGCGCCAATATATTTTGAATATTGTGAAGCAAATTAAGAAGGCTGGATGCAATGTGTTGCTCATTCAAAAGTCCATTTTAAGGTAAAAATAGTGCATTAAACTTATTATTATTATTAAAGAGTGGTAGGTAGACTGGTGATGGTTATTAGGCCAGTCTGCCATCCTCTAATGGCTTAAAATAATAATAAAAAAAGAAAGGACAATGTCCATTTTTGGACGCACTTGGATCTAATAAAATTTGTTAACATAACAATATTCTTAAGTTTTCATTAATTAATTTCAATTATAGCAGCACATTGTTTACCAATCAATAGACAATGTTTAATTACATAAAAACAGGTAACAGCAATTATTAAAGAATTTAATATAATCATAACCTCAAATATTGCATCAGAAAAAGTCGACTCAATAACCCGGGTAATAATAAAGTGATTGGTGATAAGGAATATAGATTTATTTTTTACAAAATGAACTAAAAATCATTGAAAAAAAGAAAAAAAAAATCCGGGCCCATTTCTCTTACGTAAATGGGTATTTTTTTCTTAATTTTTTTTTCTTTTAAGGGATGCTCTAAGTGACTTGGCAATTCATTTTCTGGATAAAATCAAGGTTATGGTTATAAAAGATATTGAACGGGAGGATATTGAGTTTGTTTGTAAGACGCTCGGTTGCCGCCCCATCGCGTCATTGGACCATTTTACACCTGAGAATTTGGTTAACGCCGAATTGGTCGAGGAGATCAACGAACCTTCCAATAAGTTTATTAAGGTAATTGTAGACGTTTTAATTATATGAAGACCTTGTTTTCTTTTAAAAGTAAATTATTCTTGGTAAGTAACGACTTGGGACTTTCACGCATTTAAAACATAATTATTTCGTAGTTAGTGCTATAAAATGAGCTAACCTAATTGAAAGAAAGAAAGAGTACTTAATTCGTCCAAAGGACAATGCCCACTTTTAGGTCGACTTGACATCTAATAGTTTGTTAACAAAACAATATTCTCAAATAATTATTTAATTTTTTATTTTATTTCAATTATATTGATACATCGTTTACTAATAAATATACAATGTTTAATTACAAAAAAACAGATAGTTAGAGCGGCCGTGGTTTAGCGGTAAGACGCGTGAACTCACGATCGATGAGACCGTGTTCGAACCTCGCTAATTCTGACCGGTACCAATGTAACTTTGTTATATGTACTTTGGTCGCTCAGTGCCTATGGCCACTATTAAAGAGTGACAGGCAGACTGATGATGGTTATTAGTCAAGTCCGCCGTCCTGGGGTAGTACCACCACTTTCGATGTAACACCCGTGAAGTGACTGTCGCGTTTCAGGAATAGTTTGAAAGTAGCTAGGTATAACGAGAGGAGTGTGCACTGTCAATCTAGATGGTACTCGCTCGTCTCCTCAAGCCGGCATAGTGGAGGCGACTGCTGTTCGCACAGGTTTCTCTGTAGTAGCAGTTGTTTCCATTCATGGACCGCACTCTAGCTTTGCATCAGGCGGAGTGTTGTCACATGCCGAGCTACAATAAAAAAAAAAGTATCAATTATTAAAGCATTAATAATTTACTCAAAAAGCTGTGTGAAAAAATTGAAATTGATTGGTAATAAATAAAGATCTAAATTTGTTTTCCTACAAAATGCACTAAAAATTATCGACTTACTATAGAAAAAAATTGTGGGTGCATTTCTCTTAGGCGAATGGGCATTCTCCTTTAGATTAACAATATAAATAAATACAACTGCAAAAGGGTATACACCTCAACATTGGCATTGTAGTACTTTGGTTTTGTTTAATTATCTTAGTGCAAACATCCCTAATAGATGTGGGGTTACCAAATTATATCAGATTTTAACCTGAGTCGCGTTTTATCGTATTTAGATGACTGGTTGTTCGGGCGGCGGCAAGACCGTGAGCGTGGTGGTCCGCGGGTCGAGTTCTGCGGTGGTGGCGGAGGCGGCGCGGTCTCTTCACGACGCGCTGTGTGCAGTTAGATGTGTGGCGAGGAGACCGGCGCTGTTGCCGGGTGGAGGAGCTCCCGAGGCGAGCGCGGCAGCCGCACTCACGACGGCCGCTATCACTGCCCAAGGTGCAGATCATTACTGCTTCAGGGCTTATGCCGATGCGCTGGAAGTCATCCCGTCTACTTTGGCTGAGAATGCTGGTGAGTGTTCTGATGCCGATTCCTAATTTATTTATTTATTTATTAAATTCGACGCACAAAACGGCATGCAAGCATATACATGTCATAGTACGAATACAGTCGGGAGTTAGGCTGGCTTGCATGCCAAAGCATGTGCGCATACTATAAGTACAATACAATACAATGCAATACAAAATAATACAATTCAATACAAATTTTTATGCAAATTATTACAAATATTAAAAATATTAAAATACAAATTATTATCTTAACATTGTCTTACAAATACAGTCCAACTAAGCAGTTTTACCAACATTGTCACACGTTAAGTTAATCATTTCATACTTTACACAAACACACTAAATATTAAGATGTCTCAAACTATTTTTGAACACAGATAGTCTGTTGTTGAAAATGTCAATGTCATGGTCATGGGATAGGTCGTTATAAAAGCGGCACATACGGACAAGAGGGTTGAAATAAGATGTATTGTTCCTATAAACGTTAAGTGCGAAGGCGGAACGCTTGCGTGAGTTTGCCCGTTTGTTTATCAAGGAGTATGTATTAATGTGGGGCTGCAGGAGTAGCAGTGGGGCTGAGTCAATGTCGAAATGTAGGATTTTATGCAGACAGATAAGATCATAATACCTGCGACGAGACTCGAGATGATTTAAAAGGTTTGGTACATCGTGTCACAAAACCGAGTAATTTATTGCTTTTTCCTACAATGTGGTCATAGTGAGGTTTAAATGTTAATTGTTCATCAAAAAGAATAACTAGATCTTTAATAATTGGCACACGATGTAAGCCGTGGCCTCTGAGGGAATAATCAAACACCACTTTATGTGATTTCTTTTTTGTAAAAGTGATCACATTTATCAACATTGAGAAACATTCTATTGTCAAAACACCACTTTTGCAGGGAGTCCAGGTCGCTCTGAAGCCTGTCACAATCACTTTCGTTATTTATAGTGTTAAATATCTTTAAGTCATCTGCATATAAAACATTGGGGCAGTTTAATTATGAAATGTATGCTTTGTTTTACTCCAATAAAATATTCTTCACAGGTTTGAACCCTATTCAAACGGTGACGGAGCTTCGTGCGCTGATAGCGTCAGGTGCGACCAGCAGTGGCGGTGTTAATGTACGTCGTGGAAAAGTGACCGACATGAGACAGGAGCATGTGTTGCAACCTCTACACGTGACCGCTTCGGCACTCTCGTTGTCCACTGAGACTGTACGGACTATACTGAAAATTGATGATATTGTTAGTATTTCAATTTTATTTATATCATAATAATGGACTCGATCTTGCCTCGAAAAAAGAAGCCAGCCTGGTTTGCATCTAATTGATAGCAATTTCGTGTTGTATTGTATGGTCTTGAAAAATATTCGTAAAAGCATCTATAATAATAAATTATGAGTGTTTTGTTCATCATTACTTGATTCGCAGCTTCTTTAGCACTTATGCGTCTATACTACGACTATAGAGCGTCAAAAGTGCATAAATCATAGCTACATTGGTACTGCTCAGTGGGATATGAACGTGGATCCATCGATCATGAGTTTCACGCCTTCTACCTCTAGACCACGGCTGCTTATTGAGATTTTAAATAATCATGTCTGTTTGTTTCAGGTCAACACGGTTAATTAAAAATTGGCGTTTGTTTTCATTATTATTCAAAGTATTATTAACACATTTTAATATTGCATTTGTATTAGAAAGCTTAATATGTCTTATTGTTCGCTATTTTAATTATTCATCTGTTATTTCTGTATTCTATGTTAAAAAAGCTAGCCGTTGGTAATTTTTGCTAAAATATTCAGGAACTTTATTTTTTTGAAGACAATGTGCAAGGGAGAATGTTTTGCTTCACAAATTAATTTAGGTTTTTAGTTTATTGTTCAATGAGAATAAAATTGATTTACTAAATAAAATATATTTTTCATTTTAATTTAATTAATCCATTTCTTATCCTGCTCACTCCTTTATCTTATTGCTTATGAACTTTGTTTTTATAACGGCTTCTCTACACGTTAGCTGCGGCCATGATGCTAAGCTCTTTTAGCTTAAAATACATCCAAAAAATCAATTGCAACTAGACTACTAAATTAAATCCCGAAACGCGACAAGGTCACTTCAGGGGTGAACGTTTGGAGGTGGTGGTACTGCTCCGGGATGGTACACTGGGCTTAATAATCATCAGTTTGTCTACCACTCTTTAATAGTGCCTGTAGGCACTGAGTGACCAAAGTACACATTGCAATACCAAAAAAATTAAAATTTAGTGACATTTATTTACACGCGAGTCTCATCCATCGTGAGTTCACGCGTTTTATCGCTAGATCACGGCCGATTAATATTAGTTTTAAATCTATAAATCTAAGAGTTCTTCATACAAACTTCTCCTATTTTATCTCTTTCAATTTTTTTAAAAAGTAATTGAGGTCATTGTGAAAAATTACTTCAAATTGACGTCGTTACAAGGTTTTACGACGACTCTGCTACTGGGGTTTATTCAGGATTACTCTTGAATTTTCTATAATATACACCTCATCATGAACGAACTTGTGATTGCTTTAAAAACATTGAAACTTTTTCTATTGTAGCTCGGCATATGACAACACTCCGTCTGAACGACTGTTACTACAGGCAACAGTCACCTATGCCGGTTTGAGACGACGAGTATGCATCATCTAGATTGACACTGCATACTCCTCTCGTTATACCTGGCTAGTTTCAAAGTGCTCCCGAAACGCGACAAGGTCACTTCACGGGTGTTACATTCGAAAGTGGTGGTGCTATCCCAAGACGACAGATACACAATTTTATATTTCTAATCCTTGATGAGTGGATCGCTTTATCATGAGCATGTTAAATTGTCGCATATTTCGGCTTAGGTTCGTTTCTGTTTACTTTGTATTCGAGAAAGCAGATAGCTGCATCGAAATGTCAACATCGGTTTGATTTGGCTGCAATGTATATTGGCTGCGCAACGTTTGTAGAGGTGGTCCGGTCGTTGCTCCCCAACCTTGATATTTTACACAATTTTCATACAATACCAACTAAACACTGGATAAGTATAAAAACTTGTCAACTGTTGAACGAAATATCAGTCACAGATATTCGTCGCCGACCAACGGTGTGCTCGAACAATGAGGGCCCTTCTTATATGCTGCGTACTGCTCGCGGCGTTGGCGTACGTCAGCGCCAGAGAGCTCTCCAGGGAGAAACGCGAAGCCGACTCGGAGCCGGCTGCTAGTCATCACGGTGGAAAATGGGACAAGGGAGGCGGTCACGAGCACCACGGACATCACCATCACGATCATGGAGAGAAAGGACATAAGGGATACAAGGGACATCACCACCATGAACACGGAAAGAAAGGACACCATCACCACGAAGGTCATAAGGGACACCATGATGAACACGGTGGCCACAAGAAGCACCATCATCATGACGACGGTCACCATCACGAGCACCATCATGGCGAGAAGGGACACAAGGGACACGGACATCACGAAGAAGGGCATTACCACAAGGGTCACTCGACCAAAGGACATCATGGTGTGCATAAACATGACGAATTTAAGAAAGAGAAACACTTCCATGATCACCATCATGGCGGCGGCCATCATGAGCACCACGGCGGTCATCATCACGAGCATGGACACAAGAAGGGTGGTCATCATCATAAAGGACACAAGCACGGCGGACACCATGAACATCATCACGGAAAGAAGGGTCATCACGAGAAGGGAGGACACCATCACGACCACAAGGGCCACCACGACGAAGGAGGTCATCATGAGCATCATCATCACCACCATGATCATGGTAAGAAGGGTGGCCATGAGCATCACAAGCACTGGAGTCACAAGAAGGGACATTAAACAATTCCATAATGCCAAAGACACCTGTGTCTCTTTGAGGTGCAGTATCTAGTAGTTTTTAAGAAGACTGGTTCAATAAAAATGTTATTTTATATTAAATTGTTATTTTTCCGATATATGAATAATAAATCATATTTTCTGAGCTTGAAATATTGATACAGCTAGATGGTGCAGCAATCTTTCACTGACAACAGCACTTCATGTTTGGCTTGCTGCCGAACATTGCAGTATTTCCATATGGATATTTCCCATTTACTATTTTCCCGTGTTACAGCTCACCATCGTGTAAAAATAAACAGTTGTAAACGCACGTAAAATAGTTTGTAAATAACACCATAAACAAGTTAACCACAACAAACAGTTTGCAATACAGTTTAGTAACAAATTAACTTATTTACAAATAATGTTCTGGAAAAGGTAGTTTTTTTTTCCTCAGAAACGCGGTACATTTCGACAATATCAGTTACATAAAAGTTAGCAATTTGCAACCTTCTCCCAACAAAGTAACGTTGAGAAACTAGATCGTGGACCAAGTGCCGACCTACATCGATATCGACAACTGTAGAATTAACTTATTGCCTATATACACTTTCCTGTTTACTTGTACAAGCCGTTTACACATACACACTCGCCAATTCTTAATTAAAAGCGAGTTAAAACGACCAAAAGACTAAAGTTTGAAATTACAGAAAACTCGTTTGATTCTGTAATTTCAAATTATATATTATACATAATTGACTTTAAAAAGGGGTAGGCAGATATTAAAGAGTTTTTACAAAAAAAAAAATTATTAATTTATTTTAGGCTTATTATAATATTATTTTAAATAAAAAAATAATAGATAACGTTTAAATAGAATTACCCAATATTCGGCATTATTCGTACTTTGAATTTATTTGAAGGAAATGTCTGAAATGAATTTATCTTCATCAATACGTGTAAACGAGGCTTAAAACACTATTTACAGTTCATATAGATTGATACTTGAAGTAACTTTTAGTTCTGAAGCTGAAATTGAACTGAAACGGCTTTTTTCATTATTTTGTTAGCTAAAACTTTTTTATTAATGATATTATAAGTTTAGCGGAGTCGCTAAAGTGGGCTTGATTGGAGGTTTGTTTATCCCGGTTTTTGAAGCGGTTTTTGTTAATATAATTTTTAGTAAATACATAACATGTTCTTTTTTTTAATATACAACCACACGTACACAAGGAAAACACAAACCACATCCAGCGTATTTTTTTTTTCTTCTACGATAAAATATTTGTAATAAATAAATATTGTCGCTTCTAGTAAATAACGCTTAATTTGTTTAGTTTAAAATATAACATTAAAAAAATCTAGAACAAATACATTTTCCAAAAAAAAAAGGCAATAAAAATCTATATTTAAAAAATACAGCTTCATACTTCAGTCTTTCATGGAAAATTAACTATTTTAAATAAAACTTAAAATGAAAACATAATTTTTTGTAACGACGACGGGTGTTGTTTGAAAATCAAGAGGCACTTTTCATGCAGAGCGTTTGAACCGTAATCTAATTTAATTAGCGTTTACTTTGCTTTCTAGAATATAAATTGAATATATTTATTTATATTGAAATGTAAAAAATCGTAATATGATATGAAAACTCAAAATTACATGTTTTTTTATAGGTTTATTTTTTTAAAATAATATCTTAGCATGAGCAACCGACTGTTGTGCGGAATCAACTGTTAACACACAAAATATTGCGTAGGCAGCAGCCGCTTCCGCTATGCCGGTTTGAGAAGACATAGTACACCATCCATTGACATGGCACAATCCTCTCGTTATATTCTGCTACTTTCAACGGGTGTTAGCTACACTGGAAAATGGTGGTACGCTTCTGGGATGGCTGGATAAAAACCATCTTTAGTCTGCTTACCCCACATTGTAAATATATTATAAAAAATACAAATAATATACTTCGAACAAAAAAAAAAATGTAAATAATCTATAGGTATTTCTAGCAGTAGTTAAGAACAACTTTAATAAAATAAAGGTAAAAAAATTAAAGATATTCACTGATTAACTACCTTAACGGATTTTACTCTTAGAAATCATAATCATAAAAAGACTCTTAATAAAATAAGTAATTGCATTTTCAAAGCACAACATTTAAAAAAATATAATTAAAAGTTTATTTCGGGATTAGTTAACTAAACTAATGATTTAATTGGTATTCCAGACAGAATGACCTCAAAGTTTTTGAGACGTCTTTTTTCCGACTAGTTTGTTTTAAAGAAATATTTCATCTTTAATTTAGTTAGATTCACGTAAATATAAATTTATTGGTAAATGAATTAGTGTTAAAAAATTAGTACTTAGGAGTTATTAGCAATAACATCGCGGACATCGGTCACAACGTCGCGCTTATTAGCTTCATCTTACACAACTGTTTATATAAAACTACTGCGGCATCGACGTTGTTACCAATCTAACACCAGAAATAGCAGATTACAGGCACGGACGACTGACACCGGGCACCATGAGGGTAGCCATTCTCATAGGGCTGTGTGTGATCGTCACGATCGTTCACTCGCGCCGATTACCTCCCGCACCCAAACAGTTAAAGGAAGACCAGCAAGAAGCCGCTTCAGACAAGAAACACCACGGTCACGGGCACAACCATGATTTTAAAAAAGGAGGTGGCAAGGAACACCACGCCCATCATGATCACGTACACGGTGAGAAGGGTCACAAGGGTTACAAGGGACACCATCACCACGAAGAAGGCAAGAAAGGACATCACGACAAAGAACATCATAAAGGCGAGTATGATGATCACGGGGGCCATAAGAAGGAACATCATCACCACGACGGGCATTACGACGAACACCATAAAGGAGAAAAAGGTGAAAAGGGACATAAATACGAAGAAAAAGGCCACTACAATAAAGGCCACTCTACAAAAGGACACCACGAGATACATAAACTAGACGAATTCAAGAAAGACAAACACTTCTTCGACGAGGACGGTGAATCCGGCCATGAAGAGAAACATGGTGGTTATCACGAAGAGCACGGACACAAGAAGGGTGGTCATTACAAAAAGGGTCAACATAAAGGCGGTCATCATAAGCACGAACATGGGAAGAAGGGACATCATGAGAAAGGTGGTCACCATCATGAACACAAAGGTCACAAATCTGCTGGAGGTCACGACGATCATCATCACCATCATCATGACCATGCAAAGAAAGGTGGACACGAACATCACAAAAAGTGGGGCTACAAAAAAGGCCATTGATAATATGAACACAATTTGAAAACGATCGAATACGCCTTTTTTAGGCCTTTTTTTGTCAATTACGTACTCGTATACCAAAGTGAAAAAATTTAATATAAAAGTGTTTAGGATTAATTTACTTATTTTGCTATTATTGTGCGACTAAATTATTTTTGTAATTTTTAAGTAATTTAATTATGAAATAAATAAGTATTTATTTAAAAAGTCAATCGGTTTGTTATGCTCAATTACGCCATTGATCGGCTTTAGACTAATTTCAAATTATTCTGTAACCGTTCAAGTGTTCAAGCGTTCAAGACACAAATTACTTTGTGACGATACGACGCGACGTCCAGATACCAGGTTGACAGGGTACATTCCTCAAGTTATATACGGCTACTTTCAACTTGATCTCGAAACGAATGTTAAATTTGATAATGGAGGTTTTGCTCCAGGATGGTAGATTGGCAAACATGCAAATATTTTATTCAGTTACTAATTAGTTCTCACCTACTACATCCATATGGTATAAAAACATAAGGAAAATTGGAATTTGAATGTATAAAGCATCTTAAATATGCGTATCAATAAAACTACCATTATGAACGTATGGGTAACATGATTTCGCGGGTAGAATAACAAAATGTAAAATACAGTTTCATCGCCTCAACGCTATCGGTTAAACGAGTCCTAAAAATACAAATGGAGAGAGTTTTAGTTGAAATTTGACTGTAATTTGTATTACAGATATTATATTTTAAATCAACTATAATTCCGACGTCTGTTACCGTGCCAGTCTTCGGGCTTTTACTATTACATAACATCTAAAATATAGATACAAATATAAATTTGTTCCATATGCGTTCCAGAATTTATCAATCTAAAAAAATATTTTTAGTTGTAGCCGCTTTATTCGGGAAGTTCAAACTTTTTGGTTCCCTAAAACTAATCATACCAGGTGGCGTAGCTGGCATAGGTGGTATCCAGGTAACTCGTGGTGAATCAGTCTCGCTTGATTCGCTGAACCTCATTATCAGTAAAATGATTATTATGATGTAGTTATTATGGATAATTTGGTTAAAATAAGTTATTATCACGGTTGGGTGGCACCTGGAGCGCTACGCCTCCTCCGCCCCGTCTATTTACGTCACTCATAATATGAACATGAAGTTGCGGATAACAGATAGTTTTAAAATCTTTATTAATATATCAAGTGTTATTATAAAATACATTAAAAGGGACCTCTAGATTAGACATAGAAGGTCCACTAAATTCTGTTTGAATTTTAACTAATCTCACACAAACTAAACTCGTAGAATAGCGAACCCCAGTTAATAGAATTATTAATGTTATTAATTAATTATTAATAATTTAGAATTTAGAAATAATCTGGCTCAAATATATAACTTTGAAGCGGACTCTATCAATCGCTTATTAGTAATAAAGGCTATCACCAACTGCGTCTTGTCTATTAACCAGGTTGAGGGCAGTAACAGCTTCTTTATATCCACTCACTTATCCGGCTTAAATTTAGGCTGACAATAAAAACAGCAAGACAAAAAGTTTTCTTGTGACCTAATATGGATTTTTTTTATTGTAGCTCGGCGTGTGACAACACGCCGCCTGATGTAAAGCTAGTGTGCGATCCATGAGTGGAAACAACTGCTACTACGGAGAAACCTGTGCGGGCAGCAGTCGCCTCCACTATGGCGGCTTGAGGAGACCATCTTAGATTGACAGTGCACACTCCTCTCGTTATACCTGGCTACTTTCAAACTATTCCCAAAACGCGACAAGGTCACTTCACGTGACTCTAATAGTGTCTATAGGCACTGAGCGACCAAAGTACATATAACAAAGTTACATTGGTACCGGTCAGAATTAGCGAGTTTCGAACACGGGTCTTCACGCGTCTTACCGCTAGACCACGGCCGCTCTAGTGAAATGGATATAATATTATAGCGATTTATAAAATAAAAGTTTATTGTTTTTGTAATTTCTTGACTTGTGTGTTTAACCTTTTTTTTCTGTAAAAAATTTTCATAATTACAACACTAAACTTTTTTCGGCCATATTCGTGTCGATTGGTTTTTGAGATATCGCAATCATTTCAGGCTCATAGCAAGAACTACTTCTATACGAGTACGACCAGAAAACTTCTCTTATATCATCGAGAAGTATTAGATCTATTGTGTCAGTGAGTCAATAGGATCAAAACTAGTCGATCTTTGCAATATAAAATTGTATTTATTATTTAAGTTTTCTTTGACGGTCAAAACTCTTGCAATGCCCTAGCAAGGTTAATGTTTAAAAAAATTAAGATGCAATAATAACTTATGCACGACATGAAGACATGCTTCTGGCGTAACCGAACTGGGTTAAAAGTCCCTAAATAAAGTTGAAAAAAAAAAAATTAAACAATGAAAACATGCTCTAATTATCTACTTACATATACTTACTTATTATTTGTGTTTTTCTATTCCATTGTAAATTCATTTAATAAATATTTGATGCTTCTAATGTGTTCTAAACCGCAGCTTATTAGCGAGTTAACTGTGATGATGTTAAAAGGTAAGGCAAGGAATTATTAAGGTGACGATATTAAAAAAATATATTTTTATTAGTGTTTTTTTTAAGTCTGTATTAATCTTATTAGTTTAGAGCTTCAAAGTAGCCGGGTATAACAAGAGGAGACTGCCCTGTCGTCGGCCTGGATGCTGCACACTCGTCTCATCAAGTCAGGATAGCTCTATCATACCCGTAGAGACTTCCGTCCGTAAAAGCGTCCGGGGACCAAATTGAAAAAAAAAAACATAATCGTAACCATCACTGTTAACTTTCTCCATCCATACTATTAGCGTGCTACCCGTGTTCGAAAGTCGCTAAATTCCGACTGGTACCGATGTAACTATGTTATATGTACTTTGTTCACTTACCGTCTGTGATACAAGCACTGGCTTAGTACAGACATTTAAAAAAAAACCTATACTCTTTCCATATATCTTAGCGCGCACGTTATATCCACGTTTGCTAAAATCAATAAACCTATAAATGTAAAATTATTACTCTTCTTCTTCTTCTTTTGGTTAATGGCCTTGTCATAACAACGACAATTCTGCCAATGTCGAGTAGTAAATTCTTAATGTTTGTGCATCAAATTGCAATGGTGTTTTACAATTTGACGCTTTCTTGGAATATTTGGCGTCAATTCACCCGGTCAAGTCACAATACGAGCGTTTTCATAGCGTGGGATAACCACAAAAAAAAAAGCCACTTGCGTTGCCTCATATACAGAGGCGGCTCTAGTCCTTGTGGCGCCCGTGTGCAACCAGTACCATGGCGCCCTCTAGTAGGAGCGGGGTGAAAATGGAATACTTACAGTTATATTTTCAAACGGAAATTCGGGTGCAAATAGTGCAATTTTAAATGATGTCGGGAAATGAGTAGTGTCTTTGGAGGTGTCGCATTAGATTAGAGGGTGCTCGGCGCCCCCTTGGACCCGAATGTCGCACGCCCTGCACTATAGGTAATGCCGCCTCTGCTCATATAGAGTGAATTTTAATGTTTCCGCAAAATAACATCAATTTTACACAATAATAACCACTAAACTTATTAAAGAAAGGGATAAAAACACCTCAAACTTCCCGGGCAAAAGCGCGCTAAATACTCCAAAATTGTTACTCGTATACGGTATATAGAAATGGCGGTAACCTATCGATATAGTTATCCGCGTTACTTTTCAGTGTGGATACATTGGGCGGGACTCAATGTGGATTACTTGATTCCCACTGCTATTGAATTATTCATTAATGCGGATCCATTAATCCTGCGAGGGTTAAACGATATTTTAATCAACTCTTCCCGCGTGAAGAGATTTTCCATTTTATCAATACGCCGCGCTCCTAACTATTTAATTTGAACTATTATTTGGTCTTTATTTGTATTTATTCTAGAATATTGTTACTAAATTATAGACTTCTAATTCCTTTTGATAAAAATGTACTAACGATTTTAAAATAAATACTCGTATAATGAACTTCTATAATAGTTTACGAAATATGCAGAAAAATAATAAAAATCAATCGAATTTGTATAAACTCAACGAAGAAAATTGTAGTTTTCGTGAATTGGTCAAATATAAGTTTATATTTACACTGTCACGGCGTAAAGTGAGACGTCTCCACCATTCAGACAATATTATGATTGCCGAAGTAAAAAAAAAAAACAAATTAAGCGACCCTATGCAGCGCGGTGACTGCGACCGAATTCAAGAAATAGCTACTACTAGAGAGAAACCTGTGCGGGCAGCAGTCGCCTCCACTATGCCGGCTTGAGGAGACGAGCATGTACCATCTAGATTGACAGTGCACACTCCTCTCGTTATACCTGGCTATTTTAAAACTGCTCCCGAAACGCGATAAGGTCACTTCACGGGTGTTACATTCGAAAGTAGTGGTACTACCCCAGAACGGCAGACTGGACAAATAACCATTATCAGTCTGCCTACCACTCTTTAAATATAAATAAATATTTAATATAATATAATTATGAACAAAATTTAATAGAAAAATGTTCTTGATAATGTAATAATAACAAATTATATTAAAATATGTATAAAATATAGTATATGTACGAGAAGTAAGTACTTTTGTGATCTAAACCGTAACAAAGTAACACAACGTGGAAGTTTAGACACTAGAAACTTGACCAATTTGCTGAGAGGAAGATTTTAAGAGGATACCGTAGTATAGAAGTGAAGCCTCTAACCAAACATTTGCCTTTTGGTTCCGAGTGGACCTTGTAAGTGTACTTCAACTTTCTTTAGATAGATAACATAAGATGCAGCTTTCTATATAATGCATTCTTATCAGCGCCGGATTTAGACTTCGGCGGCCCATAGAGCATGTGGCATGCTTCTCTCCTTACTGCTCGTCTGCATAGTTTTTCATTTTCATTGTCTTCTCGTCATATGCCTTTCCGAAGCCAAAAGTAGATTCTGACGATGAACAAGTGCATGCCAAGTCCATGCCTACGTTAATAAAGGATTTTCATTTCATTTCATGTTGTGAAGGCCCTCAAATCGTTTGTGGTTAACTGTTGAAAGTTTCTATTAAGGTCAAGGTAAAGAAGAGAGCAACTAAATAAGTTGGCTGACACAAAATTTTAAAACAAAACTCAGTATTTTTTTGTTTCTACTGAGCCTTTATCGATTTAATTTTTTGTGGTGTTGTGAGGGCCCATAGGCAACTGCCTATGTTGCCTATGTTTAAATCCGGCACTGATTCTTATATAATATAAAATATAGAATAGGTGTAAAGGAAAAATTTGAACAAAATTAAAATATAGTTATGCCAAAACTAGTCGCGATACTATCTCTTTGACTGCAATTTAAACTTTGCAGTTTAATTTTCTTTCCATCTATCGGGTTTCTTCCACTAAAAGTATTTAATATAATTAATTATAATGCAAAACTTTAGTTATTATCATTAACTTTTTAATAAGTTTCCTGTCTAAGAATACTTTAGTTTATAAAATTACCTTTAAGATAACATTTTCTTAATAATATTTCGCTTAAGATGAGTTTAGATATTTTTATTTTTAATTATCTCTCCGCGTGATGTTAAGCTAGAATGTCGTCCATGAACGGAGACTACTGTTACCACAGAGAAATTTCCGCAAGCAGCAGTCGCTTTGAGGAGACAAACGTGCATCATCCAGGTTGACAGTACACACGGAAGAGGGAAGCAAATAAGCAATTTTAACTCTATCGGCGTTCGTGCAAAATACGAGTAAGTCAAGATCATATAGTTTCCTTTATGATTTAGAGTTCATCAGGCCCTTTATCAATATAATCGAATCCATTACGCTAATTAACCGAGTTAGATGAAAGCTTGTATTTTATTAAGATTCAGTGGGGGCGGCGACGGTATCAGCGACGTCGGCGACTGCCGATGGGTGGCCTTGCTCCTGAGGGGCTCTCTGTAAAAGAGTTCACAAGTTAACAAGCTGAATTAATAGCACCATATCGAGCAGAAAAACCTTATTTAATGGGAAATGAAAGAGGCCTCGCAAAGCAAGGCCGCCGATGTCTTGCGCTTGAAGGGGCTTCGCAAAGCTGTTGTCGCAACGTTCAGGCTTGATCTAGTGTCGCCGCACTGGTATGGGCGGGTTTAGGATTGCTTGCCGTGTATTCTCATCGAATTGGTATAGAGAACGGGGGGATTCTTCTTCGCTCCTGGACCGCATTTTACAGTTAAAAAATATAAAAATTTCCAATATGGAAATATTTCAAGAAATCTGTCGATATTTTAAAATACGGCTAAAACTAAAGCGAAAAGCTTATTGGGAGCATGAATTTATGCTGTCGGTTGTACAGCGCTGGGTTGGTTACTAACCAAGTCTTACCACGTAATTCATAACGTTGCGCCCCCTAACACCACACATCTGTCTAACATATTTATGTTTTATTATTATTTTTACATGCCAAAGTAAAAATATGAATTTAAATTTTTCATTAATTTTTTAGTTCTATTGATTATTTATTTTTTACGATTTTTTTGGCAAATCCAAATGCAGGAAATGTTTTCAGCTTTGCGCGCGAATGTCTAAGCTATGCAGCCATATTTTTCTTTATTTATTTTCATTTAGAAACAACTAAAAGTTAGAACATTAAAACGTTAAAAATAAGATTATCTAAAATAAAAATTTACTTTTAAATTTTAAAAAATCAATGTCAAATAAAAATTTAAATAAAATAAAATTAAGATTAAAATGAGACGATAGTAAAAATATTTTTTTTTATAGAAAAATAGAGATTTGTTTGATAAAATTCTACTCAATTATTATTTTATTTACTGTAATAATTTGTTTTTTATTTTTATTTAAATTTACTTAACACATGTTTGCGCGAACCTAAGGAATTTAGTTTTTTTTTTCTCTTTATACTTCCAATACTTTCAATGCAGGCGTACCAAATAATTACAACAAATAATGACGAATAAACAATGAAGATAACGTTTCAATGGGCAGAACGAAACTACTGGTATCTTTTGAAGTGACAAATGAAATAGCGCTTTACTTAGATACCTAGAAAGTGTGTAGGGAACATTTTGCGTGTCGTATATCACATTAGTTACTTGACAATACAAAAGAAGACAACATGTGGCTATTACTAATGACTGTACTTATACGTAGACCATTATGCCTCTAAAAGCAGAGCACTCACATAAAGCGTAAATGCATTTTCCATCGTCAGGAACGCTGTGAAGGGATCAAGTGGCATGTATGATGCTTTTAAGGGTTTTCCCATTTGCCAGTTATGTTTTTGACCCGTGAAATCCCTTTTTATCATTATATTTTTTATTGTAACTTGATAAAGTCATATGTTATATTTATTTTATAATTCTTAAAGAACTTGTATAGATATAATATTTGTATAGGTAATTAATATTAAAATGTTTAGTTGAGTACAAGCCTTATAGTGAGAATCTATACAACGCATGTGGTATACAATATTATTGGAACGGTTTAGTAATATTTATATAATTATTAAATTGTGATGAAAATTGAAATGAAAAAATTGCCAGGAACAAAAATAAGTCTATTAGCAACGACCTGCAAATTAGAGTTTGCTAGTTTTAATTGTGGTATAAAACCTAGCAATATTCGACGTCAACCCAGCAGTTGGAAGGATTCCCGATGGAAACATAGAATAAATGAATTGTTATGATATTCATATAGTGAACCTTGTTTAATTTTTAATTCTTTATTGGTACCTAACTTTGTTTAAAGGGTCAAAAATTAGAGGTCGAATGAGAACATTACCGCTTTTAGTGGCAGCATAGCTCTGAAGCTCGACTTTCTCTTGACAGAATCAATTAACGTTGGCTGCCATGTCGATAGGCGGTCTCCGGGAAAATCTAATTGACATTTTGGGACACTCATTGTCACCTAATTATAATACACATAATGCTGTGAATAGTATGAGGATGTACCATGACACTTTTAAGAGTAAAAAAATATGTATAAAAGCATAGATATAGATATAAAACATACTAGAAGTGCAAACTTCATACATCTGACATAAAAAAACCGTAGGCCGCTTCAAACGATTTGACAATGTTGCCGTCGAGTCAAATACTAATTGACAGAGAACCTAAACGTGGCTGTGGGCATGTTTTCTCTCGCGTCACATTGGGATCGTTATTGCACATCTAGTTGTATATATCAAAGTATAAAAGTGTATTATATTTTATAAGAGTAAGAAAAATTAGTTAAACGCCTATTTTTTTATTGACCAAAGTTGATTGTTCATAACTGTTATAGTTCCAAGGCGTTTTTAATACTGTTTTATGCTAATTGGAAATATTGATTTCATTTTAATTTGAGAATAAGCTTATATTTAGTGTGCGTATTTAATTTTATCTCCTTAATTTTATTATAATTTAATAATAAAACAAATTTAGAATTTGTAATGCAAAAATTAATAAAAAATAACCTATGAACTTTCGGAAAAAATCAACGCGCTTTCTTTCTGATTGTTAAAACTCACAATTATAAATCAAAGTGAATCAATTCCCAGAAGTGACTAGTAGTGTCTAGACATATAGATATTTACTAAGAACGCAAAATTTTAAGCGGTAACACGCAAGCTCAGAAATAATTAAATAATAATATAAAATATACTTTGGTAATAGCATTTCCACACATACCTGAGGGGGTCTAAGATGCGGAGCTTCTACGAGGGAAGCACTCCACATTGATAAAGCTTTTAAAGTAATTAGTGAGCGGGAGGTGCTTTTAATGACGTCACAGCCCCTACGAGATTTATGACATTAGACGTCATGAATAAGATTCCAGTGCCTTGATAATGTCATGAAGATAAATTGATTATCTATACTTACTGCTATAATAAAACTGCGGAGTTTGTTTGTTTCGTTCTGTATGCTTTACGGAACTGTATATAATATTACGTAAACTAGATACTGCCTGCGACCTTATATGTGTTTAACTAATATACGCTTTTATCTGCCCCGGATCGGATCGTTTCCGAATCGAGGCAAAACACTCCACCTGATGTTAAGCTAGAGTGCGACCCATAAAGGGAAAACAAGTGCTATCACAGAGAAATTTCTGCAGAGAGCAATTGCCTCCGCACACGTACACACTCTTCGGTATACCTAACTTCTGAACTTATTCCGAAACACGACTCTTTTGTTCTAAAACATGGTGATCTAAATCTCTATTATCTCTTTTCAGGACGTGACAACACTCCGCCTGATGTAAAGCTAGAGTTCGGTCCATGTACTACAGATAAATCTCTACAGGCAGCACTATGCTACTAGCCGGAGACGAGCATGTACCATCTAGGTGTGCATACTCCTCTCGTCATACCTGGCTACTTTGAAACTCTTCCCGAAACGCGACATTTTTCATAACATATGAATTTAAATAAACCAGTAGCGGACTAAGGCTAAAGCAAGCCCTAGCCAACATTGTAATTCCGGGCGTATTTTTCAGTCATGATACATACCTTGCATTTCGTAAAAACGAAATTTTCGGGCCCCAAAAATTACGGGCCCTAGGCCTTTGTCCGCCTATGAAATAAATTAAAAATTAAATAAGCGCCCGAGGCACGCATCCAAGGGGCCTAGATCCGGGCCTGTCATTAGGGAACCTTTTATACACACAAAATAGCTACACCGCGGTTTTACACACGTTAATCCAAATAGTGCTAGAACCATTACGTAGAATTATCTAATTTAATATTTTTTTAAAGTGGACCTGTAGTTTTGGAACGTATTCGAGACAAATAATCAGCGAAACATTAGTGTTAATATATAAAGATAGAGTCTATGTTGATGTTAAAATGACCCTGGACATGAGAGAAAGTGGTATAAACACAATAAAAATGTAAAGGGCAATCAAATAAAGTTAATTACGCAAAAGAAAACGTTCGAATAAAAAAATGTTATTTATTGCATATTATTTACAAATTACGTAAAAAAATGAACAAAAACACTTATCAATTAGATAACAAGAGTGAGTATTTTGTTTAGTGTCCCTTTTTGTAACCCCAGTGCTTATGGTCCTCATGACCGCCCTTTTTGCCATGATCATGATGATGGTGATGATGTTCGTGATGACCTCCTTCATCATGGTGGCCTTTGTGTTCATGGTGGTGTCCTCCCTTCTCATGATGACCCTTCTTACCGTGATGATGTTCGTGGTGTCCGCCGTGTTTGTGTCCTTTATGGAAGTGACCTCCCTTCTTGTGTCCATGCTCATGGTGATGACCACCATGACCTTCTTCGTGTCCTGACTCTCCATGTTTGTCATGGAAATGTTTATTTTTCTTGAACTCATCTATCTTATGAACGCCGTGGTGCCCTTTGGTGGAGTGACCCTTATGGTAATGCCCCTTCTCTTCGAATCCGTGCCCTTTTTCGCCTTTTTCTCCATGATGATGTTCATGATGATGACCATCATCGTGGTGGTGATGTTTCTTATGTCCACCGTGCTCTCCGTGGTGACCTTTATGCCCTTCGTGGTGATGATGGCCTTTCTTTCCGTGTTCATGATGGTGATGTCCCTTGTATCCTTTGTGTCCCTTTTCACCATGTTCGTGATGATGGTGACCGTGATGCTCTTTACCGCCTCCTTTCTCGTGATGGTGATGTGATGCCGCAGCTTCTAGATCAGCCGATCGTTTGTCTCTAATGTCTCTAGCGCTGGACAAAGCCACGACCGCCACGAGGCATGCTAGCAGCAGTAAGGCCCTCATGTTTGTCGCCTCCCACTGCAGAGACAATTATGACGCTTAGTTTCTCTGACCTCTGTCTTTTATAGACACAAGGGTAGTGAATTCTCGGTGCACTTACGTTGAGCAATTCTGTCCGCGGTTCGTTGCCTGCACTTGCACTGTCTGTCAAGGTCATGCGGCTAAATTATTGGCCTACTGATTGAAATGAAACGTGAGTACGTAGGTTCATTAAATACTCATGTACTTGCAAGTTAATAATGCAATTGATTTATATAGAGAAACATACTTAAATATATGAAAAAGAGTTACCACTTTGTCATAATGGGCTTGAGATGGCGCGCGTGTAAACCGGCGTATTACATATATTTTTTTGTTACTATTTAAACAACTTTTAATAAATACGTAATAAAAAAACTTAAATAATTAATTACATAACTTAATAGTTATCAGTACAACCAATAAATAAATTTAAAAAGAAATTTTTTGAATGTATATTAGTTGTATTATGCTAAAGACCGATATCTTTAAATATATAAAATACATGTAATGTATCTTATTTAGAATGTAATGTTTTTTAAGTAATAGTATAGGTGATAGGCAGACAAATAATGATTAAAAAATCCAGGGGTCGCGTTTCGGAAAGCAGAGTAGTCTGCACTATCAAGGTGCACATTCGTCTCCTTAAGCCGGCATAGCGGAGGCGACTGCTGCCTGCAGAAATTTATGTGTAGTTGCAGTTGTTTACGTTTATGGACTTCACGCTAGATTAATAATCATCAGGTGTAATGTTGTATGTGCCAAGATACTTAAAAAAAATTAAACCACAAATGAAAATGATTTTTTTAAAACCTATAATTCATTTATACACTTTAAAACGATTTCAGATGATATTCATTAGATTTTCAGGCATAATTCAATTAATTTTTCATTTATGAAATAGCGAACTTCCGACTACTTTGCAGATTGGTTTTCCACGTACGAGCCTTTGGCAGTGTCGTATTTACCTACCAAGAATTTGGTACGTTATGCATTCAAAATTGAAACTAATTTGCAACCTCAGCTTGACCGCAAATAAACAATCTCCGAATTGATATCATGGAGTTAGTGTCTGCGGTATTTACTTATTTAATTCGAACTGCCGAGTTTGTACTTCAGATAGTTTGCCAATTTTGACTTCTATTTTATGAAATTATTCATTAATTCTAATGCACAGTAATAAAGGCTCTATTTACAAAAGATTTTAAGAATCCAGTACACGTTGGGTCAAGACTCAGGTCAAGTGCTTTTTTTTTGCTATTTGTTAAGAAGTGTATATTTTCTGTTCTGTTTCAACTGGCCATCGAAAATCAACCGCGTCTGTATATTATTAGTATTTTTCTTCTCGAGAAGCTTGTGGTGACGGGGAAGGTTGATGGCAGAAAATTGTGCATAGGTGTACAAGTTTTTTAAGTGTTATTTTTTTATATGGCAATATAACAATTTGCCATTGTCAAAGTAAATATTTTTGGATCAAGTTAATCGCATCACGAGTCATTCATTAATCACACTAAAAACAATCAGGTCAAGTCTTAGTCAACTCAAAAATTGCTCCAGTAAAGTGATAGAATCTTTACTGAAACTTCCTACGGAGTTTTGGAGGGAAAATGGAAACACAGGTTCTCTTTTTTGAATTGTTTGCTCACACTCACACACGTTCACTAACTAAAAATTATTCAAGACAGATAACTTAATGTTTCAAGATGGTCGCCAAAACACTAGGTGTACAATCCAGGTTAACAATGCACATTTCTCTACCTGGCTACTTCCAAACTGATCCCTATATGCGACTAGATTACTTAACGGGTGTTCATTTTGTTCACAAGACGGCAGATTGCGCTAATAACCATGATCAGTCTGCCTACCACTCTTTAAAAGAAATATTTGTTTCAAGCAGAAATAGAACGACGCATTGCTAAATAAATAATATAAGTCTTTACCAAACATTAAGATTTTCTGAACGACATAAATTATTTGCAAGTGTGAAACCAATGAAAATGGTAATGGAATTCGTTTCTTACTCATACATACTTGATGCTGTCAGCCGTAGGGGTAAATATACACACGATGAATTTATTTTTATTTATTTAACTTTAGAAATGCGGTGGAAAGCTCCAGAGGGAATAATGCTGATTTTAATTTTTTAGTAGTTTTTTTTAGTGACACTCTGTCTGGGTGGTTCTATGCCACAGAGAACTGCTTCTGGCAGGCAATAAACGAGCACCATCCTCGTTGACAGGTCACTCTCTTTAGGTTATATACCTGGTTATTTCCAAGCTAATTACAGAACGCGACCTTATGTAGATTATAGCGTGAAAGTGGATAGCCAGGCAGATTAGTCAACTGCTCATGAAGAAGCTCAGAAGCGTAATGGATGTAGTCGAAGCGAAAGTGGTATGTAGAGAGCAGAGTAGCTGTTTTTCCATAGTTTCTGCTTACCCTAGTGGAAATAGGGCGCTACTAAGCAGTAGTATTCAATACATTAAGAAATTGTAAAAGAAGAAAATTTTGTTATACTCGTATTTTAATAAAAAAATAAATAAAGAAATATGTTTTAATATTTAATTGAGCATATAAAAAATGTAACAAAAAGTAACAAATAACAATTAGACTCGGTGGAACGTTTAATGTCCCTTCTTATGGCCCCAGTGCTTATGATCTTCATGACCACCTTTGTGTCCATGCTCATGATGATGATCATGATGTTCATGGTGACCGCCTTCTCCATGATGACCTTTGTGGTGATGGTGGTGACCTCCATGCTCATGATGACCCTTCTTTCCGTGATGATGTTCGTGGTGTCCGCCGTGCTTGTGTCCCTTATGGAAGTGACCTCCCTTTTTGTATTCTCCCTCGTGGTGATGTCCTCCGTGATGTTCCTTATGTCCCTTGTGGCCGTGATGGTCGTGGAAGTGCTTGTCTTTCTCGAATTCGTCGTGTTTCTCGACGCCATGGTGACCTTTGGTGTCATGACCTTTGTGGAAGTGGCCGTGTTCTTCGTGTCCGTGACCGTGCTCGCCTTTCTCTCCATGATGGTGATGATGATGGTATCCGTCATCGTGATGATGGTGTTTCTTGTGGCCGCCGTGTTCTCCGTGGTGTCCTTTGTGTCCTTCATGATGATGGTGTCCTTTCTTGCCGTGGTGGTGATGATGGTCACCCTTGTGTCCCTTATGTTCATGTCCACCATGCTCGTGGTGATGATGATCATGATGCTCGTGGCCGCCACCCTTATCCCAGTGGTGAGAGGCGGCTACTTCCAGATCCGCCGATTGGTTCTCCCGGAGATCCTTAGCTGTAGCTAGGGCTACGAAAGCCGCTAGCGCACACAATACCACGAGACTCCTCATTGTCGTTTGAACTGTTGAATTCAGTTTCAGAATGATTATTGCACCGACGCCAATGATTTTATATACCAACATTTGATATAGTTTCGTAATTTACTAATAAATTGTCACTTGATGAAGTCAAGGTTAAGAATCGGAAGTTTGTAGATACGTCTGTTTCTATTATGAAATATATTATGTTGTTATTTTAAAGTATTATGGAAGTTCTCATAATTAGAAAGTATAAATATAGCCCAATCTTCCCTTAGTAAAGTATGTTTTTTTTTGTGGCATTTCAGATTTAACTTTTGAAAGTAGACTTTTAAAAAGAATTTCTTTACTTCATCTTTTTCAGTGAAAGCCTTTGAGAATTCAAGCAACCGCTAAGTGGGGGTAGCTACTCTAAATGTTCAACACTAGATAGATTTGTAGATTATTTTTATTCATATTAAATTATTAAGTAAGTTATCTGATTACCATTTTCGTTCAAATCAAGGAATATATCTCTGATGAGAGTTTTAATATCAAAACCATGATAAAAGAAGTTTAATGATAAATTAAATATTAAAGCCTTAAATACGTTTTGTATTTAATGAACACAATCTCTAAAGCTTTTTAATTATTGAATTTTATTACAACAGCTTTAAATCTTTCTCGTAGTTTATTTAATTATTTTTGCATCGGTACTTCTGAAAATACAGTGTTTTTTTGCTTTTTTTGTTTTGTTTATATGTTTTCTCAGAAATAAAACAAAGATTATTTATTATTTAGAAGTTTTTTAAAATCTAAAATATAATCTATTATAACAGCTTGGTTTCATATGGATCGCTAAGAGCTTTGGACACTTCTTTCCCATGAAAATTTTTTCTTTGGGTTGTCCCGTACCGTCAACGGTATTTTAAAGATTTCTAAATAAAAGATTTCAATATCTAAAATATAAAGTTATGATATTTTTAAATTTATATTACAAACAACATTTTAATTAGAAAACTCTGTGTTTTTACAACCCATTTTAATAAAAACATCAATGAAAGTGATTTTAAACTCATTTTTAAAACATTGATTTTGTATAAAAACGGGAAAAATATGATATATTTTTTTTAAATGTCATAACTTTTAAACTAGGAGATTTAAAAAAATAACACCAAATTATATTGTAGATATTGAACTACTTTATCTATAGGATATCCTTGACACCACTATTTGCGGGACATGTATAATAATGGTCCCACTTTGTTCAAATGATTTTTTGCCGAACAGCTACGGCACGGAACTACACTCCGCCTGATGTTAAGCTAGAGCGCGGTCCATGAGTGGAGACAACTGAGAAATGGCTGCAGACAGCAGTCCCCTCCGCTATGTTACTTGAAGATACGAATGTGTGTCGTGCATTGACACTCCGCTCGTTATACCTGGATACGTTCAAGTTAGGTCAGGAAGACTAGGTCACTTCACGGGTGTTACGTTTGAAAGCGTTGGTACTACCCACAACACATAAAATTTACGATACGATAAGCGATATACAGAATTAATATTAAATCGTTATGGTAGATTTGCTTTGCTTTAATTCAATAATTTTAGATTTATTTATTCTTCATTTATTTATTTTTATATTTTTGTTTCTTCACTGAAAACACTTCACTTCTTCCAAAGGTTAACTGGTAGAAAATGCCTTAAGGCATTAAGTTCGCCTTTTGCAATTTTTATATTTTATAATCTTGTACAACAAAGTATATTATTATTATTATTAAATTGAAGTAAGTCGTGCCACTTATGTGGATAAAATTAATTGCATAAACTTATTCACTTTAGAATAAAATTCGCAATTAAAATCAAGTTTCTTAAATGAGATTTTCCTTCACGACAAAAGGAATACAGTCATAATTCTACTAAAACGGTGAAGATGTTAATAAGAGTTGAACTTTTGGAATGATGCCAAAACATAAGGATTTTGATGCATATCGCATGGATTTAAATTAAAAATTTAGTTTCTTTTAATATAGGGTTGGTTTTTACGAAAATTAAAACTCCATCTGTAAAGAAAAAAGTTTTAATAAAAGTCCTTTGAGATGATTATTCGTGGACATCTCAGAGGACACATTATTGTTAATTCAGTGTTTGGGCGGTAACAAAATTCTAAAAGCTAATTAGCTTTGTTATAGAACGGAACATATTAAATAAAAACTGCGGTGTTAATTAAATTCATGTAATAAAAATAATAAGAAATATTTCAACAACTAACAATAGTGGCAAAAAGTACAAATAACTATTTATTTGTATCCCTTATGCCAGTCCCAGTGTTTATGGTCATCGTGACCACCCTTCTCGCCATGGTCGTGGTGATCGGCCCAGTCTTCATGGTGACCGGCTTCATCATGGTGTCCTTTGTGTTCATGGTGGTGTCCTCCGTGCTCGTGATGACCCTTGGAACCATGCTCATGTTCGTGATGACCTCCATGCTTATGCCCCTTGTGGAAATGACCACCCTTATCGTAGCCACCTTCGTGATGATGACCACCGTAACCTTCTTCGAATCCAGACTCTCCGTGCTTATCGTGGAAGTGCTTGTCCTTCTTAAACTCGTCTATTTTGTGAATACCATGATGTCCCTTAATATCGTGTCCTTTGTGAAAATGTTCTTTTTCTTCGAAGCCGTGTCCCTTTTCTCCCTTTTCACCGTGGTGGTGTTCACCGTAGTATCCATCGTCGTGATGGTGATGCCTCTTGTGACCGCCATCTTCATCATAATGCCCTCTATGTCCTTCGTGATGACTGTGCCCCTTTTTGCCATGTTCGTGTTCGTGATGTCCTTTGTATCCTCTTTCGGCGTGTTCACCGTGTTCATGGTGGTGGTGGCCGTGATGGTCATCGCCGCCTCCCTCCTCCCAATGATCGTATCTCTTCTGTCTGATCTCGCGGGCCGACACCACGGAAGCCATGACGACGACGCCGAGTGAACACAAAAGTAGTACAGTCCTCATGTTGTCCGGTGTTGTAACTATTGCTAAATGATAACATTACTCTGATTTCTCTTAGTTTATATACTATATCAATAACAACAGTTATTGGTATTTAATGTCAAGGCAAGTGATGGATGGAGGTCGTAGGTAACACTCGAGTGTTTGTGTTAATTGATTACTATTATTATGTATTTGAAACAAATTTGTCTTTATGTAAAGCGATGCCTGAGATGGGAATATTAGATAGAATTTCAAACGCCATGCATCAACTTCCAGCAGTTTCTTAGCTATCATTAAAATATACTGTTTTATCAGAAGTTTAAATTACATATTTGATTTTTAACTGAAACCGTAGTGTGGTATTTTTAAATATTTTCATAGATAGAAATTTTCGATACGTTTCACCAAATCAAAAGGTATGTATCTTATTTGGACACAATTTATTGATCCGTTGTTTAACTAACGGATATTAAATACAAATTACTGTCACAATTATCAAAATTTTACTGATCAATTTGGATCTTAGTGACTTACCAATCAGGTTGTACAGTCAAAATATGTAATCATAAAATGTGTGGTATCAATTAGTATAATCAATGCAAAATGTGAAACGTTAGACCTTAGTGGGGTATTTAGGAAGTTGCAAAAGTTGAAAGAAATAAAATATTTCGTAACCTTATTTTAAAATTAACTTACTCAGATTCAATGTTATATTAAGTTCTTTTGTTTTCATGTTAATATTTCGTTTGGTTAATTTTTTTTACTTTTTTCTCTGTACATTTGGTAAGTACAGTTAGTTATACGAGGAAAAGAATTTTAATTAAAATTACATAATACGCAGTAGGGAACTTTACTTTGTTTACTTTAATTTAATTTAAATATTTATTTTTTATTCTGGCAATTAACAAATAAAGCTTTTAATTTAAATAGGATTTTTTTCTCTCTCAATGCTTGTATTATAGGCACTGAGCGACAAAAGTACATAACACGAGGTTACATTGGTACCGGTCAGAATATAGCGAGGTTTGAACACGGGTCTCATCGATCGTGAGGACCGTTCTTTACCGCTAGACCACGGTCGCTCTAAAATATTATAATGTATGAAAAGTATTCGTGATAAAGTATTTTTTGATACATACCTAGATGAATTCATATTTAACGATCCGCAGGAATAGTGGGGGCAATTTATGATACAATTCTAAATTCCAACATATTTTCTGATACATTGCGGGTTAATTGTTAGTATTTCTGGTTAAAAAACACCTCAAATTTTTGATTATGGTTTTTAGCTCTTTAAAATGTAACACCCGTATAACGAGGGGAGTGTGCAGTGTCAACCAGGATACGCGTGGACCGGAAGTGATTGCGAAGTCTCGGAAACAGAACATGTTGCGACGATTGGTCCGGAACAAAAGTCGCAGAGAATGTCATCTAATGGCGAAATTTAGAGCTGCCGTGGTCTAGCGGTAAGACGCGTGAACTCGCGATCGGTGAGATCCGTGTTCGAACCTCGCTAATTCTGACCCGTACCAATGTAACTTTGTTATATGTGTTTTGGTCGCTCAGTGCCTATAGGCACTATTAAAGAGTGGTAGGCTGACTGATGATGGTTATCTGTCCAGTCTGCATTCCTGGGGTAGTACCACCACTTTCGAATGTCACCCGTGAAGTGACCTTGTCGCGTTTCGATAACAGTTTGAAAGTAGCTAGGTATAACGAGAAGAGTATGCACTGTCAATCTAGATGGTACATGCTTGTCCCATCAAGCCGGCATAGTGGAGGCGACTGCTGCCCGCACACGTTTATCTGTAGTAGCATTTGTTTCCATTCATCAGGCGGAGTTTTGTCACAAGTCGAGCTACAATAAAAAAAAAAATTACAAATCGGTCATTTATTGATCAGATTAATATGCACACACAAACGCACACACACACGCACACAAACACAAATGTGTTTTTGTTATTATTTTAGGAAAGAGCGAGGACACCCGTAATATAGACTATAGTCTAGTACGGGGTTCTCAACCCATGTAATTTGTAAAATATTTTTTCTGTTCAATAAAGAATTATTTATTTAATTTATTTCTCTCGCTCTTTCTCACGGGTTATTGCATAAGGCGAGTGTGATAGATATGGGAAGAAATGTTTTCATATTTCGCTGCCTGTTGATTAAGAACTGGCAGCGCCGGACACCGTCAACTAGTAAATAATAATAAAAAAAATTGGCATGTAAGATTGATCATCAATCGTTTAGTCGAACTTGAATATAACAGTTTTCACTGGAGTCAAGGTCACGAATTGGCGTGTCAAGGTGGTATTGCGAAGGCGTCGCCCTCGTTTTTTTTCAGTCTCGTTTGAATAAATTTCTTCTTAGCGCTTTCTTGCGTCATTCGTCAAGCTTCAGTAGGCATTGTTAGTTTAATAGACTAGGCATAAGTTATTTTGACGCGAACCGCTAAACAGTTCCATTATTATTTTTAACAACAAAATTCAAATTCATTTAATCAAACAAGTATGCTGATTTTCAGCACTTTTGTACGTCAACAATTACAATAAAATATTTTAAACATTATAAAATAATAACAAAAACAATAACAAAATAATAGTAGCTGCTGTAAAGAGGCATTGTCAACTTATAAATAATAAAATAATTATTATGTCAATAATAATAATAATAATAATAATAAGGCCATACTTAACACCTGCAGAATTGTCCGCAAATTCTTACAAACAGACGCACTTCACCATCCGACCAATACTGTTCCCTTGGCCTAGGCCCGCGAACATGTTAGTAACCGGCTACAGCCGAGAATTTGTAAAAATAAACAATGATAATAATAATAATAATAACAATAACAATAACAACTACTTCCATGGACTAGCCATGTATTCCTCAATTGTATAATATGCTCTTTCTGTTAATTTTGACTTAATGAACCTTTTGAATTTATTATTCGAATAGTTTACAATTTCGTCTGGGATTTTATTGTAAAATTCAACACTTAAACCCATAAAGGACTTTTTTATTTTAGAAAGTCTGAATCTGGGTATCGATAAGCCACTCCTCGCGCGTATTTTTTAGCACAGGTATCACTACGTTTTGTAAAAGAGTTTATGTTTTTTCTCACGTACATAATATTTTCAAAGATGTATTGGCAAGTCACTGTGAGTATATTAATTTCTTTAAATTTATTTCTCAACGAAGTCCTTGAAGAGGACAAGCTCAAGCTCAAGCTCTGCTGTCACTAAACGAGTGCGTGTATTATATATAGGTACTACCAAATAGGCTACCAAAGTACATAGACCCCGAGTTTTTTAAAATTATGTTTATTACTTGATTTATATTTGTTGGATTTATGAATCGCGTTTCGAGAACAGTAGCCAGGTATAACGAGAGGATTGTGTACTGTCAATGTAGATGGTGCACATTTGTCTCCCCAAGCCGGCATAGCGGAGGCGACTTTTGCCTGTAGAGATTTCTCTTTGGTAACAGTTGTTTCCGGTCATGGACCGTACTCTAGCTTTACATCGGACGGAATGTTGTCATATGCCGAGCTACAATAATAATTAAAAAAAACAATGCATGTATCTTATTGAGGTAGATTGTGATTAAGGATGGTTTGCACCAGAAGGCCGGTTAAAGTAACTTTAACTATTACTTTTACGGCGACGACGACCGTTAAACGTTTACATTTACTCCACACGTGTTGCAATATCGTGTAAATTCATATTGTTATCGTTAAAATGGGGGCTGATCTCGAAAAATAATAGAAAAACATATTTGGCTTCTTTTCATACATTTGACGTTAGCAACATTGGTTTGACGATTAGTTTAACTTTATCCAAGCTAAGATTCGCTGGTTACGGTTAAGGTTAAAGTAACCGTCAAAAATGACAGGCCCGACGATGGTGTAACTCGTGTGGAGTAAATATACACCATAATGTAAACGTAACGGTTAAAGTAAACGTAAAAGTAATAGTTAAAGTTACTTTAACCGGCCTTCTGGTGCAAACCACCCTACGGATTTTGGTAAAATGATATTGAATTGTTAGAATAATTTTAGTAGGTAAGTCTTTTTAACAATTATATTATGAATAATATTACGAAAGTAGCACATCACTTTAACGTCAAAAGAACTCATTACAACGTAGGACCCTTAAGATATTTCGGGATAGGACCACGAAATCGTTTCCGCCGAGTATCGGATGCCATTATCACGACGCTCGGATCGTCGAGGTGATTCCCACTGTCCCCAATTGATTTTCATTGGAAGCATTTGCCATTTCGCCGGTTTTATGCTTGAGTCTCATACAGTAAGGGTTTCCATTCATTTGTCCCACTTTACATCAAATTACAAGAGATGCTTCTTCAATATATTTTTTTATTGTAGCTCGACATGTGACAAGACTTCGCCTGATATAAAACTAGAGTGCGGTTCATGAATGGAAACAACTGCTACTACAGAGAAACCTGTGCGGGTAGCAGTCGCCTCCACTATGCCGGCTTGAGGAGACGAGCACACTCCTCTCGTTATACTTGGTTACTTTCAAACTATTCACACACAAGGCAAGGGGCACTGGCGACAAGAAAATCGCTTACACGGTTGCTCCATCGCTATTACTATGCCGGCCTGAGAAGGTGCTTTTTATACTCCGTTTGAAGGATCCAAGGTAAGGGTCCAGGGAGAACACATTTCTTAATAAATTATTTATTTTTGTTACTTTTTGTAAATCTTATTATACTTTACGGCAAGTTTATAGGAAGAAAAAGGAATAAAAATAACTCAGATTGATCTGTCATCGGATTTAGTGAATGGTTACCGTAAAAAGAGGTATCCGCGAGAAAGCAATTGTCCTGATATGAAACCAGGTGGATCGCTCTTTCGTGCCTCGAATACTAAACGCCCGTTATCTTCGCATTTTGGGAGCCATCGTTAAATCTCATCGTGGTACTTTTTCTATTTTCACTGTTATTTATTAATGATTCAAAATTATTCTACAGCTTTATATAGCTATTTTCTTTTGAGGAAAAATTAACCGCATCCCACAAAAGTAATCGTACATCAAATTCTTATTGAGTTAAGACGTATATCATAAACGTTTTTTATTTTTTTTATTTTTTTATTTTTTTATTGTAGCTAGACATGTGACAACACTCCGCCTGATGTAAAGCTAGAGTGCGGTCCATGAATGGAAACAACTGCTACCACAGAGAAATCCCTACGGGCTGCAGTCGCCTCCACTATGCCGGCTTGAGGAGACGAGCATGTACCATCTAGATTGACAGTGCACACTCCTCTCTTATACCTGGCTACTTTCAAACTATTCCCGAAACGCGACAAGGTCACTTCACGGGTGTTACATTCGAAAGTGGTGGTACTGCCCCAGGACGACAGACTGGACAAATAACCATCATCAGTCTGCCTACCACTCTTTAATAGTGCCTATAGGCACTGAGCGACCAAAGTACATATAACAAAGTTACATTGGTACCGGTCTTTTAACGAGGTTCGAACAGGGGTCTCATCGATCGTGAGTTCACGTGTCTTACCGCTAGACCACGGCCGCTCAATTATGTGCAGTGGTAGGCAGACTGATGATGGTTATTTGTCCAGTCTTCCGTCCTGGGGTAGTACCACCACTTTCGAATGTAACACCCGTAAAGTGACTTTGTCGCGTTTCGGGAATAGTTTGAAAGTAGCCAATAACGAGAGGAGTGAGCACTGTCAATCTAAGATGGTACATGCTCGTCTCCTCAAGCCGGCATAGTGGAGTCGACTGCTACCAGCACAGGTTTCTCTGTAGTGGCAGTTGTTTCCGTTCATGGACCGTACTCTAGCTTTACATCAGACGGAGTGTTGTCACATGCCGAGCTACAATAAAAAATAAATAAATAAATAAATAAATTACAAATTGTCGTAAGTGTGTTAGAAAAAGAAGATACCCAATAATGCTACTATTAACGGGTGAAATATGTTTAAGCGGCTGTGGTCCAGCGGTAAGACGTGTGAACTCACAATCGATGAGACCTGTGTTATACGTACTTTGGACGCTAAGTGTCTATAGGCACTATTAAAGAGTAGTAGGCAGACTGATGATTGTTATTAGGTAAGTCTGTCGCCCTGGGGTAGTACCACCACTTTCGACTGTAACATCCGTGAAGTGACCTTGTCGCGTTTCGGGAATAGTTTGGAAGTAACCAGGAGACGGAGAGGAGTATGCACTGTCAATCTGGATGGTGCATGTTCGTCTGTTCAAGCAGGCATGGCGGAGGCGACTGCTGTCTGTATAAATTTATCTGTAGTAGCAGTTGTTCATGGACTGCAGTCTAGCTTTTCATCAGTAATTTAAAAAAAGTATATTAAAAAGATAAATAAAGAATAGAAAGAATAGACATAATGTACGAGTAAAAGCGCTGAGTCAAAATTATTTTTAAAATGTTTCTAGATATCTATGTTCAACCATTAGTTATTCTGGTCTAGACTTCGTGGCAGTGAACGGCATTAGGTATCCATCGAGCTAGTTATAGGAAAAACTAAAATTGAATTGTATGTAGTTATGTATATTGAATACTTAATTTATAAAGATGAATGAACTTTGAAAGTAGTCAGGTATAACGTAAGGATGGTGTACTTCGTCTCCTAAAGCCGGCACAGCGCATAGTTTTCTTTTTAATAGGAATTCTCTAAGCTTAGCAAATCACATTCTAGTTTAATATCAGACGAAGTGTGGTCACATGCTGGGCTACTGTAAAAAACAAACATAAAAATGGGTCTTGTTTTTATTAAGTTTGACGCGGATAATGTTTAGGGAATATTATTGCAATGGATATTAAAAAGTCTGTTATTTTTCGTCGGCAGTTCCTAACTTTATAAAATTGCCTTCCATCACTGTTGAAATTATTTTTGGCCAGTTTCGTTGTAATTTATATTTGTTTATTTTTTATTTGAGGTGAGTTATTTATTGGCTTTTGCTATATTAGAAAATAAAGTTGTATTTTTTAAAAATATTTCATTAATCATCAATAACTTTTACACACATATACAATATACATGCATTCATGGAATAAAATTAAGTTTTGTAAATCATAATGTAAGATTTCAAAGGGGGAGCCTATGCTACTTGATAAATAAATAACACTCACGTAGTATAGTTTATAATTCCTTGTATTATTCGTAATTTCCTATATTTCCAATGGTGACACAAACAATCGTCCCACACCGTAGGACACGTCCCCGCGAAACTAAGCCCCCAGCCAGAATGCCCTCTCGCTGACGAGAGGCACCATTCCAGCCCGTGTTTTCTTTCCTTCTCACTACATCCATTGACAGATAAATTGTTGCCATGTTAATAAAAGTTTTGGAAAAATTAAACCTAACACTATGAAGAAAGGAGAATGCCCACGGAATCTAAGAAAAATGGAGCGATAATTTTTTCTCAAGTTTGTCATTAATTTTTAGTTCATTTTGCATAAACATAAATTTGCATTCATGTTCGCAAGTTTTTTGATATTTTCTGATGCAATATATGAACTATTAAATGCTTTAAAAATAATTAATATCAGTTTTTTATGCAATATACATTGACTATTGATCACTAAAAGATGAGTGTTGATGTAAAAATAAATACTTATAAAAAAAATATATTATTTTGGAAAATCGTTTCGTTAACAAATTAAAAATGAAAATAGTCCTTTGATAGGTTGACAGTGCACACACACACTCCTCCCGTTATAGCTTATTACGGGTGTCACATACAGGGCTGATAATTATCAGTAATCTTTCCGCTATTCTTTTAAATGTTTAGCATGATTTGCATAGAAATTATCGCAAGTACATACATATTTTATTAACTATACAAACGTACAAAATGATGACGGTAGCTTTAAAAATAAAGTAAATGAAATATTTAACGTTATACTATATTGTTTATGTGGTAGGTAGATAATATTCACATGGTTTATGAGGCCCGGCAATCAAGCTAAAAGGTTCCGACATTATTGTTTCAACAGGTCAAAGTACCAGTATTACCAACAGAATATCTTTATTATGAACATACTAATCTATAAATGTGAAAGTAACACTGTCTGTTTGTTACCTTTACACGTCTATACACTGTTATTATCTAAAACAAACAGAAATTCATTAAAACCTTTCTCCCATTTTTTACGTAGGGATATCCCAATTACGGATGTCCTGGCTCTTAGGGAAGGTGCCATGTTCATGTTGGGCTCTGCAGCCTAGCATACCGATTACAACTCCACGATGTTTCGCTTGACGCATAGTGGACGGAGTCTGGGCACACGTTAGCATTCATCTCGCCCCTGGTCGTTTATAAACCGAAGCAAAACTTGATATTGTCCTTCCCATACTTTGGCTAAAATATAATTTATACACTACCTCTAGAGATAAATCGAGGCGCGCTGAATCGAATCTCATTTCTTCCGCTTGCGTCTATCATAGGTAAATCGCACCTTACGTAGTAAGTCAGAAATTCGCTTGACAAGCAGCCTGATGCGATTCGATTCGCCTCGGCTTGATCTCTTCTAAAGCGGGTTTCTCATGTCTGAACAGTCGAACTGTTTAGTTAAAACTGAAGGTGTGTAAGCAAAACTGAGAATTGTAATCGTAGTTATACTGAACAGTGGAATCATAGATGCCGACGTATTCATTGATAAAAATATTTTTATGTAATTTTAATCTTTAATTTCTATATTTTACTTTTAATGAATATATGAATAATATTTGATGTGACACGTAGTGACTTGGCTGGCCAACAGCTGTAGACTATGCTGTATATAAATAAATAAATAAAAACTGTATGGATCGAGTACTATGCGAGCCCACAAAGAATACTTGGGACTGTCAAGACGCCGTTTTGTTCCGCAATTTGCACGTACTTCATTAGTGATATGTAAGGTGAAAAAAACAACCCAATAAACATAATGCCTTAAAAAACACATTAAATATAGTAAAAAACTAGTTTAGAGTGGTAGGCAGACTGATGATGGTTATTAGCCCAATCTGCCGTCCTGGGCAAGTACCACCACTTTCGAATGTAACAGCCGTGAAGTGACTTTGTCGCGTTTCGGGAATAGTTTGAAAGTAGCCAGGTATAGCGAGAGGAGTGTGCACTGTCTATAGATGATACATGCTCGTCTCCTCAAGCCGGCATAGTGGAGGCGACTGCTGCCCGGATAGGTTTCTCTGTAGTAGCAGTTGTTTCCATTCATGGACCGCACTCTAGCTTTACATCAGGCGGAGTGTTGTCACATACCGAGCTACAATAAAAAAAAAACCTCTCATGTGTAACTACTGAAATGCGATTATGACGTAGATGTAGTTAAACATTTTTATTTGTTAAGTAAAAAATCAATCGGATTTATTCCAAATTTTTTCACATTTAAAGTTATTTCACATCTGTCAAGTGAAGTTAGCTGCAGTTAGTTCTTATGTATTAAATGCGTAGTTCAGAATTTTAGTGCTTTCAAACGGATGAAAGAATTTGGTCGTAGGTAAAAGCTGAAATATATTTTTATTTGGATAAATTAACGTAATAATTTAATTTGACTGCATGTTTTTTAAAGTAGAAACTATTTAACACTTATCAATATTTATATATTCAAAGTTGACAACTTTATTGTTCGTAATGTACTATGTTTTTATTTATATGTAGGCGTTTTATTAATTGCAGAGATTTCTCTGAGATAGAAGTTCTTTCCGTTCATGGATCGCACTCTAGCTTAACATCAGACGGATATGTTGAGATAGAAAAAATAAAATATTAGCCCAGTTTGTCGTCCTAGGGTAATACTACCACTTTCGAATGTAACACTCGTTAAGTGACCTTAGTACCGATGTAGACAGGTGTATGCACTGTCAATCTGATGGTGCACATTCGTCCCCTCAAGCCGGCACAGCGGAGGCGACTGCTGTCTGTAGAAATTTATCTATAGTAACAGTTGTTTCTGTTCATGGAGAAGATTCTAGCTTTATATCAGTGTTGTCATATGCCGAGCTACAATAAAAAAAGCAGTTAACAAGTACAAATGTAGTTGCAAGTATATATATCATCATAAACCATCGATTCTGAATACATTACTCAGCTCGTTGAGTTCGAATTCGTGTATAATTGATAGCAATATTGCGTTTGGCATCAGTGCAAATTTTCGTTGTATACATTTTTAGGTTTCGCGCGAATTTGTGTTTAAAACGATGAATATTTTAATTAAATTTTTAATTGATTCATTCGCTTATATGCAAATGTAAGTAGAGTTTATTTAATTTCAATATACAGGTGGGTTTTTCTAATGAATCTTAAAACTATAGCGCAATTCGCTAAAAAGATCCATGATATCGTATTTGAAGATAGGAAAAACTGCTTTCATAGATTTTTCTTTGACGCAGTAACATCGGGTATATGGGTATGGTTAGTATGGGCTTAATTACTCTCTTACTCTTACTAAAAGCATTTTCTTTTATATTAATTCGACTTCAAGGCAGACTGGTGGGGTGTTTTCCCATCAAATCCGAGACATGCTTGGTTACCTAGTGCCCGTAATAACAGTAGAACTCGTGTGAAGACAACTGTGGATATGAGGGAATGGGAGTGCAAGTACCGTTTGTTATTTCTGCCTATCATTGTAGGGCGTGGCCGAAACAACTGCTACAACAGTGAAAAGTCGGGTGTTACACTTTTTTTATAATGACACGACATGCGACCTCGACCGGCCTGGTGGTAAGCTCAGTGCAGGTTCATCAGCACTGACGATTGTGGAACTGCTTATACGGTGGCTCCAGTCGCCACTACAATGCCGGTCGGAGAAGGTGCTTTTTCACACTCCGCTTGAAGGATCCAAGGACTGGGAGAACACTGCGGCATAAAAAAGGTAATGGTATTAGCCCTGTGCAGCAGGCAACCAACAGTCTACCTACCACTCTTTTAATATAATTAAAACTGATCTGATAAGATTTTAAAAAAAAGAAGAAAATTCTAGAAAATTTAAAGCATGTTAAAAGTTAGAAGTAATGAAGTTATTCAATATAAGGAAGTCTTGAATAGGAAGTTAAATTAGGGCTATCATTGAGTATGCTTAACAAAATTTCTGCGTGGTGAGTCCAGAGGGAGTGCCGACGTCAGCAACGATGTAATCGACAAAGTTTACGAAAGGACCCTTCATGCCCCCTCGTCACACATTAGCTTACATCAATAGCACCCTGGGCCCAACTGCGATTAAATATTTACTATATTTAATGATATATTCAGTATTACTTTGTCGGATTCAGTAGCAGAGTGGTTAGTTAGCACACGAGCATCCGGGTTCTTATTTATTTACTTGGAAAATTCAAGGAGATTTTATATTTAAGTTGATCATAATAACATCACTGCACCCTAAAATAATTTTCTTTAAAAAACTAAAAAAAATAATAACATATAAAAATTGTGTAGTGTATTTTTGTAGTAGTACGGTACATGACAACACATCGTGCGGTCCATGAACATAAACAATTACTATGCTATTATACTATCCGCTATGCGGGTTCAAGAAGATGAATGTGCACAATCAAGGTTGACAATCGTCCTCTCCTCTCGTTATGTCTTCCAAACTGCGGGATCAGAAGGCGACTAGATCACTTCACTTGAATGTGATGGTACTACTATCAGTCTGCCTACCACACTTTATACCATAGGTATTTTGACCGGCTGTGATCTAGCGGTAAGACGCGTGAACTCACGATCAATGAGACTCGTGTTCGAACCTCGCTAAATTCTGACCGGTACCAATGTAACTATGTTATATGTACTTTGGTCGCTCACTGCCTATAGGCACTATTAAAGAGTGATAGGCAGACTGATGATGATTATTTGCCCAGTCTGCCGTCTTGGGGTAGTACCACCACTTTCGAATGTAACACCCGTGAAGTGACATTATCGCGTTTCGGGAGCAGTTTGAAAGTAGCCAGGTATAGCGAGAGGAGTGTGCACTGACAATGTAGATGGTCGGCATAGCGAAGGCAATTCTGCCCGTAGAGATTTCTGTGTAGTTGTTCGTGTTTTTTACATCAGAACCCGCTGTTGTTAAAAAAAATTCAAATGAAACGATCCTGTTGGTGAACGAGATTTCACTTTGCGCCGTTATAGCCTAAATGTAAATTCATACTAGGACCTCAGGTTACAATTTAGCTCGATTTGAACACTCGAGTCTCATCGATCGTGTGTTCACACCCTCAACTGCTAGACCACGGCCAACTCTCGACTCTGTCTGCAATATTAGCCAAAATCTATTTGTATAATGACAGTTATATTTTCGTCCACCGCTGTCAAACTGAAATGTTCTATATTTTCAAAATAGCAGGGAATATTTGCTCAAATATAGTATTTCTATTTTTAGGTTAGACTAACTTGTGACGTAATAACGTGTGTATAAATAATGTGTGTGTATAAATATTTTCAATTAGCAGTGAGTGGGTAGAGCATCTTGTTTTTCTCGCACCTGCGTTAAGTAAGCGGCTACAAGACAAATGATATTCATCTAATAGGTGGAAAAATCTACTTCGACAGTTTAATAAATCATGAAACACTGCGCTACGGGTATTAGTGAAGGTGAAACTTTCCAAGTCCCGTTACCAACGCCATTTGTCAAACAAAAAATATTACCCAACTTTCAGCCAAGAAACGTTATGTTAGACATGACTTATATAAATAACCGCTTTGCTCCTGATGCTACTAACTTCTGCACGGCCTTTTTTATTTTATTACAACACATGGGACCTGCAAAGTGAGTGATTAATTTACTATAATATATTTCCTGTTGGGAGGTTTTTTATGTGTTTATGTCGACAATATATTATAAACTATTAACCTATTGTATGCACACACACTAACACACACCCATGTAATAAATGTATCAAATAACGAGCGAAGGTACGGATGCCTGTAATACCGTCATTATTAGACTAATACGGGCTCCAGGGCTTAAGGCTCCGAGATGATTGTGTTCTTTAAATGAATGATGTACGTTCGTCTCCTTAAGACGGCATAGTGGAGGCGACTGCTGCTTGACATTTCTCTGTGATAGCAGCAGTTTGATCGTACTCTAGCTTAACTTCATACATATTTGTAATCGGGGTGTTATTATGCTTGTCCTGTTGTAAAGATATAAAAGTTTGGGGTTAGAACGTTGTATGTGTTATTTTTGTTATATGTATCGGTTAGTTACCTATGTAATAGTTATAATATTATTATCTATCTCAGGTTTGATATTATGATTTATATATCAAAAGCGTAGAACAACCGTTCAGGGAGCAGTCTCAACGTGTATCTATCGAGCAGACGTTAACCGAATTACCCGAGGATTACTAACTTATTTCATTAAGAACTTTGTGCAAGAGAACTGTTATTTTGGTGAAATCCCTCATGTATAATCTAGATGATTGCGGACGAAATCTCGTTCAGTTTAAGTGATACCAAACAATTGTATAATATTTAGAAATATGTATATGTTAGGAATTTACGTTTAATTATTTTAATTGGCCTATTTTGTTAGATTTTAAGGGACGTATATCGCCTCTTGAGCATACGATTACCTCGAATTTGATTGGGATAGCGTAACCACGCAAAACAATCTATTACTATCACATTATGGCTAATATCTATTAGAAAAAGAGAAAATAGGCTCTGAAACCAGAACAGTCGCCGCCGCTATATTTTTCCGTATTTATAACACCCTAAACTGGAGGAAATTTGCATAACCATGGACCCACAGGACAGGCTTTGCCTAGTGTGGGTCCACTAAACTCCTTGTTTTTTATAAACTAAAATGTAAAATAAATAAAAAATAATAATAAAAAAAATATGACGGCTTGAGGAGACGACTGTACCGTATAGTTTGACCATGCACATTTCTTTCGTTATACCCGGCTGCTTCCAAGTTGATCACGAAAAACGACTAGATCCCGCGTTGCTTTTGAAAATAGCGGTACTACCCCAGGATCCCCTACCACTATCCTGGCCTAACAGCTAACAGCGAATATGACGGTCCATCACAACTTTCTCATTTAATTACCACTTTAAAGTTTTAAGATTTTTCAGGAAGGATAGCATTTTTTTTAAATTTTGTTTTACTGAAATTATTTAATCATCAAACTGGTATTGAAGTTAGATTCACAAATGTACGTGTCAAGGAAATTAATATCAGATAAGGTATTGGTTTCATTCCTTTCGTAAAGTTACAGGGACTATGAGAGCAGCCGTGGTCTAGCGGTAAGACGCTGGAGCACACTCGTCTCCTCAGGCAGGCATAGCGGAAGCCACGTAAAGTATTATCTGTAGTAGCAGTTGTTTCCGTTCATGCACCGCACTCTAGCTTTACATCAGGCGAAGTGTTGTCATATGTCGAGCTACAATAGAAAATAAAAAATAAAAAATGGCTTGACATCTATTAACGCATCTCTTCACACTAAAATGATAAATCACTAAATCATTTGCATTAGATTTTATCAACTTATCAATGTTTACTTGGTCTAAATTTGTATCGCGATTTATCCGAAACGTTAGTCGGTAATAATTCTTGGCTGTATCTCGTCCCTTTTTGTCCCGAGTCCTTGATCGAAAGTATTTATCGATTGATGGCTTCTATTTGAACGGAGGTCGAGTGGTCGTGTGACCGGCTATCACGTTCTCGCTTGCCCTGAATACTAACATTTCAAAATACTATTTGAAAAACGACGTCCGCGTGTATTTTTTTTATAAAATGATACATATTTCTTATTTATGATTTATTTTTAACCGACTTCAAAAGGAGGAGGTTATCTATTCGTCGTGTATTTTTTTTTTTTTTTTTTTTTGTGGCGATGTTCCCTCATATCTCCGCCGTTTGTGGACCGATTTTGATGATTCTTTTTTTGTTGGATAGAGTATATGTCCGCATTGGTCCCGTTTCAATTTGAAGAAAATATTCCATCTTTAAGGGTGGAAAATTAGGGAATGTTTCGCCGTTTGTGAATCGATTTTAATGATTTTTCTTTTGTTGGATAAAGTATGTCTCGCGATTGGTCAATTTTAAATTTGAAGAAAATATTCCATCTCTAAGGGTGGAAAATTAGGGGATGTTTCGCCGTGTGTGAACCTATTTCGATGATTTTTCTTTTGTTGGATAAAGTACGTCTCGGGATTGGTCCCATTTAAGGAATAAAATTTTCCACCTTTAAGGGTGGAAAATTAGGGGATATTTCACCATTAGTGAACCGATTTTGATGATTCTTTTTTTGTTTGATAAAGTACATCTCGGGTTTGGTCCAATTTAAGGAATAAAATATTCCACCTTTAAGGGTGGAAAATTAGTGGATATTTCGCCATTAGTGAACCGATTTTGATGATTCTTTTTTTGATTGATAAAGTACGTCTCGGGATTGGTCCAATTTAAGGAATAAAATATTCCACCTTTAAAGGTGGAATATGGTGGAATATTTAAGGGTGGAAAATTAGGGGATATTTCGATTGATTTTAATGATTAATTTTTTATCGGGTAGGACTCGAGAGTGTCTGTCTATAAGCCCACTACTTATCACATTTTATTTGAACAGCGCGTTTATACAATCAATCTACAGTTACCACTAACAATTACAAAATAAAAACATTTCTGAAAAAAATTGAACCGACTTCTAAATAAAACACAAGGCACTAAAAAGTAAAAAAATAATTTTAATTGAGAGTACATACACACAATTTAATAAACCATAAACATGAATAGATGCCTATTATTTATTTACACATTAATTGTCTACATTTTATTTAGCATATATCTGAAGTCGGTGCCAACCAAATATGAAACTCCGCATTGCTTGATTCTAGGTACATTACCAATCATAAAACATGTTTCAAATGCTTGCACCGACTTCAGATATATGCTAGATAAAATGCAGATAATTAATGTGTAAATAATAATAGGCATCTATTCATGTTTATGCTTATTAAATTGTGTGTATGTACTCTCAATTAAAATTATTTTTTTACTTTTTAGTGCCTTGTGTTTTATTTAGAAGTCGGTTCAATTTTTTTCAGAAATGTTTTTATGTTTATTTGATAATGTAATACATATAATTTATTTTCTTCACCTAATATTATTTAAAAAATATATTAGTCTATCCCATATGAGTTCAGGAACTACCAGTCCGATTTGAAAAATACTTTTTGTGTTAGATAGTCTGTTTATATTGAAGAAGATTAGAGATTTTATTTTTTTTGGATTGAATCCTAGTTTTACAGGTTCCTTAGAAATGGAGCGAAGTCGCCTCCGCTATGCCGAAAGTGTCCATTGACAAGGCCACCATTGAAAGTGGTGGTACTATCTCGCGACGGCAAATTGTGCTAATAAATCATCATCAGTCTGCCTGCCACTTTTAAAAGTAATTATGAATGACTTATACATAAAATATCTATATAGAAAACGTCGCGAAAGTGTAGATAAAGCTATATTTATAGGATTTAAATTAAAATCACATTAAAAGTTAAAGTTTGTAGAGTGTTGTGTACAATGGTGCCTCTCGAAAAATTCTAATTACTTTATGGAAAGTTTTCTTGGGTCTTGATTATGACCGATTTATTATTATTTACAATAAACTATATGTAATAAGATTATTTTGATTTAAGAAGTTTAAGAATTTAAGAATGTGTTGAACACATTTTAACTAGTTGTGTCAGGGGACAGGTTAACAGAGAAAAATTAATAAATAGCCTGATTTTAAATAAATGGGATGTCGGTGTTATGAATACAGCATTAGTGGATCCTTTGTTCAGGCTGTATAAGTAGATTTTTAAGTTAGATTTTTTTTGGTTTAAAGGCCATCATAGGGACCGGCGCGGCGTAACCTGACGGATTAAAAGTCCCTAAATGAAATTGAATAAAAAAAAAAAAAAACATTGCAAAAATTATTAAAGATAAGTAATAGTTATAAGTTAGATTTTTTTTGTTTATTAACGTTTAAGGTGTGATGAAATAAAAAAAAAAACTCAAAAAATTTTTTTTTTGAATTTAAAAAATATGTAGTAAAGTATTCATAACCCTTAAGTAAATTAAATTTTAACTTAAGGGGTGCGTTCGTAATTTGCAGTTTCGTCGGATAGCAGAAGAAGCTGTATATGTCGAAATTTAATCTAAAACGTTCATAGTAAATCTTTGCTAAGCAACGTTCTATAAGAAACAAAGATTATGCTTTAAGAAGTCTTGATACGGTTCTACACTTTTTAAGCTATATTACTTTGTGTTATAAAGTAAACATTTACAGGAAGAAACATTTACAGACTGATAAAGGTTATTAGCCCCTTCCGTTTTTCTTATTTTTAATTTTAGCACGTCTTATGACCGCACTCCGCCTCATGTTAAGCTATGAACGGAGGCGATTGTTGTCAGAGAAAGGGATCTAGACAGCAGTCACGTTCGCTATACCGGCTTGATGAGATGCCTCTTCACACTGCGCTTGAAGGATCCCATGTTATAGGAAGGAGGGAAGACGTGGCTGGGGTAGTACCATCACTTTAGATGGTCATCACAACTAATTACGTTCAGGATCTATCTGTCTACATATGAGACTTAATAAAAAATATGTTTTATCTAGTAAATAGATGGGTAAAGAATAAGCTCTTTTCGTATTTTAGACTATAAATTATAATATGCATAGTTTGTAAATAAATGTTAACTTTGTTGTATCTTTATGAAATATCGTATAGCGACGTAAATCTCTACCAGCAATGTCCCAGCAAATGGAGTTACAAGGGTTGGCCTACACTCCATTGTTCACGAACCAAACATTATCAGTATATGTACCGTGGAAGGTATTGTATCGATACAACCTACAAACTTATGACTCCCTAGTCTGGACTGGGACATAAGTAGATGTATGTATACAGTTTGTAAAAGGAGCATTCCGTTTAATTACGTGTTACACTACTAATATTAAAACGTTATAGGCTGGGACATTAAGGCTGGGATATATGTGAACTGCGCTGGAACTAAAGGGAATTAAAACCTTTTATCTCCATAATCCGTAACGAAATTATCTTTAAAAAAATATATGTTAATCTGCACTATACAAAACATGTCCTCTTCATTTAAAAAATAGTTTTAATTATCATTAATATTTACACAAAGTAACCCCTGTTTTAGAAATATAAAACCATTTTTCTCTAAATTATTAATAGCTAGGATTTTTTATTTTCATCATGACATCAGGCAATACAATACCTAGGGAATCTTCGGTTTATTTTTTTAAATAACTATTCAATAATTTTTTTACAGAAATCGACAAACAATCGCGCGATCAACCCCTCTGTCGCCCAATTCACCGCCCTGATTTACAGTGCGGGACGAGCAAGGTCAATCGAGCAGGGGCAACGGCGTATATCCAGAGCTCTTTAAGTTTTTTCAAATTAATCAAGCCGCAATGTCATAAAACATCGGTAAGGCGCGCTCAGTCGTCGATCAGCTGTAGTTGAATGGCTTGCGCGTGCTATAGTACGATCTAAACTTTATGACGGCTCCGAAGTTAGTCACTGCGCAGTACACAAATTGAGGTGTGCTAATGCGGGGCACGATCCAGGTTTTCATACTAGTACGTTCTATTCATATTTAAAATTAAATCTTAATTTTATTATTGTAAACTCGACTATAGCTACGCGAGGTTGCGACTGCAGCTAACTTCACGACACCAGTCGTGTATCAATTTTTGCATTCACATTGCTTGTTTTTGATATTTGGATGATGTTTTTTTTTTAAACATATAATAGTATATTACATAATACAATAGCATAAAAAATAATAGTACCATAACGTTATGTATTATAACGTATATAATATTAACTTGATGACTCGGAATGGAACCCTAAACTATCCCAAGGTCGTCTAAAATATTCAATTCGGTACAAATATCAATATTTTATTAATAACAGTAAAGGCGATCATAATTACACTTGCGTTCATAATTATTGCGCAGGTCAAATAATACGAGTCGAATTGAGCTAAAACTTTGTGGCGTCGTCAACCATGTAAATCTTCTGGATGTGAGTTGAAACAACCAATTACATCTGCAATTTGGGCCCAGCCAGGCGCAAGGGATTAGTCGATGTGAAATCTCTAATAGTAATCATACAAGCGTGTTACAAACCTCAATAACAATTGTATATCCAACTAAATATTATTGTTGTGTTTTTGTCGGCGTTTGTGACGCGTGCTATACTCTTTGTTATACGGAAGTTTCGGGTTTGATTTCGTCTCTAAACATATAATATATTTATTAACTTATATTATATACTTATAAAAATGTTATTACAAAAAAGTAGTACTTTATCTAAGTATAATATATAAAAAATTATATAAAAATAATTGTTTCAGGTTTGGATGCTATATGTACAATGCTATGACCCCTAGACCCAACTAGAAAACCCTGTGCTGTGGGTATCAGGATAAAAACAACATAAACGTATAAAATCCAATGCTTATCTTTTTCGTAATATCCTATTTATAAGTCATATATAATATTAATGAATCAAACAGAAATTGAACCCGGATCCTCTGTTTGACATACGAAGCGCTGACCACAAAGGGCTACATTCTTACACGTAGTAAACTATTATAGTCTTTGCTAGTTTATGACGAAAGTACTAATTTGTGCAGTACATTTATATTAACAATCCGTTAAACGTCAAAGATAGCAGTTTTATTAAAAATATTTTTAAAAAAGACTGATGTTAGTCAACAGATTTACATAATGCACACTCATAAAATAGAGCTTTAAGAGTGATGCCCAATTTAAACAGTAAGGTTTTGTAGATAAAGTTTTTGTACCACAGTTCTGAAATTACTCTGCGGTAAAATGTCACGTTAGATCGATTTTAGTGTGATAAATATAAAATGAAAGTTAAAATAGTGAAAATTTATACGATCCATTTGAGTCGGATTGAGGAGCACTGAATCGTACCGTACGTAGTACGAGTAAGTCGGAAATTCTTTGCAATTCGATTCAATTCAGCGAGTCTAGTTGGTGTAATCGTAATAAAATTAAATACGACATTTAAAAGAATCCTCAAGACAGGCCTAACGGTTTAATATGTATCAATATTAAAAACCAAATGGAAGACAAATATAAACAAACGAGAACGATGAAAGCGTAGGTTTTAGTACATAGTAAAATGCGATCAAATGAGTGACGTAAAAACGACGCGACTACGACGTCTAAAGGAAAAATATTACATTGACAGTCAATTTATAAGGAATTTTCCTTTTTATTAAATATTTCTGTATCTAATCAGTATTTATAATAAAATATTATGCTTTCTAGCCCACTTTCTCTTGTACCCACATAACACTAATATTACTCCTAACGAAGTGTACTACAGTAAACAATTTACAATAGTGCGGGCAAAGGAAAGAATGAATATATTATAATATATATTTTATATCCATTAATATAAATACTAATCTAATAAATTTCTAATATGTTCAGTTCATTTTGTCAAAGCGTATACACTTCGAGACCCGTGCATTTATTGAAGGCGAGCGGGAAGAAAAACGTCTGTAACAAGAAACGCCGGCTGCACAAAATTGCCGACACTTCTCGCCGAGCTCTAGTTCATTATTTGTTAGAATGGCAATCCGCAGCTACACACTGAAACATACGAAATACAATAACAAAGATACATGTACACAAAACATTTACGTCTTTTTAGTAAGTACAATATTGTCAGATTATTGCATAAAGATTATGATAATGCGAAAGTTGCTATTACAAAACAAATTTTTAATGTGGGGGTACAGACGTGGGGTTGTAACTTTAAATCCACGTGTCTTACAACTACAATTTACAATAACTTTGATCACACATACATAATTACAAGCAAACGCGACGAAAAAATTATACTAATAAATTAGTTAGATAAAATGTATTTTTATTTTACTTTTTAAAAAGTTGTCGAATAAAAGCAAAAGAAAATGCACATCGAGTTTCTGTTTCAGAGGTTGCGGTTAAACGTTTGCCTTTGGTCTTAATTAGAAATCTTCGCATAGAGCTTATTATTTACTTATTCACGTCTATTTTTATAAGAGATATATTAAAATATTAGTTTGCATGTAATTATCTACATATTTATGTATTTAAATATGGATTTATTTATTTATTTTTCTCTCCTCGTCGGTCCCTCATTGTTGAGTATCGTGAGTCCTGGTGATTAGATGTCTCCATCGGCTGCGTCTGCTTGCCTGATGGAGAGCTTTATGGACCGGCATCTCCAGATAAATGGACACCTGGTCTGTCCAGCGGCTTGGGCTTCTACCGCGTGGTCTTCTGCCATCAACCTTCCCTGTCACCATCCTTGCGCGCTATGTGGCCGAAGTGCTTCAGGATGCGGCGCAGGCAAAGCGATGACTTATTTATTTATTTTTCTGTGATATATAATATTAACTAGTTTTTTATTTTATGTTGATTTTCAATTTTTTTTCTATTACTTTGTCTTTAATTTAGCCTTAGTTAATAATGGAGGCTGAGATTGACACATTTTTCGGGTGACAGTATTTTTAATATAGTCGTATTGTACGTTTTTACATGCAATAAACTTTGTATTTTAATTTTCATTCTCATTAATGTGTTATACAAACTATTTATATGATACCTATATGTAATTATGAATATATTTAAATAGCCTCGATCGGTCACTCAAGAAAGTTACTTAGAAGCAGTTTCATTGTTATAAAAGCGATCTATACGGGTACCTAAATATTCTTACCCTTACATCGAAACTTTATGAAACTTTCATCCTTAATAACCATGTATAACTATAGGCATAGGAAAAAAATCGGGTAACGAACACTTATATGAACAGAGTTTTTTTATTTTGATAGAAAGAATTTTTCTTTGTCTCATCCGCGACATTTTTTTATGTAAAGTTGTTACTTAGTGTGTTTGTAAACTATTGACTTGACTATTGATGGTGAAATAAATTTAATATTATTTATCGATTCACATTTTTGAAGATATTGTTGGTCTTGGCCGAAAAAGATACAAGATTTTTTTCCCACTGATTTTGCCCTATCCTCCTCTTTGGCTTCTTGTGTAGTTTGCTCCTACTTGTATATATGCTGACTCAGTAACCTAACCTAGGGGTTACAGGAAAAAAGAAGTATTTCTTTGTCAAGAATATGCACCCTGACTGCAGAGTCAGCAAGAGTACAAGTATCGATTAGGTTGCACACTACCATCTGCAGTGTAGAGCTCAACAGTCCGAGATTAGCATCATTACCTTAATCTCGTCGTACTTACAAGCACAGGAAAAATATTGTTCGCTCCTTCGCAATTCGCACCATCTGAGAGCGGCTCACAACCAGTCCGCTGTCGACAACTAAGTATTGTAGAATGATTAATTGTTCTGTAAATTGAATTCACCGTGATAAATGAAATATCCACACAATAGGTAATAAATTACGCTGACCCGCGTTGGGCACAAGATGGAATAGCCTGTAAAATAGCACCGGATACTACACGGATAATGGCCATGAAACATACGTTAATACACCTGCCCTTCATTGTTTTGTATTTTATTTCGATAAACCTTTGAATTAATTAGCCCCTCGGTTCTCGCTTCGTACCAATTCAAACACAATTTAATTGTCCGTTTTATTATTACTGTTTTATGCAAATATTTTTACATAAATTCAATTTGATTTATTGTTCGAGCTAAAATATTCAATTGAATTTTAAAATTTCTACACATTCGTATGTTCTCTTCTTTTTTTTTTTGGCATAATTAAATGCCTACTATAGCCTGGAGTCAGGACTCCGTTTGGTGCTGAGTTAGGGTGCATTCCTTATCTACTGATAGGTATGAGTATTATATTAAAAAAATATATTTCCGGGATCTTCACGACAGATAGAATGGCGCGCTAAAGACTGTGTCAAAGGGGCAGGCAAAAAAGGTAAATTCCAAATAATAATTTTTAAAATATATAAATGAAGGTTTTTTTGTTCGACCCTATGCGTTCCGGAACTACCAGTTCGATATAAAAAATATTTTTACATTAAATGTCTTATTTATTAGGAAAAGAGCTTTTGTTTTAGTCCTCAGATAAAAGGCTCCCTCGGGATGGAACGAGAATAAACAATAATTCTACGCATACGAAGTGTTCGCGTGAACTAATTTTTAATAAAATAATCATTTGTACAAACATGTAATAAAGAAATGTACAGTCGAGGTTGAATTTATAAAAGTACGTATGTATAACGAATATGTTCACAAATGTACACTAATTTGGATATTTTCACCGGTGTATGTGAATTTTAGTATATTTTTCAGGCGTACCTAATTCACCTCGTCGTGTGATGTATATTCTTGTCGTGGTCTTACGCGCCCACGTGTCGTTGCGATGTCAGCCCCGTTGAAGCCTAAACAACAATAATATCAAAAACTGAAACGTAAATATAACTAAAACTAATCACAAAAACAAAAACACGAACAATTTATCTATCTTTAAAAAAAAGAAATAAATTTATGTAATTCTATAGTGGACACTGAATCGGGCTGGGGCAACATACTATTGTATACGCCTGTATCCCATTTGTTTATGCAAAATTTACTATGGAGACACTGTCTATTGGATTCGCTCCGATGAAAAAAGGAAAAAATACTTTAAATTATTATTATAAACTTACGTCTATGAACATGAAGTGTCTGTGACTTCTTTCTGCTTTTGCATGGACTACATCCATTACACTTCTGTCTTCGCCTTCTCAGAATGGGCAGTTGATCAATTAGATCCACTTTCGCACGATTTTGTTTTATGTTAACTTAAATATCGGACGACAGACATTTTATTACAAGAATACCACCTGTATCCATTTAAACTAGCTTTCCAGGGAGAGAAGGTGTTAGCATTCACACTGCCTCTACAGAATTGAATTAGTGCGTCCGCTCGTTCAGTGATGTCAGCCACTACTCTATTTTCCAATTAATATGATACATGGTGTTTTGTTATTAATAAAATCTTTTAAAAAATATTACTAATTTGACTTGTATAGATGAAATTTATTTAAGGATTTTGATTCAAATTTGATGTCGCGTTTCGGAAATAGTTTGAAAGTAGCCAGGTATAACGAGAGGAGTGTGCACTGTCAATCTAGATAGTACATGCTCGTTTCCTCCGGCATAGTGGAGGCGACTGCTGCCCGCACAGGTTTCTCCGTAATAGCAGTTATTTCCATTCATAGACCGCACTTTAGCTTTACATCAGGTGGAGTGTTGTCACATGCCGAGCTACAATAAAAAAAATAAAAATATATAATCTTTTTATTTTGAAAGTGTTAAATTTTTGTTCTTTTTTTTTTTAAATATATATGTGCGCACTTTACACCTACATCGAAAAAATTTAAAAATAATTTAAGAACTGACAGTTAAAAAAGCAAATCTTTCAGTGGTACACGTAATGGAGGATTTTTCCCCTCTATTGTCCAATGATTAATTACGCTGAAAATTGAAAAGCAGTGATGAATGAAATACTTCACACATGTTCCCTGAAAACGTACCGCGGAATAAAATAAAATTCCTGTTTAAATTTTCACCGGGATAATTAATTATTTAATTTTAGTTAGCATTTTATTGCTTCTAGCGAAACAATTTTCAAATGCATACAAATTCGCTCTATTATTTCCGTACCTCCGCGAATCCCCGGATGACTTTATACATGGTGTCCGCTAAGTAATGGATAACCTCTGAGGTGACACGCCGAGAAAAAGAGATTTTAAAATATATCCATAGTAGTCTAGAAGAGATAATATGAAGTTTGATTTAGTCCACATCATTAGTGCTACAATTTACATAATAACCAATTGATTTTCTTCAAGAATAATTATAATGAATTTCTCCTTGCACCTGTTTTTTTTTAATGATTTTTTAATGAATCGGTTATCTATTATATTTTAAGAATTTGAGAATGTCTTATGTTTTTATACTATAATATACTGTTGGAGAAATACACAAGTAGATATGCAAAAATACAAAGTCTAATTGAATTGAATCGATTTTATTTTTTTCTGTATTTTTCTTCTCTCTACAAATATTATAACAGGTCCTATACACCTTGTATAAGTGTAGTAGATTTTCCATTCGATTAATTTTTAAGTCAACCTAATTTAAAGCAACCTAAACAAAATCCTCAATATATTATGTTGCAAAATGAGCATTGTGGTTTTCAAATAAATCTGTAATGGCATATGTGTGTGTGTTATTCGTTTGTTTTATTAGTATCCTTCAAAGTTTTTGCTCGACGATTATGAGTAGGGTTTCGTTTGAGTGAAACGCTCCGTTTTAATAATGGTACAGTCGGCAACATTATACAAATAGATCTTTGTGTAGTGAGTTGAGTTATTAAATAATAGTTTTGGAATTGTAATTGTTTATTGTTATTATAATGATAATATTATGCCTGTAAAATGGCTGTTCCCTCGTTTGTTAAGCTTGTGTTTAGACGACAATCAGCCTGATGATGCAGTCTAGGATGGGACACGCTTACCTAGAAGAAACTTGTTTTCTCTCGGTAAAGATACTCATGTTGTACATACATATACTTTGAGCGGCCGTGGTCTAGCGTTAAGACGCGTGAACTCATGATCGATAAGACCCGTGTTCGAACCTCGCTAATTCTGACCGGTACCAATGTAACTATGTTATATGTACTTTGGTCGCTCAGTGCCTATAGGCACTATTAAAGAGTGGTAGGCAAACTGATGATCTAGTCTGCTGTCCTGGGGCAGTACCACCCCTTTCGAATGTAACACCCGTGAAGTGATCTTGTCGCGTTTCGGGAATAGTTTGAAAGTAGCCAGATAGAACGAGAGGAGTGTGCACTGTCAATATAGATGGTGCATGATCGTCTCTTCAAGCCGGCATAGTGGAGGTGACTGCTGCCTGTAGAGATTTCTCTGTAGTAGCAGTTGTTTCCATTCATGTTGTCACATGCCGAGCTACAATAAGAAAAAGAAAAGAAAAATACTAATGAGTAATTGCGAGCATTGTTAATGTCCAGCATATTCAGATCTTCAGGCCCATCATAGACAAGCGTGCATCACCTTAACCGCACCACTGCCTAACACCAGGCAGGGTATAGACACCAAGCATATAAAAAAAACTTCGACTGCTGTATCTCTCTGTAGTATCAGTTTCTACATTTCAACATAAAATAAGGCGTTGTGTATATGTTCAATTTTAACATAGTTTAAAATTGGTAGGTAAAAATTCCGAAATATTAGTAGGAAATAATTTGTAGCAACAATGTATGGTAGAGAATGTATGTGGCATGCTTGTAATTGTGCCAAATTAGAGCATGAAATGTAACTATGGATTCCTTTATAAATTTCCCGCTAATGCATACGAAACCATACTGCCAAGTCAAAATCAACTATAATATCTTTATTTTAAATGTAAAGAAATAGTAAACAAATAAAAAAACACAAGTTTGCGGGTTAGGGTCACCGTGGTCTACCAGAAGCCGTGGACGTGTGATCGAGAGACCCGTGTTCAATTCTCACAGAACTCTGGCCTTTGATTTATATGCACTTTGGTCGATTAATCAGTGGCGAGTTTCAGCGAAGGTGAAGCGCCGCGAGTGTCATCAGTTCGGGGGTAACACCCGACCGTAGAACGTGAAAATCACACAAAAGAACTAAATTAAAAATTGCCTCGGGATTAGACCAGTTAGGGGTGACACCACCACGAGTATCGCTCCGGTTGCTACCCATGCTTAGTGCGTATGGTATAATATAGATATTAATTAAAAGAAGCGGTAGGTAGACTGATGATAGTTATTAGCCTAGATTGGCCATGCTGGGGTAGTACCACCACTTTCAAGTGGACCAGAACGCGTTTTGGTACGAACTTATAACAAGATGACTGCACCAGAAGGCTCGTTAAAGTTACTTTTACGGCGACGACCTAACCGTTAAACGATAATATTTACTCCACACGCGTTGCAATATCGTGTAAATTCATATTGTTATCGTTAAAAGGGTGGCTTACTTTAACTTTAACCAGCCAAGATTCGCTGGTTTCGGTTAGCGTTAAAGTAAGTGTCAAAAATGACAAGCGCGACGATGATGCAACTCGTGTGGAGTAAATGTAAACCATAATGTAAACGTAACGGTTAAAGTAAGCGTAAAAGTAGTACTTAAAATAACTCCGGGTCTTCGGGTGCAAACGGACCTTAATGTGGACGGTACACATATGTACACATTCGTCTCCTCAAGCACACATATTTCTGTGGTAGCCTTGTCTCGTGTCACATGCTGAGCTACTATAAAAAAAGTAAATAAGGAAGAAAACAAGTTATATAAATTACTGTATTTACTTACCGCACATTCTACGTTGACCTAGTTTAGGTATTTTTTTAATTTAATATTTTATGACGACATTCCGCGTGAAGTTAAGCTAGAGTGCGGTCCGTGAACTGTGGACATCAGTTTTTTTTTATTTTATTGTAGCTCGACATGTGACAACACTCCGCCTGATGTAAAGCTAGAGTGCGGTCCATGAATGGAAACAACTGCTACCACAGAGAAATCTCTGCGGGCTGCAGTCGCCTCCACTATGCCGGCTTGAGAAGAGGAGCATGTACCATCTAGATTGACAGTGTACACTCCTCTCTTATACCTGGCTACTTTCAAACTATTCCTGAAACGCGACAAGGTCGCTTCACGGGTGTTACATTCGAAAGTTGTCGCCACTATGCCGATTTGAGAAGACGAATGTGCACCATCCAGGTTGACCATGCGAACTGACCCCAAGAACCCCAAGACTAGGGTTGTTAGGTTTCACAGTTGTTATGTTTAAAAGTGGTGATAAGAGCAATATAATACCAAATAATATAATATACATATACCAATATTATATATTGTTACGTTCGTGGGGGGTACAAAATAAAATGCACGACTTCGGTCTTCACACTGATTTATTGCATACAACACACAATAACGTAGAAGCAGGAGTGGTACGATAGCCGTTGGATAGCCTTCAGTCGCTGTTCAGTACCGCTTGTTATCGCAGGAGTTGCTTGTATCGCATCCAGAATAGGACTGCTTTTTGGGACACCCGGGTGTCGGTATTTATACTCAAACAGGAGGAAGCTTCGAGAAAGATCTCGAAGTTGTTTACTAATTATAATGTAAACAAGGTCACAGCCCTTTGTGGGCGTGGCCAAGATGTTTACGCTACGCCGCTTATACGAGACCGTCCTAGAAACTTCGACGCATTCTGTCTCTTTCGCACCCCAGGTGCACGTAACAATATTTTCAATATAAAATATTGTGGGTTAATACCAAGTTGACAATTGACACAGCAGAAAATATTCAAGTGGTATCTAAAATCCGCAGCAGGGATTTAGCGGCCACGATCGTTTGGTTATTGTTTGCCTTGTAGATTTGGGACTGAAATCCTCTTGATCAGTATTCGTGTGGCGTAAGTTCCGCATCCAGCCAGTTTTGCGAACCCGCGGTCGCACCGTACACGATTACATGTAGAATTTTCTCCGATTTTATTTGTATGAACACGATTTTTGAGATAACACCATGTCTGTTGTCGTAATTATTCTTATACATAGGTTTTTTTATTTTTTATTTTGTTTTATATGGCATTATAATAATTTGTCAGTGTCAAAGTAAATATTTTTGCATCAAGTTAATATTGTGCATCACGAGTCATTCATTCATCACACTAAAGAGTCCGGTCAAGTCACAGTCAAGTTATAAATTGCTCCAGTAAAGTGGTAGAATCTTTACTGAAACTTCCTTCGGAGTTTTGGAGGGAAAATGGAAACACAGGTTCTCTTCTTTTGAATTGTTTGCCTACACTCACGCACGTTCACGAACACTTAATGGTTAATAATCCACCATTATTACACATTAACACTCGAAGAAACACAAGTTTAGGAAAATAATTCAAGACAGATAACCTAACGACTCAAGATGGCCGCCAAAGACTCCATAGGTTATTATAAAATGACGAACGATGTACATTTATTATTATCTAAATTGTAGATTCCTCGCGAGGAATTGTTCGTGAGGTGATCCGACTGCAGACACCTGTGTAAAAATAGTATCTAATTAATTAAATAAATAAAACATACAAAGGAGATCCTTGTTTATGGGTCCCTAACGTCTATTGATGATATTACACATAAATATGATAACTAATTTTTTATAGTAAATGAGCGATAGATTATATAAAAAAATTAACAGGAATTATGAATTTATTTCGGTTAACATGATTTTTTATGATCTTATTTCTCATTATTCCGGTTAGACATAATAAGACTATAATGTAGAGATTATGAGGAACAAATTTATATAATATTTCATATTTTTACATATTTCATTAATAAATTTTATAATACATTTAGCTTTTAATTTATTTGATGCACTGAAAACACTTTTCACATCTCCCAAAGGTTAACTGGTAGAAAATGCCTCAAGGCGTTAAGTTCGCCTTTTGCAATTTTTATATTGTGCAACAAAGTATCTTATTATTATTATTAGCTTTGGTGGTCATACAAAGAAAAATGTCTCCTTTTGTTTCTTCTTTTTAAAAAAAGTAAGAAGAAAAGGTATAATTTGTTTGAAATGATGGCGGTAATAGAAAGTGTATCAAAGAGGAAGGTAGTAACATTCTCTCGGTCGATCAAGTATTTGCGGAGTCACGCTTTTTCTACTAAAATGTTTTAGTTTAGTTGCTCAAGAGATGCTTTTTCTCCTTAAAAGTTTGCCTTATCCCCGTTTTTTGTTATTGAGTGAAGTTCATGGAGCGGAAATAAAAAACGGAAACGTATTTGCAGCCCGCGGCGGAAGTTCCCTGGAAACTCTTTAATTTGGAGTAAAATATTTCTGACTGGTAAAATTTGTGGTAATGAATCTTTCAAAGTTTTGATTGTACACATTCGTTACCTTTAGTCATTCGTCAACTGGGAAGTTTCGTTTCAACTTGCCAATCCGACCACTTAGACGAAAATAATGGATCACTTCCTCTAATTTTGTTAAATTCTGTTTCAGAGAGAAAAAAATGAAGGAAAAATTATTTAAAAGTTATCTTGCTTTGATCTTTTAAGACAAGTTATCTACTTTATAAGATTACCTCCGTTTAAAATTACAAAAGGCGTAGTACTTATCTAATAATAAAATGCCGAGATACAATAAAAAATAAATAAATAATAAAGTCTAGCCTTTGCTCAGTTAAGTTTCAAAGCGTAGTTTATGAAAACGCGACAAATGTCCTCCAAATCCTCAAACCTACTAACGGGAAAGGTCCAAAATTTTGTATATGCTAATGCTGAAATACATCTAATAGAATCGAAATAGTTTTCGATTAGGTATAGGTTAAGTTTTTTGGACCTTCCCTGTAAGTAATGGATCCACATGAAGATCTTCTGATTTTGCCGCGTTTTCTCAGGTCACACTTTCGTTAACCAGACTTTAATCCCAATTTCTAGAAGCAATATGTATAAACAACGTAGCCTCTGATTACACATGAAGCATACTATAAAGTACACAATGAGGTAGGTTAGTGTACACTAAACGTCGTAGCCAGAATCATGTTACGATTATACTATTATAGAACGTATTGTACTGGCCAATACAACACATGTTATTGGTTATGACGTCATATTGTACACTTGAGAACAAAATTAAATGACAATGTATCTTAAATTAATCGATTGTTTTTAATATATAAAATGGAAATGTATTATGAAGGAATAATTGATGAAATTGAATAGAAAATATTAACATGTACATTGAGATTTGGTGGGGTTCGAACCCACAATTCGACTACTAAACTATACAGCCATTTGAGCTTTATTGACTGTGTAAAAATTCCTCTATCTCCTATCTCTTTCCATCAACAGCTTTTCCAACTGATGGGTCGATATGATCGTGAATCGAATCCGAATATTTAAAAAAAACTTAAAGAAAAACTAATGAACAAAAGTTCCTAAAACACGTATCGACTAAAATCTATATGTAAAAAACAACACAGAACAGAAAGACAGAAATATAGAAATAATATTTAGAGAGCGTTTGGATTCTCGCGGTTGGATTCACTTACTTAAATTGTTACATTTGAAATGAGGACCTTAATTTATAGTGACATAACAAAATGAAATACATCCCGCCATTTCAAATCTGATGATTTTTAGTAGGACGTGGCCGAGTTGTAAAATTTACAACCCTCTTGAAGGGTCTTTGTGATAAATGTTTTGGGAACGGTACTTTCGACAGAAAATAGCTTCTTTTCCCCTCGTAAAGTTGACAATAAGGAAAGTTTCAAATTTTGTACAATTCAATAAGACGGCAAGAGTATCTTTAATGGAGACGGTCTTTTCTCTTTCAGTACACTTTCATTCTGCATTTGATATGTCTTAATTGGATTAATAGGGAAATCATAGGGTAACTAAAATAATAAAGAAAGTGTAACATTGAGTTATTTGATTTAGAGTAGGTAAAAAATTGTTAACGCATAAATACGACGTGGTAGACCCCAGTGACGTAGCTAAGTAGTCAAAGAAGGTGCGAAATAGTAATTGGGCCTACCGCGTCTCATCCGCGGATTTAAACCGAATAAATTGAAATAGCAATAACGTTAAAAAAAAAATTTTATTCTAGGAAAAATGTTTTTTTTTCTAGTTGTCTCCATATAATTTTTTGGCCTGATCGACTAATGAACAATAATCCGATGACTAACTTTTGTGGGCCCTGATGCACTGCACTGCACCACTTCGCATCTTAGCAGCTACGCCATTCATCCTACCTATCGTTTATTTACAATTGAGTTTAAAAGTGTTGGTATATAAAAAGTACCTACATTGTATTGTGTAATAAAAATAAAAATATCGTATGCATTGAATAGGTTTTGAGAACGGTTTTCAATAAAGAAGTCATCAAAGTCGCAGGCGTGTAGCGAGTGACGTCAGAGAACCAACATGTGCCAACGACAGCCTGTAACCCTAATACCCACTATAGGAAGTTTAGTTTAATTTCAACAAACAAAATTGTTAATATTTAGGCGTTATGAATATATTAGAAAATTTTTTCATTTTCATTAGAATTTTTTTCATTAATGCGATGAAAAAAACATCAATGAATTATTATTATTTATGGTAGTGCAGATTAAGGCTGTTTATAATCGATTTTAATTACGTTGAAGCTTAATTCAAATTGCCTCTATTTTTCTATAATAGTCGATACTATTCTTCCGCCCGGGCGCCCGCGCGCTAGATTAACATGAGAAGCTAGCACGCGGGGTAGAAGAGTAGTTTCCGCTATATCTGTTTAATAGGTCTGCTTCTCTTCGCTCACATCTGTCTTAGACACGCAGAGTAGCTTGAAGAGAATGTGCATTGGAATTAAGTTCGCCTTATACGTTACATAAATGAACTAGTGTGAAGCGGGTAAGAAGCCAGGACAAACTCGTTAAGCTCTAGTTACTTCCTGGAATTGCGACTAGGTCATTTCATATATGTTACATTTGTAAGCGGTGGCAGACTTCTATACAAAAGAGATCCGTAAAGATTTTTTCTTAGTAACCCGGCATATGAGTTCACTGCTACAACAGAGATGTTTGCAGGCAGTGTTAGTTTCTGGATTCGAATATGCATCGTCCAGTTTGACAGGCTACTTCAACGCTGACTCCGAAACGCGACTAAGCCACTTTACACTTGGCTAGTAACCATTATTAGTCTGCCTTCGTAATCTTAAAAAAAAAAACTAGTGTAACACCGGCTTTATCACTTCAAAATTCGATTGGAAAGGTTCGCGTATTATTCTGTTGTCATGTACAGAGTGTACAAGTATAAATTGACAAGCCTTTACAATGGAAAATATTCAAAATTCTTGCCAACACATTTATTAGTAGAAACTATTAAGTTTTTGGTACAATCAAATAGGAATAGTGGAAAAGTTTTTCTTCTCTTTGATTGCATTTAAATTAATTGCTTATTTGTAGGACAGGATTTACTGAATTATGATGAAACTTAAATAGAAACTGACTGAGGTGGGATTGGAGCTTTTTTTCTATTCATTTTCATCATAATTTCATTTCTGGATATGTTAAAACTTTGTTACTTGAAAATAATCTTATAACTCTACATTATGTTTTTTTTTTGTTGTAAATAATAAAAACAACCGCTATTTAATCGTATAATTATTTATTTAATTTTTCAAGTTGCGGTTTTTAGTACCGTAAATGCTTGATACGACATCTTGATAACCTAAAAAAATAAATAAAACTTATTATAATTTAAAAAAAAACAAAAGATGCACAAATGTTTGGTAAATTAAAAATATGAATATAACTATTAAGGTTCAGTTGCACCACGTAATTTAACCATAATCTTTACATTAAAGTAATAGTTAAAATTAAAATTGGGTTGCTTTAAAGAAACAGAGTTTTAGCGGGAAACTGCAGATTGTCAGACTACTGTGGTTGTTAACGTATAAAAAAGTATTAACATACATAATAATGAGCTGAATAAACACAATAGTGAATAAATTGGTAAAATTTACTCTATTTAATTACAGAGTGGTAGGCAGACTTATTAGCCCAATTTGCCGTCCTGGGGTAGTATCACAACTTTCGAATGTAACACCAGAGAAGTGACATTGACGCGTTTCGGGAACAGTTTAAAAGTAGTCAGGTATGACGAGAGGAGTGTGCACTGTCAGTCTTGCCGGAATAGCGAAGGCGACTGCTGCCTGTAGAGATTTCTTTGTGGTAGCAGTTGTTTTTGTTTATGGACCGCGCTCTAGCTTTACATCAGGAGGAGTATTGTCATATGTCGAGCTACAATAAAGAGCTACAAAATATGGTGCAGTGAGCGGTAATTTCATGTAACATCGCCATGAAACGCTCATATCATAATAGTACTTGTAGATGTTTTTGAACAAAATACTGTCAACACAAAAATAAAGCATCAAATTGTACTGTAGTCTGAGCTTTGTTCCCTATGCCCCGCCGGAATGGGAGTAGTAACAAAAAAAAAAACTTACAGCCGTCATAGTAACTAGAGAAAGTTCAGAACCATTTGCCATAACAATACCAAAGTTTTTGTTCATAAATATTGTTGCTATAAGAAATATTTTCTTATGTTCTATTCGTAAATTTATCCAGTCAAAGTTTATTAATGCTATCTTCAACTTGTTCATCTAAAATAATTAAACTATGTATTCGTTGTGGGATTTTTATGTCCCTGGTCACACTTTCGGTGTACTAACTTTCGGTAATATCTACACGGAAGTTAATAAAAAGAACACCATGTTTATATGTTAAGTAACGGCTACAATGTGTAACGTAATATAAATATTCGTTCGAAAAATAATCGAATTATTCGATTGTTCTGATTATTCCAATACAATCAATTATAGTTAGTCGTTAGACTCTTACTGAGGCGAATTTATTTGATTGTACGATTCTTCAAATGTTCTTTCATTCGATTGTTTGCTTTGGATCGCTTATGATTAGTGCAGTTCTATTTCTGCGTTACACAGCCTTAAATAATATCCATTATAATTCCAAATTACATATATTTAAATATGTACCTAACGTATATAGGTCTACATTCTTAAGTATTCAACACTAAATCTAAAGGAGTAAAATCCAGAAGTTAAACTTAAACGTTATGTGCGCGGTTAGCGGTTGCATATGTTACTAGATTATGGGCATAATGCCAAGCATAATAAGCAATTCTGTCTCACCTTGGTCTTTATTAACTCTCCAAACCAGTTGTATGCCAGTACTTCGATAAACAACGGAATAAATTGCAGCATTATTATCTTGTTCTGGAAAATACATAATTTGTGAGTTTCTATCATGTAGTTTTTCTACTACGTTTGATTTATCGAAAGCGTCGTCAACAGAGAAATAAATAAAGCATCTACGCTATGCCGGCTCAATAAGACGAATGTGCACCCTATTGACAGGGTACACTCTTCTTGTTATGCTCGACTACTTTCAAGCTGATCAAGAAACTAAAGATTTAGATTTTAGCTGATTTGCAACATAAGTGTTCGAACTACTTAAAACATACTTACAGAATTAGAAGCAAATAAGACAACACAAGTGGACATTATTGCATTCAGTAGCGGTACCATAGCTAAGTATTTGTACATTTTATTGAAGTCCCTTAGGTACCTGAATGTAGCAAAACAATATGGAGAAAGATATATAGTGGTCTTTGTGCGGAAACCAGCCCGGAGCCCATACAATTGAAGGACCAGAGATGTGACCTAGTCACATTTTGGAATCAGCTTGGAAGTTGTTTTTTAACAACAGGCAGTATGACAGAAAAACAGTTGAGTAAAAGAGAGTACTACTAAAGCGAAATATCTCTGAAAAATTTGACAGTGTTTCCGTCTACCCTAATTAGAAGTTAGGGCGTGTGTATATGTATATTAACTAATTAATTAACTTTCCAAAGTCACCATATGTTACAGGGTCACCTGTCTTTATACAAGAAACTTAAATTTATTCAACACGAATAACTCTTCTGACGCACCATCTGCTAATATAAAGTTCGAAATTTGTTAGAATTATTCAAAATTATTTATTGCTAATCGTTTACCTCGATCTTAACGTAGTGTAATATCCACGAATTTTGTATCCAAAGTAAATAGTTTGATGTTAAGATTAAGTCGTTGTCTAGCGGTAGCGTGCGTGAGTTCACGATCGATGAGACCCGTGTTCAAACGTCGCTTCATTGGGACTGGTATCAATGTAACTATGTTATATGTATTTGGTTGCTCAGTGTCTGTACATAGGCATTCATTAAAAGAGTGGTAGGCCTCTCGTCATACAGCTACTTCCAAAGTGATCCCGAAACGCAACTAGATGGGTCACTTTAAGCTAGTTTACACTTAAAAGTAACTTGATAAAGGAGAATGCCCATTCGCCTAGGAAAAATGAGCCCACAATTTTTTTCTCGAGTTTGTCGATGATTTTTAGTTAATTTTATCGAATTTACTTCTTTATTACTGTGTTTTAATTTTTTCACCCAGTTTATTGAGTAATTAGATGTTTTCTGATGAAATATTTGAGGTTGTTATTATTTTAAATACTTTAATAATTGATTATATCTGTTTTTTTTTTTTGTATTTAATCATTGGTTGGTAAATGACGTGTTGATATAATTAAAATGAATTAATAAAAAAATTAGATATTATTTTAAAATATTGTTTTGTTACCAAACTATTAGGTATCAAGTGGGCCCAAAAATTCTTCTTTTCCTTTAAAATGAACATACTCATTAAGTCTCGAATGTTCTTCACAAAATCCCTTTAGAGCTTCAAATAATCTATCTTGATACACATATTGTGGTTCATCTGCTATTCTATTTACTTCTAAATATGTAGTTAATCCGTCTGTGGCTAGTACGTAAATGTAGGTTAAAAACACAAACCACATATCTAAAATTACTACTACAACGGATATTTCCAGCATAAATATTGTGTGAAGTAACCAACTTATCTCTTGATAAGGTGATGATGAGGGTAGTAATGTATCTGTGGAATTAAAATTTGTATTACAATATTATCTCATTTTTTATTTTATTTTTATTTTAGCACGCCATATGACCGCATAACGCCCGATGTTAAGCTATAGTGCGATACATGAATGGAGGCGACTGCGGTCACAGAAGGGAATCTGCAGACAGCACTCGGGTCCGCTATGCTGGCTTGATGAGATGTCTCTTCACACTGCACTTGAAAGATCTTTTTTTTTTTGGCACGACATGTGACCTCGATTGGTCTGATGGTAAACGCAGTGGAGGTCCATGAGTCCCATGTTATAGGAAGGAAATACATGGTTGGGAAGAACGACAGAAGAAGGATTGCCCGAACTTTTTAGTCCGCGAGGGGAGTGTTTCGACGGTGTGACGTTTTATAAAGGTTTACGAGTATATTCAGTTTTTCGTCGGTCTAAAATGTTTTTTACGCCTATTTGATGACTTGTCCGTTGAGTTGGTCTAATAATAGGTTTTACCAGAAATGGAAGTGATTTTTTCATAATTGTTCGGCACGGACTGCACTGTGCCCACTGTGCTAGTGTGCAATCCTATAGTGGGAACAGCTACTACACAGAAATAACCATGACCTCTGCTATGCTGGCTTGGTGAGACATTGTGTTTGAAAGCGGCGGTGCCATGGGAAATCAGACCAGGCTAAGACCACCATTGGTCTACCAATCTCTCTTTTAATTAATACCTATGTAGTTGTATGTGAAAAAAGTGATCGGATAGTGGAAGCAATCCATTATCTCTATGTATCCCTATGGGACTAAACGTGTGATATTATTTATTGATAGATGAAAGATTTAATATAAATTACCTGTAGCTCTAGACAGTTGTACGCTATCACCATTAATGTAACACAAAACTGCTAAAACTTCATAAAAACAAAACGTTATAACAGAAACTATTGAAATAGAGTTTGCTAAAAGTTTGACGTTAGAGATGAATTTTCTTGCTGAACCATGAGAAAATTTTGGAAACAATTCTTGTTTAGCAATAATGTATAGTCGACGAAATAAATCTCTATTTTGTAAGAAGTAAATCATTTTTATGGGGCCCAGAAACGTCAAAATTAACGTGTATGCAGCTTCCGAAAGAAGGTCTGTTGCGTTATTATTCTTCATAATTTTGACTGTACCAAAAAATACGTAAATAATGAGAAACAAATTAAAAATATGATGCGTGAAATGATTTTTCCATTTCCAATTTGGATCTAGAACTTGGATTCCAGATATCTTTTGCAGAAATAAAGGCCAAAACATAATTTTGTCTATTTCTGAATTATCTCCTACAGTTTTTATTATTTTATTAAATTTTATCATTCTTAATATGCCGTGCAGTTTAATTTGTGTCTAATATTGAATTAAAATTGAAAAAAAAAGATTAACAGGTTACTAAATTTATTGAAGTTTGTACAGTGGGCAAGAAAATTTACTAAGATCATTTTGCAGCGTTGATTTTTTCTGTTTAATTGTATATAATTTATATATTAAAATATCAATATTTATAAAAAAAACGACGTGTGTTTCATTTGTCCCGTTGTTGTTTGGTATATCGATAAAGTGGACATACTTTATCTGGACTTTATGTGGACGAAATAACGTATTCTGAGTGATCAAATACAGCCATAAGATATCAAAGAATACCTTTCAAAAGTGAAAAACTGTCCAGTCATAGTCAGTCGGTTTAATAATATAGGAAAATCAAATAATTGTGGTTAACTGTACAAGTTAGGTAATTATATTTAATTAATTGATCTTTCACCGTGTCTAGTTAATATTTCGCAAGGCAATCAGAAAATTATAGGCAATTTTATAATAAATTATAGAGACTTATTCTATTAACACATAATATTTTGTATTAGATAAACGTTTTAATTTAAAAATTAATAATATGTGCTAACGATTACGCCCGATCCGGGTTCGTGTCTTGATCGAAACCAATTTTTTTAATAATATTTATTTATAAGATATTACTAAAAAACTGTTTTGCTTTTGAGTGTTTTATTTTTGTCCAAATAATGTAATAAGTAATATAATAATATAATAATTTGCCTTGATGCCCAGGGTATCCTATTTAGAGATCAGGGTTCTTGAGGAAAGTGCCAGGGTTATGTCGGAATTTTCAGCCTAGCGTTGGCATACCGACTGAAATCCCACGGTGTTTCATTCGACGCATAGTGGAGTCTAGGCACACGTTAGCATTCACCCAGACTCCGCTCAAGGTTTTTTAAGCCCATTCAGTAATCTTTTGTTACTATCTCACCCTGTTGAATAATTGTTAGAATTCCTTTTAATAAATAGTTGAATATTACAAAGTTATTTTGAAAATTAATTAATTTAATTAAGCTAACCTAACTTATATATTGTTATTTCACCCAAAACGACTATAAGAAAACACTACATTTATGCTATTTTATTAATTAATAAAACTAAAATATTATGTTAATTAAATTACTATTAAAATGGCTCGTTAATGTAAACTTTAGATGTAGTGGGGAGTAAGTTTTAATAAGGGTTGTGGTTGGGTCATTTCTGTCTCCATTCGCTTTATTGTAGCAGCCGCTTGCGTCGTATAGCTTAATGATACCTTTGTACCTTTTACTATACAGTTATTTGAATAACATTAACGTGAGTAAAGAACGTAAATTATCTTGTTTGTATTTCATATTTCACCTAATTTTGATAAACGTCTGACGTCAGATTACTGATGTTACTTTGTAACTATCAAAGTCGTATGTATGTGAAGTTGGCCCCCCATTATGAAAATTTTGAAAATTTAAGCGGAGTTCTGGTAGCCCCTCCAATAGTTCTAGAGTTCCCTATTAATAAAAAAAATAGTTCCGCTGATTAAAGTGCTGAAAACACGAAATGAAGTTTACACAATTTCGAAATTTTAAACACCTGTAACTCTTTCATTTTAGCTCCGATCGATTCCATTTCTTCAACAAATCGATAGAACTCCGAGGGGGGCCAATAGAACTCCAAAGAAAATTAACGATTTCTGAGAAATAAAATTTTTTTCATACAAAATATGCTAATTTTAAAAAACGAAATTTCCGAGCCCCGTAGCTCTTTCATTTCAGTTCCGATCGATTCCGTTTCTTTCACAAATCGATAGAACTCCGAGGGGGGCCAATAGAACTCCAAAGAAAATTAACGATTTCTGAGAAATAAAATTTTTTTCATACAAAATATGCTAATTTTAAAAAACGAAATTTCCGAGCCCCGTAGCTCTTTCATTTCAGTTCCGATCGGTTTCATTTCTTCGACAAATCGATAGAACTCCGAGGGGGGCCAATAGAACTCCAAAGAAAATTAACGATTTCTGAGGAATAAAATTTTTTTCATACAAAATATGTTAATTTTAAAAATCGGAATTTCCGAACCCCGTAGCTCTTTCATTTCAGTTCCGATTGGTTTCATTTCTTCGACAAATCGATAGAACTCCGAGGGGGGCCAATAGAACTCCAAAGAAAATTAACGATTTCTGAGGAATAAAATTTTTTTCATACAAAATATGCTAATTTTAAAAATCGGAATTTCCGAGCCCCGTAGCTATTTCATTTCAGTTCCGATCGGTTTCATTTCTTCGACAAATCGATAGAACTCCGAGGGGGGCCAATAGAACTCCAAAGAAAATTAACGATTTCTGAGGAATAAATTTTTTTTTCATACAAAATATGCTAATTTTAAAAATCGGAATTTCCGAGCCCCGTAGCTATTTCATTTCAGTTCCGATCGGTTTCATTTCTTCGACAAATCGATAGAACTCCGAGGGGGGCCAATAGAACTCCAAAGAAAATTAACGATTTCTGAGAAATAAATTTTTTTTTCATACAAAATATGCTAATTTTAAAAATCGGAATTTCCGAGCCCCGTAACTCTTTCATTTCAGTTCCGATCGGTTTCATTTCTTCGACAAATCGATAGAACTCCGAGGGGGGCCAATAGAACTCCAAAGAAAATTAACGATTTCTGAGGAATAAAATTTTTTTTCATACAAAATATGCTAATTTTAAAAATCGGAATTTCCGAGCCCCGTAGCTCTTTCATTTCAGTTCCGATCGGTTTCATTTCTTCGACAAATCGATAGAACTCCGAGGGGGGCCAATAGAACTCCAAAGAAAATTAACGATTTCTGAGAAATAAATTTTTTTTCATACAAAATATGCTAATTTTAAATAACGAAATTTCCGAGCCCCGTAGCTCTTTCATTTCAGTTCCGATCGGTTTCATTTCTTCGACAAATCGATAGAACTCCGAGGGGGGCCAATAGAACTCCAAAGAAAATTAACGATTTCTGAAAAATAATTTTTTTTTCATACAAAATATGCTAATTTTAAAAATCGGAATTTCCGAGCCCCGTAGCTCTTTCATTTCAGTTCCGATCGGTTTCATTTCTTCGACAAATCGATAGAACTCCGAGGGGGGCCAATAGAACTCCAAAGAAAATTAACGATTTCTGAGAAATAAATTTTTTTTCATACAAAATATGCTAATTTAAAAAAACGAAATTTCTGAGCCCCGTAGCTCTTTCGTTTCAGTTCCGATCGGTTTCATTTCTTCGACAAATTGATCGAACTCCGAGGGGGGCCAATAGAACTCCAAAGAAAATTAACGATTTCTGAGGAATAAATTTTTTTTTCATACAAAATATGCTAATTTTAAAAATCGGAATTTCCGAGCCCCGTAGCTCTTTCATTTCAGTTCCGATCGGTTTCATTTCTTCGACAAATCGATAGAACTCCGAGGGGGGCCAATAGAACTAGAATTTTATTCCTCAGAAATCGTTAATTTTCTTTGGAGTTCTATTGGCCCCCCTCGGAGTTCTATCGATTTGTCGAAGAAATGAAACCGATCGGAACTGAAATGAAAGAGCTACGGGGCTCGGAAATTTCGTTTTTTAAAATTAGCATATTTTGTATGAAAAAAATTTTATTTCTCAGAAATCGTTAATTTTCTTTGGAGTTCTATTGGCCCCCCTCGGAGTTCTATCGATTTGTCGAAGAAATGGAACCGATCGGAACTGAAATGAAAGAGCTACGGGGCTCGGAAATTTCGTTTTTTAAAATTAGCATATTTTGTATGAAAAAAATTTTATTTCTCAGAAATCGTTAATTTTCTTTGGAGTTCTATTGGCCCCCCTCGGAGTTCTATCGATTTGTGAAAGAAACGGAATCGATCGGAACTGAAATGAAAGAGCTACGGGGCTCGGAAATTTCGTTTTTTAAAATTAGCATATTTTGTATGAAAAAAATTTTATTTCTCAGAAATCGTTAATTTTCTTTGGAGTTCTATTGGCCCCCCTCGGAGTTCTATCGATTTGTTGAAGAAATGGAATCGATCGGAGCTAAAATGAAAGAGTTACAGGTGTTTAAAATTTCGAAATTGTGTAAACTTCATTTCGTGTTTTCAGCACTTTAATCAGCGGAACTATTTTTTTTATTAATAGGGAACTCTAGAACTATTGGAGGGGCTACCAGAACTCCGCTTAAATTTTCAAAATTTTCATAATGGGGGGCCAACTTCACATACATCAAAGTCGTTGCGAGCTCAATGATAGTGTGGTAATCAGAGTGAAAATACATATGTTGAGGTGGTTATATGGATGACAGGAGATTTGTCACGCAAAAGTTCTATATATTGTTTCATGATAATTTTTTTTATATTGTAGTACGGCATATATGTATGTAGTATGTACTACACTTCGCCTGATGTGCGGTTCATGAACTACTGTTACAGGCCGCAGTCGCATCTGATATGCCCGTTTAAGGAGATCAATGTGAACAATTTTTTTTTTATCGTAGCTGTCGAGCTATGACAACACTTCGCCTGATGAAAACTGTAGTAGCAGTTGTTTCTATTCATGGGCCGCACTCTAGCTTTACATCAGGCGGAGTGTTGTCACATGCCGAGCTAAAATAAAATAAAAAAAATTAAAAAATAACCTGCCTAAACATTATTCATATAAACAGTGTTCCGATTACATATATTCTATTATTGTTATTGTGTGAAAAAAGGCTCGAAACCCACCTCAACTCAACTTGTATGTGTGAAGATTTTTCTTTTTAATTTTCATCAAATTAATAATTATTTCCATCATCTTTTAATTATAATGATGTATCTTGTGATCGTGATGGATTAGTGGACATTTTGCAAGCCACAGAAGCTAATCAACTAAAGTGAGAAGTTTGTAATCAGATTGATTGACAACGGGACGGACAGTTCCGGCTAACAATGCTTTTCACTAATCCATAGTGGAATTAGTTCTGTGTGCATTGCATTTATTCTCAATATGAGTAGGCAAATGTGTTTTCATTGTAGCTTGACATATGACAACAGTCCGTCTGATGTAAAACTGGAGTAGGTACGGTCCATAAACGGAAACAACTGCTACTATAGATAAATTTGTACAGACAGCAGTCGCCTCCGCTATGCCGGCTTGATGAGACCATCCAGATAAAGACGAATGCACACTCCTCTCGTTATACCAGGCTACTTCTAAACTGTTTTCGAAACGCGACACTTTACAGGGTTACATTCGAAAGTGGTGGTATTACCCCAGGACGACAGTCTACCTACCACTCTTTAATCGTGTCTATAGGCACTGAGCGACCAAAGTATATATCAATCTGGATAGTAAACATTCAAGCCGGCATAAGGGAGGCGACTGTTGCCTGTAGAAATTTATCTGTAGTAGCAGTTGTTTGCGTTCATGGACCGCACTCTAACTTAACATCAGGTGGAGTGTTGTCATATGCCGAGCTATAATAAGAAAATCTGATCATCGGACATTATTTGGAGTAGGTATATTACACGTTTACAATTTATAACATTTTTTCACAATTTTTTTTGCCTTATTTTGTTTGTAAAATTTTTTGAAATCTACAAATCTCTATTTGTAACTAAAAACCTGCTCAAAATATTCCTGTTCGATCGAACTTTCTGGAACTATGTTTTGATTTAGCTTTTTGTTCATAAAGCTATTCCATGTGATATATATTTTAGCTGTGAAATTCGTCTATTCACAATATTTTTTATAAAGTTAAAAACTTTATTCTACTCACTGTTTCAAAATGGAAATTTGGTAGATATTTCGTGTAAAATATTTTCATTTTATTTTATCATTGATATTAAATCATTATGTGTATATTTGAACCTGATAAATAAATAAATAAACTTTGGAAAACGTGATCGTCATCGTTAACTTCTCCCCCTATTAGAGCGACATCCAGTTAATTTCTACAGAAGTTCAGCATTCACTTTAGTTTTTTCAGAATTTCAGATTTGTCAGGGAGTTTCAGATTTGACACGTATAGAGGGCGACCATGCGACCTCGGTAATACCTCGACTTGTTCCGAAAGTATCTCTGTAACAGACCGAGATGGAGCCGAAGTGCCGATCAACTTTTTTTTTCCAAAATTTTGTTTTTTTTACAAACATAGCGTGCGAAAAAAGCTGGTTTTATTTCTATATTTAATACTAAATACAAATATTTATTTTTTTAACAAAATATAAAAAAGCTACGATAATCTGAAGCACGTTACCTAAATAAATAAGTTGCAAAGATTTTTTTTATTAAGCAATGCATTTGAGATAAGGTAAGTTTGCGGTCCGGGTTCAATGGGTTTAATAGAGGTCTCACCTTACGATATTACAGTCTCCCAGGCAATTATGGTGCTCTGCGGTCAGGGCCACCTAATGACTACCTAGCTGCGTCCCTCTCCGAGCACACATTCTGAAACTACACGCTCAAAGTCACTAACGCTTTAGTTAATTTTGTCGTTTAATTATTTAAGTTTTTGAACGTTTCAAAGTATAAGTCAGTGAATACATAGTCTTTATATGTGGTTGCTAACATTTTTCTGCGGATTATAGAATGAAGAAATATACATAGTAGGTAAAAAAAGTACTTTTTGGAGAGAGCAAATAGTCCAACTTGTGTTCTTAATTTATCATATGATTCTACAACTACATAACACGGCTTGGGAAAGCTTCTATCAGTGATAAACTGGCGGCCGTGGTCTAGTGGTAAGACGCGTGAACTCACGATCGATGAGACACGTGTTCGAACCTCGCTAATCGCAGATCTGAAATATAATACAATACTATATATTAAGGTACGATTGGCAACCCTATTAATAGGGTATATTATAAAATGCGCAATATTCCTGTAATCTTTATCAGCCTTACTACATAGTATACAACAGTAAGCCCATATAAGAAGACTAATGTGCCCCATAGAGTGCAGTCCATGAACGGAAATAACTGCTACTATAGATAAATTTCTACATGCAGGAGTCGCCTTCGCTGTGCCGGCTTGAAGAGACGAATGTGCACTGTCCAGATTGACAGTACATTCTACCTCGTTATACTAAAGTACGTATAACATAGTTATATTGGTACCGGTCGGAATTTAGCGAGGTTTGAACACGGGTCTCATTGATCGTGCGTTATACCGCTGGACCACGGCTGCATACTTAATTTTAAGTTAATGCCGAAATGGTTACTTTCCCGGTTACACTTTGAAAGTGGTGGTACTACCCCAGGATGGCAGACGGGGCTGATCATTCATGAGTCACGTAACTCGGCTTAGTAAACGAATTTAAACCGGAGATTTGCTCTACAAAAACACATATTGGTATAAAACTTCACTAGGTATATTTTAAATAAACATAAAAAGATAAACTCAAATAAAGGCACATGAAAACAGTTGTGCAGTACGTTATACATAGAACTGCAATGAACATTGAGTGTCAAATAACCGCCCCACTTTCTAAATAATATGTATTCTGTGGTTTTCTGATAAATTCACTTTATTTTAGAATTGTAAATGTTGAAATGTACAAAGAGATTGTGGTTCTTCTCATGTGAAAGGTACTTAAAGTTTAGGGTAACTGGGGGACAAGTCTTGAATGTAGTAAACTTAAAACGTATAGTTTGCGTTACGTTATTGCATTATCGTAATTTTTTGTATAAAAGAGTGCATTGTCACTAGATGCACACTCGTCTCCTCAGGCCGGCATAGCGGAGGCGACTGCTGCCCGTAGATATTTCTCTAGGGTAGTAGGTGTTTCCACTCATGGACCGTACTAGCTTTACATCAGGCGGAGTGTTGTCATATGCCGAGCTACAATAATATGTAAGTTATACATGTATTATGCAAAGTGTAAAAAGAGATGAGTCATGCCCGTGAACCAGAATTTTTATTTTTGAGATATTTTTTTGCGTAATTTTTACATGAAAATCCTAAAAATGCAATAACGGAAATATTGGTAGTGTAACACGTGGATATAAAGGGATTGCTTCATGTCTTTTTACATCGGGTCTTCTTACGTCATACGTACATATTAAAACTCTTTTAACTGCAATAAACACTTTTTCACAAAGCAAAAAGGTTTGCGTATCATGAATAAGTGATCCAAAAATGAGGTTATTAAGATAGGAGAGATTTTTTAGGCTACACAATTCATTAAACTATACATTAAAATTGATTAAAACAAAATTAATTTTTACCATGCTGGGGTTACTAAAAGGGAAGAGAAATTATGATAGTCGTACTCTTAGAGTATGACAATATTTATTATACTCTATGGTTGTATTTTCCATACCTCGGAAATCATACAGTCTTATTGGACTAAACTTTCAATAGCCCTCAATCTTAAACACGCTACTTATTTTACTACTAATTTTAATTTTACAAAAATATTGTAGTATTTTCTTTTATTTATCTTCAATTATCAGGGCTTGGAAAAACGTAATGATGCCCCTGCAATCATCAGTTTGCCTCTTAACTTAATGATTTAAACAGTTTTAATTTCAAAATTATCACAAGAATAGACCACTCGTCTTAATACTTACTTACTTACTTAGCTCACGCCCTGTTCCCACTGGTGTAGGCAGAAACTATGGAGCGCCAGCGACTCCTCTCTCTACATACCACTTTCGCTTCGACCACATCCATTACTCCCCTCATGCATGCACGTCGGTTGAGGGTGCTCCTCGTCTGACCCTTTCTCAGCAGTTGACCGATCTGACTGAGAAAGGTCTTCCTAGGGCGCCCCCTTCCAACACTGCCATCCACTTTCGCACAATAGATCTTTTTAGTTAATCTCCTTTCATCCATCCTTTCCAAATGACCGAACCACCTTAGCATACCCCTTTCCACTCTGGTCACAATACTGTCCTTGTCACTCGTCTTAATAGACAGTATCAATTGTAAATCATTCGGATCAACCGTGAAGATTTGAAGGGTTATTCTATTAAAAAATATGTCATTAAAAGTTTGTAGCTATACTAAAAAAAAAATGTTCGGCTACGGCATATGTGTAGAATTAGATACTGCTTTAAAACATAATGTGTCCTATTGGATTCTAGCACAAGAATGGTATTGAAGTATACTTAATGCGTTAATTAGTAGACTTATTAAAGCAAAAAGGTCGGCAACAATCTAGCAAAACAGAAAGCCCTCTTTTCAGTATTTAAATTTCTATATTACTTTTTAAAAATACTTATTTAGGCAGTTACTTTGTATTTTTCTGTGATGTACATTTTAATTATATCTTTTGTTTTTTTTTAAACGATGATTTAGATCCTAGATTGTTTTTAATGCTTGTGGGTTTGTTATCTGAAATGTAGGTATCTAAGTAATTATTTTGTCTGTACCTGACATTACAACTTATTATCTTAAGTATAGATATAGATTCAGACAATGTAATTACAATTTTCTGGCATATTCAAATATTTTCTATTTAATATTGTATTAAGTCCTTGTAACTAAAAGTCAAATTAAGAAAAAAATATATAATAGGGCGTCAACCGCACTTTCTCATACTTGTTTGTGCAAGCTGGATTGTGCAGGCAAATAGCCAATAGTCAAGACGCGCAGTCCAAAAATTATATTGATCTTCTCGAAGGAGTAGGAATTTGCAGCTCAACATTATGAATAATGTGGTTCGTAGTTTTGCGCGAGCAATGAACGCGCAGGCTATTCCGCGTGCTTGTCTGTACAGTTTTGTTTCCTTGTGTCAAAACGGAGCATGTAGCCATGCTCTGAGAGTCATATTATAAAGTTCGATTACCACTGGCTCACTCGCTGACTGACTGAAATCATTCTTAAAGCACTTGCAGGGAGGTAAGCGAAATGAAACTTTTTGATACGTGTGGAGGGGGTCCATGTGACCTGCGAAAAAATACGACATGTTCTGGAAGTTCGCTCCGACCGGTTCCGGAACGGAACGAGATAGGACCAAAGTTCCGGAACAAAGGTTGTAGGAAATGCCCTCTAATTTCGATATTGATACTTTTTTTTCAAATATTTATTGATACTTTTTTTTTTGAAACTACCCGTAAACTATAAAGCGCTCGCGAACCGTGCCACAAAAACTAGTTTATTGTATAATCACAATGAAAGTTGTCTCTGTGTCGTATGAGAGTATGAAGTAGCTATTATAATATAAAAGGTGCTGTAAAGACACTAAATTAACAGGTTAAATGCGACACTTTCTGGCAGTTAAAACCAAGTTAAACGTCATGATTTACATTGCTTTAAAGAGGTACCTATTAAAAGTTTTTTTGAGATTGCAACTCCTTTAACACTTTCCATTCTAAGTGTAATAAATCAGAGCTAACCGCGGCAGCTTTCGCGTTATGACTTACTCGTAAAATTTACATTTAAAAGTTAATTTTCTCGCTCCGGGGGGTTAGAGGCAATCGGTTAATCTTGAGTACTCTCATGTGCTAGTTTGCAAATGAGTCTTTCTCTATGCTTCGACGTCTGAAACTTAGATTGAGTAAATTTAATCGAGATTGGCGGTGACTTGACTAAACTAAATTCTGAAAATAAATATGTTTATAGTTAACGTCCCGTAATATTTAGTAAAATAGTATAATAAAAAATAAGGACACCACCACCGTCCACATTCGTCTTCTGAAGCCGGCATAGAGGAGGCGACTGCTGCCTGCTCAACATCAGATGGACTGTTGTTTGAGCTATAATAACAAAAGTATAGTGTGATACTTGGTTTAGTAAAATGAAAATAATTTAGTTAATACGTACCTTTAGAAAGTGCGGCGAATGTTTACAGGTGTAAACATCTCGTAAAATTCGAAATGTAAGAGTAAAATCCTTGAGCAAAATGAACGAATGAAGGAAAGGTCAAGTTGTAACGTTCTATGGATGTTGATGAACCAAAGGAAGTGTGTCAAGTCAGTCAAGTGTCAAGTAGAGGAAGTGGTGGATTCCTTGAAATGAAGCGTGATTTGTTTTGCAAAGATATGTGGAGAAAATTTTCCTCCGCAATTTTATGGATGTCTAGTATACATACCTAGTTCTTTATAGGTATAAGTCAATAAAATTTCTAACCAAATAAGAAAGGTAGCAAGGTTTTTAGAGTAGCTCGACACATAACCACACTCCGCTTGGCGGTAGAGTGCTATAACAACTGTTGCCACAGAGAACTTCTGCTCCCCTCCACTATGCCAGCTTTAAGAGACGAGTGCGCACCGTTCGTTAACAAGACTTTTTTTATTGTAGCTCGGCATGTGACAACACTCCGCTTGATGTAAAGCTAGAGTGCGGTCCATGAATGGAAACAACTGTTATTACAGATAAACCGGTGCGGGCAGCATTCGCCTCCATTTTGCCGGCTTGAGGAGACGAGCATGCACTATCTACATTGACAGTGCACACTCCTCTCGTTATACCTGGCTACTTTACACTACAAGGTTACTTCACGGGTGTTATATTCGAAAGTGGTGGTACTACCCCAGGACGGCAGACTGGACAAATAATATAAAAATACTGGTGGTATTTATTTATTAGTAGTAGTTATTCCTTACCACTCATGTTTATTAATAATCCTGAATAACAAAACTTAAACTCGAATTAAAATACTCGTAGAAATTCAATAAACTCCTATAACAAATATTTTGGTTCGATTTAGTTCAATCGTGAATACGTAAGCCAACAATGGACATTTCTCGCTGAATTTCTACAGTTTGCAAACGAAGTGTGGATTCAGACGACCAACCCTTAAACCAGGGTTTGGGTCCCTATTTTCAACTACATTATTATGGTACTACTTTATTTAGAACCGGCCGTGGTCCAGCGGTAAAAGTTGTACACGATCGATGAGACCCGTGTTCAAATTCTGACCGGTACCGATGTAAGAATATACTTTGGTCGCTCAGTGCGGGTTTGATATAATAAAGGCATTAATTAAAGAGTGGTAGGCAGACTGACGATGGTTATTACCCCAGTGTCCTGGGGTAATACCCACAAAGTGATCTAGTAAAGTTTCGGGGTTGCAAGTATCCAGGTATAATAAAAGAAGTGTGTATTGTCAGTCTGGATGGTGCATATTCATCTCCCCAAGCCGGCATAGTGGGGGTGGTATTAACAACAGGCGAATTGTTGTTATAAATGCAGAGATTCTGTAAATATATGTATACCAATCAATCTATTTGTAAGTGAAAACTAAATTAGAATCTTTACAATAGCTTCTAAGGTGTTTATCCCCTATTATTTTTTATAATAATTATTATATGTATGTGTTTTAAAACTGGGGACTTGGGAAAATGGGACAAATCTTTAAAACGGGTCGAAAAGCGACGTGAAGTTGAAATATTTCAAATACGACAGACGAATAGTGAATTCAGTTAGTTTGCCCACTCGCAGACCAAACTTACTGAAGTCCGAACCTGCATACGAGTTGCATGTTGATAAACGTAGGAAGCCACCATGATGCAACCGTCGCTGTACGCGGAAATCATACTAATTTGCTTTTTTTATCGAACACGTACGAATGGTATGGAGTTACCGGCTATTTGGTATGTTCTGAATGTACATTTACACTGTTTTCTAAGATTATTTACATTGGTGACTTTAGGTTGTTATTATGATTAGTTTTTTGTTTTATAGTAATGTTCATTGTTAAGCTAGAGTGTGGTCCATGAACGGATACAATTATAGCAGATAAATGTCTGCAGGCAGCAGATTGACAGGGTACACTTCTTATTATATCTGCCTACTTCCAAGTTCATTCCGTAATGAGTCTAGGTTGCTTCACGGGTAATATGATGCGAATAAAAATTAAACCGGTACACTGGTAAGATTGTTTGCAAGATTACACACGTAAAGAACAAGAAGTAAATCTTATTATTATTACAAGACAAAATAAAAATAATAAGAACAATGGAGCTGAAATATTTCTGAAAGAAGTAAAATTGCAACTTTTCAGCGCAAAAATTGTCCTAATACTTATAGAAAGGGGACAATTTTCTGTAGTTACAGACTATAAACGACACGAAGTTAGTTCACTTTAAAACTATAATTATGCCGAAGTCTATTTAAGTTCCTGTTCTGTGGTGTGCGCAACTTCAAAATTGAACTATATCTTCATTACTTTATGTTGAAATACACACATACATAAATAGTCCACTTTGACAATTATTTATTTATTACGTTTCTCGCTCTTTTTATTTCAAAACTTCCGCGCCATTATATTGATACTTAAAATGATGAATGCTTATTGCCCTGGAAGTTCTATTTTGACAACAGATCCTCCTCTTATCCCTTGGTTTGCCAATGGATTAAGGAGGGTACATTTAAAATTAATATTTAGATTACATTACCCGTCACCCCTAACTCTGTCTTCTGGCGTCGTGGAGGATGTGCACCATTTGATGGTGGGATGCTCTGATAGTCAGAAGGAAAGGCATCGATGAAGAAATATAGGCTCAACAGTCTCGGTGTCGGTTAACTCAGAGTAATCTGACTGAAACGATATCGCACGTGTGTTTGGAGTGTAGCAGGGTTGTTTCTTGGGACCCCTATAATTTATTTGCTTCGATTGTTTAAGCTAGAATAAGTTTAGTTTCGCTGATGTGCCTTATGGGACAAATTCCTTAAATATATATTTTATAGCGACATCAATGGGGTTTTTCTACTACTCGTATACATCTATGGATTCAATAAGAAATCAGCAAGAAAGTAGTAACATCTCGGTTTGCAATGTTTTCTGTGAAACAAAATGTGTCTTCGGAAGTTCTTCTTGCAGTTTTGTACCGAAGAGAAATGTCAATATAGATTTATAAGATACTCCCAATATTACGTCATATCTATATCTATCTTTCTTTATGTATTTACGTTCCTATTTCCCATAAAGGTAGATAGCATATTGATTCTAGCAGGAAAATTCAAGGCAATATTTATATTTGTAGAAGTACCATAGACATGTGGAAGTATTTTTTTTATTGCATTTGTTAATTATTAAATTATGATGAAAACTTAATAGAAAAACATTCTGGGACTAAAGCCAAGGGCCAATCGACAGTTGTCATTTGATCGAATCGAAAATCAAATACATTTTGTTTTCGATTACTGGCGTTTTACGTGGCCGTATCGAAATTCATTCTATCGTTCCATGGGCCCTTATAACTGGTTTTACATATTACTGGGTTGTATTGTAAATACAATAATACTATTGACTAGCAGAAATTTTTAATTGACGTTTTGTTATCTACCATATCGCTTAATGTAATTATTAGTTATTGGTTTCCCGAAATAAATAAATAAAAAGTAAACATTTTATTATTATATTTACGTGTACGGTTTTATAATTACGTGTTCTTCTTCTCCCGACCCATAGGGTGTCCAAGTTTGGGGTCAATAATGTTTCGTAAATACATTTATTACAATTATATTAAGAAATATCTTATTAATTAGTAACATCTTTAACCACACGACAAAGGCTGTTGTTGGCATTGTTTTAATATAAAATAATTTATGATTCGGGAATTTAGGAGGGAACAAACAGAATTTTTATTAAAGAAGAGACAAAAATAGTCGTTAACATTAATGTATGTAAATGCTTACTTGTTATGGCAGCATTCTTTATTGTAATATTACGCTAAGGAAAAATGTCCTCGCCGAAAACACCTGAACCCATCCAACGCCCAGTATTAACAACATTCATTAATCTTAATACAGATTAACGACAACTTTTTTTATATACGCCTAATGTGAAGCTACCACAGAAATATGTCTGTACCAGCTGCGCCGTCCATTGACAGGGCACAGTCCTCCCGTTATCCGGTTACATCCAAGCTGATCCCCAAAAGCGACTTGCTTACATTGGTTGTTGTTGCTACACTTGATACAATATTTGAGGTTATTATTATATTAAATGATTTAATAATTGATGATATATGTTTTTTTATGTAGTAAAAATCGTCTATTGATTGGGAAATTATGTGTTGATATAATTAAAATGAATTAATAAAAAATAACATATTATTTTAGAATATTATCTCGTTACCAAACAATTAGGTGTCAAGTGGGCCTAAAAATGGGCATTCTCCTTTAATATCTTAAATAACAAATTAAATAATATGACCGTTAGTTAGTAGTGTTTGATATACCAACCCGAGTGTAGGAAGAAAAAATCTAACAAGTTATTTACCTATTTAGACTTTGAATATTTTTTTCATAATTCATATATTTTAAATTAGAAAAAAGTTCTCACCTAATTTTGAGGCATTTCACAAATTCGTTAAGGGATAGCGAATCGATTATTACACATTATTAACTAATTCTACGATGGGCACATACAATTGTACTTTGTCTGGGCCGATACTCCTACTCGCTGGTACTTAATATACATTTGTTGCTATATAAGTATTTAAAGGAAATTTTTTTTTTTATTGTAGCTCGGCATGTGACAACACTCCGCCTGATGTAAAGCTAGAGTGCGGTCCATGGATGGAAACAACTGCTACTACAGAGAAACCTGTGCGAGCAGCAGGTCTCATCGATCGTGAGTTCACGCGTCTTACCGCTAGACCACGACCGCTCTTATTGATGATTAAATTATGATGAAAGATGAAAAAAAATATGAGTTGCGTCAGTTAGTAACGAACTCAAATGTAAAGTAGAGTTCGTTACTATTAATTGTGATAAAAATGGGTTCGCCAGCAGTTGGATGAGCTGCAGATTGAAACGGTGAACAAATGAATTTAAAGTGCTTATTGCTATGGCTGATGACGTGGCTTCGATCCTCATCTCATCTCAGGCTGTTGTGTGCTTGTTTTTTTTTTTTTTCATAATTTATTAATAACAATTTTAAAAAATTTGAATGTGTGATTTTTTTACATATCTGCACATATCTGTTAAGTAGAACAATATTTGTATTTTTTTTGGTATAATAAGGTCTTTGTGATATTCCACATATATGCATGTTAATATCCTAAGCCTTCATCCTCATTAGCTAGATTCTAATTTCCTCTTCAGGAAATTAAAGGTGCTTGGGAAATTGTGCCCGCTTGACACTGTCACAACCAAGTTTCCGTATTTAAGAACTGACTGACTCTCATTACACTTTTGACAGAGATTTTCTGTTCACAAGTTGACACGTGGAATTGTTTTAGACTAAGTAATGTTTATTTACGTAAACAATTTAAACATTAAAGTGTTCAAGAACGCCTAAGCGCGGTAATAACAGAAGAAGCCTGTACAGTGCACTTTTGACTCCTCGGGCCGGTATAGCGGAGGTGATTGCTGCATGAAAATATTTCCTAGTTGTTTGGAATACAGAGTATAGGTATATACAGAGGGTAAAAAAGATAGATAGCAAATTTAACCACGTATCAAAGCCAAACTTTTTGCAAGTGATTTTTTTAAAGATTTTTGAAGACATTTAGGTGCAATGCACGCGTAACATCGCTAACACAAATACGCTTGCCCCTTTATCAATCATCGCATTTACATTGCTTGTTTTTGATATTATTTTATTTTAACAAATAATGGTACCATGAAGCAGTTGATATTGAATTTGAAATGAATGATGATTGAAATGTAAAATAATGATACAATTTTAAAATATTATTATGATTTCAAAGAAATACTTTCATCACATCAGCATGATGTATACAACTTTTAGTCGCGTTTCGGGAATAGTTTGAAAGTAGCCAGGTATAAGAGAGGAGTGTGCACTGTCAATCTAGATGGTACATGCTCGTCTCCTCAAGCCGGCATAGTGGAGGCGACTGCTACCCGCACAGGTTTCTCTGTAGTAGCAGTTGTTTCCATTCATAGACCGCACTCTAGCTTTACATCAGGCGGAGTGTTGTCACATGTCGAGCTACAATAAAAAAAAAAAAAGTTCACGGGATGGCTATATTTATGTCAAATAGATAAATAAATAAGAGAAATAAAATGATATTGTTAAAACAATGTATCAAAAAAAAAAGAAAAATGATAATGGAGATATTTGATTAATTGAATAAAGATATCAAAGTAAAATAATAAATAATTCTTTGAATAAAAATATTCATGAAAATGTTAGGCTTCACTTACTAATAGATATTACATTGAAGATCAGATAAAAATCCTCTTAAGCTTTATTTTCAATTACTTAAAAACCTCTTTCTGAAAATGACTATAGAAAACATTTCAGCGATTGACTTCGAATAATAAAAATGAAATTAAAACACAAAATGAAAAATTTAATTACGATTTCAATTTACATATTTTTCATCGAGTTGCCTAATTTAATTTTGTATTTATACCTTATTCAGGTAAGCAAAAAACTCATTGTAAACAAATAGCTGTAAACAGAATCCTTTATCTCACAATTAGTGTTTAGAGTGATTGATTACCCACAGCCGTTCGTTTTTCGTTCGATCGTATCTGTGAATATTAATTATTTCGTAAATGTCAACCAAGTAGAGTTTTGTTTACGATATTATATAAACACTGTTCTGAAAAGGAAAAACTTTCAATTTTTTTTTATAGTACTTGTATGTGTATAGTACTTGTATGTGACCAAATTCGACCTAGACAATGCATACTCCTTTGGTTATACGCGGCTACCTCCAAGCTAATCTCTAAACGCGACTAGGTCACCACTTGAAAGGATGGTACTCTAATTTACTGAAACTTTTTTTTTATCTAACCTCAGAGCAAGTCCTGCATGTCCGTAAATTTCGAAATCTTTATTTCTAAAATTATATCTATATTTACAATTACCTTTACATACAACCTCTTCTAAGATTATAAACGTAAAAGTAACCTTTTTAGACCTAATAAACGGCTAAATTGATTTCAATAAAATTTGGCAAATGATAGGTCAAAAAATAGACTACCTTTTGTCTAGAAGAAATGAAGAAGGTGAAGTAGGGCCTACGAAGTTAGGGGTAACAACCAGTAAACTGTATTACATATATATATTAGTGGATTGTAAAATGAATACATTTTTAAAGCGATTTGTTTACATTAATATTTTTGTTCGTCCGAATAAAGTATAGATGTTTAATTTCGATCCAATTTTGATGTCAATTGATATTGTTAACAAGATAGGAATTGTTAAGAGATAAATTCAACAGGTAATAAAATATGATGACAAGGATCGTATTATCGCATGCCGCGCAAAATCCTGAAATCTGTCTCGTAGCCCGAGAATAAAGGTCTGGCTGATTTATTGTTAAAATATCCTTGGCGCGTCTACAACCTTTATGGAATTATGTATTTACACAGGTAGATCAAAGCTTACGGCATCTAAAGAAAACACACAAGTATTGTTTTATTAAAAAAATGTTTTGTCAATTATTGTAATAATATGTAAAATAAAAAAATGTTGTATGTTTTATTCTTATGAGTATGAAATTATATTGAAATTAAACAAAAAAAAATCTTTCGCTTTGTGTACGGATGCTCTGACAACTAAACTAAACGTGAACGCTTTACGTGAAAACGTCAAAATTCCCTTATTATTTATAGAGAGTAAAAAGACATATCAATCCCATGTGTTCCTCTTATCTACCAATACTAAAATCGTTATTGCGAGATATTAAAAAGAAAAGATTTTTGAATAAAATCAAGCTGCAATGGACACGCAAAAATGTCTGTCAACTATGAGTTGAATAACCGTGACACCAACCGTATATCAATGGTTGAATTCACATTGCTTGTTTTTGCTTTAATATATTCTTTTGTATAATATAGTCTTTTGTTTTTTAAACAAATAATAGTACAATAATGTTATGTAGTTGATATTAGACCAATCAGATAACAAATACTAATAAAAAATAATTAATATAAATTAAATAATATAAATCAAATTGTGGAACGACCTTCCCAGTCACGTCTTTCCCCCTTCCTATAACATGGGATCCTTCAAGCGCAGTGTGAAGAGGCATCTCATTAAGCCGGCATAGCGGGCACGACTGCTGTTTGCAGATCCCCTTCTCTGACAGCAGTCGCCTCTGCTCATGGATCGCACTCTAGCTTAACACCAGGCGGAGTGCGGTCATATGACGTGCTAAAATAAAAAAAATAAAAAAGTATATCTTTTTAACGATAGTAACACAGTTATTTTTGTTTACGAAACAACTCTGCGTAGAGTTGATTTCGTGGAAATATTTAGATCACGTCGTTCGGATTATGGTCGGTGGGATCAGTTTAGGAACGTTTTCCACTCCTCTCAGACCAACGCTTCTGAAACTTTCCCTTCTAAACAAACTACCAAGAGATTAACAAAATCGGAGCTTACGACTAAATACTTTTTAAAGGTCAAACGGGACAATTTTCTTTATTCGGGAAATGGATCCATTATACCTAAATTATAACATCTATTAATGAAAAATATGCCGATTTGTTCTTCATAATCTCTATATTATAGTGGTAATATTAGTTTTATCATGTTCAACCGGAGTAATGAGACATAGATCAATAATTATTTAGAAGATAAATGAGTTCATAATTTAGGTTAGAACAGTGTTTCCCAATATAGAGCCCACGCCCCAATGGACTCGACACGAGTTGAACCCTTTCGCTCCGGGCCATTTAAATGCAACGCTAGATTTCGGTGCCTTTAACAAAAAAAACAATTTCTGAAATATTTGCGGTAAATAATTATTAGGTATAATTTCGCTAGACGAGACTAAAATATCAAGTGAGTGTTTGGCGTCTTCAAGTAAACTTCCCTGTGACAGACGGCTGTTTTTCGTTAACAATTTCCTAGTGATTTGTTCCTAAAACCTATCATTTAAGTTTCTTAAGTGAAAAATTCAATTTTTTTATATTAAAAATTATGTATGTTACATATAAGCTAAGGTGGGGCATTGCTTGGGAAACACTGGGTTAAAAGTTTATAGTATAATCTATTGCACATTTACTATAATACATTGGTTATTATTCTTAAATGTAATATGATCTCAATAGACATGAGGCCCACAAACGAGGATTTCCTTTTATTTTTCTTATGTAGACCATCGAATGGTTGTGATGCCTGGGCATCCATTCCATTTTCGTACGAAGCAATTATGCGTTTAATTATAATACTATTAATTTTTTATGTAGAAATTTATTTGTAGCAGCAGTTATTTCCGTTCACGGATCGTACTCTAGTTTTTCATCAGACGATGAAAGCCGAATTTTTGGAAAGCCGAGCTACAATAAAATAAAAAATAGAGACCTAGGTAGAGGAATAGAGTAAGTAGATCTTTTATTTGGTCCTAAAATATCTAAGTTTAAATTTGTGTTTGATACGCATACAATGAATAAATAAAATGTAGTAGGTGTGGTGGATGGGGAAGGGAGAAAAGAAGGGGCTTAATGCGTTAATTTTATTTAATGTTACATCTCTCCCGAACGCCTTCAAAAATCCGAATTGAGAGAGCGCACTTACAATCCAATTTGTTGAATATTGACTTTGGATTTTAATACTTTATTATAAAGGTTCTTGTATTTTTAAGTAAGTATGTATAAGTATATAAGTGTATATATTATGTCGAACACATTGCTGAGTATGCGCTGTCAACTGTATAGCGGAGGTGACTGCTGCCCACAAGTATTTCTATTCTACATTCCAGCTTAACATTAGACAAATCGGAATGTCTGAAAATACATAGTAAATGTGATGATTGATTTTATATACATTAGATTTATCGAAAATTTTGCATGCCGCTAAATGTGGCGAAACATGTGAACAAATTGTAACCCATTTAATAACACCATGCTTACTAACACCATGTTTCACGCAATAAAGTTTATTTCATTTCATTTCATTTCATGATTGGATCAGATACAATAGAGATTTAATTTCATTAAAATTTCGCGATATACTGCGGGTGAACTAAGAATATATTAGTCAATTAGTCAAATATAGTGTCAAGAATGCGCCCTCTGCTGGCATCTGGAGTGGTCCAGACTTGGTTCGGTTGACCAATCGTGGCGTTGAGTATCGGCTTTCGGTGTTGCCAACCCAATTTTAGAAGTGAATTTATTTGAAAATTTCTTTTTTTCTTTATTATTTTTTTTTAGTTTTGTTTTAAAAAATTGCTCGTAAGCGTTTTGCTCACGAAAGCGAATGTTTTCTAGGTTCTTGTGAGTAAATTAAATAAAGATTTTTAAACCGAAGTTGACGCTAAGTCAAGTTAAACGTAACTACAGTATAAACGATCAATTTTCATTGAATATTGTTCAACGTTAGTTAGTTTTGACATAATATATTATGGATATAAATGAAGGAAAAGTAGTATGTAAGAAGCGGTTTATCCTTTAGACAAACTAGGCACGCGCCCTAGGCACGCGAAGTAAAGAGCGCGTACGGAATCTTTAAAAGGAAAATTGATTTTAATACATCTTACATAGAAATTACAGTCACAGAACGGATGGACAGTGGGCGTCTAAACTTAAGAAACAAGACCCAGGATCGAAAAGCGGAAAGTAGACAGACAATCAGGCGGGTGGAAGGACGATATTGATAAGGTCGCAGGGAAGCAGTGGATGTGAAAAGTCGAAAACCGGACAGAATGGCGTGCAACGCAGGAGACCTACACCCAGCAGTGGGTCACCAAGGGCTGAAGAAGAAGAAGACATAGAAATTACACAAAAATTACAATGTTTTCGATTTTTACAGTATTTTTTCAGTTGTATTGTATTTTGAAGTGATTGATTGATTGAGAAAGAAAGAGAGGTAAGCAGACAGTTTGTGGTTTTAGCTCAGTCTGCCGACCTGGCCTACCACCACTTCAAGTGTAACACTCTTACCTGCCTCCTACCTAAAGTAGCCAGGTATAATAAGAGGAGTGTGCACTGTCAACCAAATGGCGCTCATGCGTCTCCTTAAGCCGGCATAGCGGAAGCGACTGTTGCCTGCAAAAATTTCTCTATAGTAGCAGTTGTCACATCAGGCGAAGTATTGTCATATGCCGAGCTACAATAAAAAAATGTTTAGTTTTATTTACAAAATTATCTAACACAAATTACTGTAATAATATTATGGTCTATCTCGGCAGCTTTATCAGCAATTGCAGCGAGACGTTCGTGTCGGGCTCCGGTAGTAGTAGCCTATCTTCACAAGGTTAGTCTCCTTTTACGACGTACTTCCTACACTGGGAATTCTATTCTCCGTGCAGCCCCACTGGTATTGTTGCCACGTACCTGTTTAATATAACAAAAGTGTGCCAGCTGAATAAAATGCAAGTATATTGAACGGAGAATTGAAAAAGAAATTGTTGGTGAATTAATTTGTGTAAAAAATGGAAAAAACTGTCTCTATTTCTGCCTACTTAAATAGAAAATTTATTTGTACAGTACTGTGCACATAACTGAAAAACGGTAAATTGAAATTTAATCTATTACAAACTAAATAGAATATTTAGAAAGGTACCATTTGAAAATGTATTTTTTTTAATGCTTAATAGGCAAACGTTTAACCGCACCCTGCCTGATGTTAAGCAGTGATGCGGTCTAAAGTGAAGCACGCTTGCCTATACCTATTTACCCTTAACCTTAAGAGTATTGTACTTCTCGGGAAACACAGACACCGAGAGGGAGTTCCACAGAACGTGTTGTCGAAACGCCTCGTACGTACTTTAGGAATTTGGACCTTAAATGGATGGTCGTCGACCTGGACGTCCGATGAAAGAAAGGGGACGATAGAACCAAGTTGTGTAGCTCTTGCGCACACTCTCCGAAATGTATCCGGTAAAAGACCGATAAACAAGCGACGTTTCGTCGGTGATCAAGACTTTGTAGCCGAGACTTGACTAGAGTGTCATCGCCTATGAGCTTCTTGGCGCACTTCTCGATCGACTCCAATGCCGCACGTTGGTGTTTGGCAGATCCATCCCAAAGATGAGAGAGCAGTACTCCATGCAGGTCCCCACTTGCGCTTTGTAAAAAGTGAGGAGCTGTTCCGATGTGAAATACCGTCTCACCTTCGAGAGGATGCTAAGAAGTGCTTTTGACTCGATATACGAGCCAAAATTTAGAGTCGATGATAAGGCGACGCCAAGGAGTTCCAGACGTTCCGTTATCGGCCAAATTCAACCTGTATACGATTTTTTTTAAAGTAACTCGTGAATTATTTATGAACGTTATCGATTATATTTTTACTAATTTTTTACCTATTAAAATGCTCCATCAATCAATCAAATTCTTAGGCCCATTGGGATAGGCAGAGACAATGGAAAGCCACTTGCCACAATACTAACACAACTCTCTCGCTTCCTTCACATCCACAATTCTTTTCATAAAAGCTCTTAAAATGCTGTATTTCTTTATTAATAATATTAAACAGACCGAGCTGTGGTGGGATTCAAACCCACGTCCTATTCTATTTTTCTATCAGCAGTCCTTCAGCAGAGTTTTTGAGAAGGACTAATAATGAAAAGATAGAATACAGGGATTCCGAAGCGCGTGAGTGCCAATGAGTGATTAACTAGTGGTCAGAGCACCCGTGACCATCCGTCAAAAAACGGAGAGCATGGGTTAGAATTCCAGTGGATGTGTGTTGATTAGTATGTTCAATTTTTATAAACATTACTCGGCAGTGTATGTACGATATGTACGACAAGGTATCTACTCATTCCACATGTACATACTTGGCATAGTTTTTAGCCAAAGTATTGCTGTGACGTTTTTATAATAAGTGTACTAATAAAGATTCATAAATAAACAAATAAATATTATTATTGGACTATGAATTAAACCCATTATTATTCATCATTGATCATTATTCATCATTTATCATTATTATTACATTGTAATGGATCTTAAAATAAGATATTGTGAATAACATTTGTAATAGCGTTGTAAAATGTTTGATGCAGTAACTCGGGAGTCCGTGACGGTTTACATTTGTCTTCGGGAACGTAGCGGAATCCACTTCGTTCCCAGTGGGGTTTTCAAAGCAAGTTTACCGCGTCCGCGATAAGATATACTAGGAACCCTTCTCGCTCGTTTGTCATGACTACTTCAAACAGTTAACAATGTAAACGGAGATTTTTCTTAAATTAAAACTCTCCCAATTTATTTATGACACTCTCTCTTTGATGGATGGTTTTATTCTTTATGCTAATTAGATTTTTAATTTAGTTAATAATATTATTTTTTTAAATACCTTTCTTTTATTTTTTGGTAATTTTATTTTCTATCTAATTTTCGTATACGAAATTACTGATGTCTGCATTAGATTAGATTTGTTAATCGACCTAGGTCATTTCGTAGTTGAGCTTCGGCTTTACAAATAAAAAAAAAACATCATGGTTATTCATTTTGAAGATTTTGGGGGTGGTAGTTACGATTTTTTTTAAACGCCTGTACTAAGTTAGTATCACAGGCACTGAGCGACCAAAGTATTTATAAAATAGTCATTGGTCAGAATTTATCGAGGTTTGAACACGGGTCTCATTGATCGTGTAGTCCGTCCTCTACCGCTCGACGGCCACTCAATTTAATCCATGTTATAATTAAACTGTCTTATAAAGTGAGAAATAACACCCATCCCAACAACCAGATTATTTTAACTATCTTAACGAAAGTTAGAATTAACTTCCAGGCTGTTTGTTAATGTTATACTCCAAAAATTGTACAGATTTATAAAGTTATTTTTTGAAATTCAATTAGACAGGGTGTAAATGTAGGTGTTCCTTGTCATAGTAAAAAATGTTCTGGTAAAATTACAAACTTTTTTTTTCTGGCCCGCACTTAAAAGGAGAATGCCCATTCGCCTAAGAGAAATGGGCCCACAAATTTTTTTTCAAGTTTTTTTAGTTTATTTTGTAGAAAAATAAATTTATATTTCCCAACCCAAATTTCAGCACGTAAAAAACGTGTCAAAAATTTGACTAATATGTATATTTTTATAGGCCTTTCTTGAGGCTCGCGGTCCTTTGTCGTCAGTGACATTGTCATATGGGGCACTATTGGAGTTGGTGGTCTCCCTTCGAGCGCACGCCGGATAACGGATCTCACCCTGAGCAAACCTGGTGCGAACTAAAATCTGCGAAGTCGTCGCAAATAAAATACCTAAACAAATGCAGTACGTTATTTTAGTATCGGAAGGATTAGTTAAGTTTAGATTTGGGCTAGTCATACTATTACTCACGTATTGTGCCCACTGGGGTAGGCAGAAACTATGGAGCTCCAGCGACTCCTCTCTCTACATACCACTTTCGCTTCGACTACCATCCATTACTACATCTTGCATGCACGTCGGTTGACCAATCTGACTGGGCTAGTTATAATGATTTTAAATACCAAGCCGGTATATACTTGTAGCATTATGATCTCCAGTGAATCATAAAGTTGATTTTTATATTGTGAAAGACAATAGTTCATTTGGTATAGATATAAAGTTCTACATTTTATTTCTGTTCGTTTCAATTGCAGCAATCAATGCCATTTACGATAGAACCACCACATATATTGAGAAGGGTGACAATGGATTTTGATTTTTTTATAGTAGTACGGCATGTGACTACATTCCGTCTGATGTTGAGATAAAGTGCTTTCCACGGGTTCAATTGCACCACATGACTTAACTATTACGTTCACGTTAAAGTAATGGGTAAGATTTTAAAAATTTACTTAAAAAAAAATCTGTCAGTTTTGACGCTTACTTTAACGCTAACCGTAACTAGCGTATTTTGGCTTAAAGTTAAATTAATAGTTAAACCAATGTCACTAACGTCAAGTGTATGAAAAGAGGCCAAATATGTTTTTCTATTAATTTTTCGAGAATATACTCCTAATTACATCAGCCACCTTTTTATCGATAATGATGTGAATTTACAAGATGGTGCAACGCGTGTGGAGTAAATGTAACCGTAACTGTTCAAGTCATCGTAATATGTAACAGTCAAAGTAACTTTAACGGGCAATTGGACCCTACGCGTTAATCTATGTGTTAGCACTGTTGGTATTACACGTTAAACGTTAACTCGAGCAAAACCTTGTATGTATTTCTAGTTTTAACGCAAGTAATGTTTATCGTGTTAATTATCGCGCAGTTGGATGCTAAAAGCTAACGCAGATGGAGTCATAGTAATTTGGATTAAAAATAATATGGTGTTTATTTAAATTATTTTAGTGTTGTGAAAAAGTCCCAGAATCGTAACGAATATTTGGTTATAGCAACTTGTTATCGGATACGTCCCTAGTTTTTCCTGTTCAAGACAAAGAACTATCAGAAGACTGGATTCCAAAACTAAATGGCGTCATTGTAGCCGGTAAAACAAAGAAATAACAATTATTATTATTTGGAACACAACATTTTTATCTAATAAGGAAAACTTGGAACACTTTTAATATGCATTTTAGGTACATATTCCTGTTATAATTGCATGTAATATCTAATAATAGTTGTTTACAAGTTTAAAATTTTAAAGAATTTAAATTCAAGAAATGTTCTGTTAGAAAATGTTAGTTTTTCCGGAATATTATCTTTAGTTTTTAGAAAGTAACATCTTGTAATCGAAATGTAATGCCACCAAACCTTAGAAAGAAATAATTTGTACAGGTACTTTGTTAAAACTAACTACAATTAGTAATTTTCAAAAGATTTTTTTTTATTCTCGTGCTAAACTAGTGCGTGTATCATTTTGATACCTACATTCAAATGCTGGATGGTCATCTGTGTGTAAAGCGGAGGATATTGGTTCGATTCTCACCTCATTTTTACAATAATTTAATATTAACAAATTAAGCATTTTATTAGGACTTAAATTAATATATAAATAAATTAAATAAATTTTAAATTGTATCTAAATATAAGTTATTTTAAATTAAAATACTTAACAATAATATATTATCCTATACCTTGTAATAATAAAGCGTTTTTTTGAAACTATAAAGCTTTTAAAAAACTGTTCTGCACATTTTTGTAACAAATACAAAAAAAAAGTTAAAACCTGGTGTTCTATTATTTTGACGTTGTGCTTTCGTCAAACGTAGAGGCGATGTTGGTTGGACCAGTTTTAATCAAAGCTCGTGCGACATGAACAGAAAACAAATTAATCGAGCTAGCTGTCGCCAACCAGAATCTATCAAGTCTACACGTTTGAGCACTCGATTCCACATCTCATTGTTCTACTAACCTAAATGTCATTTGTATAGATTTTCAGTGAAAAATTTCACACGAATTTGTTATTTATTTTGTTAACTCATATTTTTTAACCCATCACACAGTCCTTTATATATACAGGGTGTATCAGGCATCATGTAAAAAAATTAAGGTAAATATTAAGTGAGGGATGGACACCCTTCAAAAAATAAATTTACTAAATAAAAGTTCTCGTGTATGGTATTATCACAAAAACAAAAGGTCTATAAATGGACCGGCCGACGTGGACATCGAGCGCTACGAAAGTACGAAACTACAGCGGTCATAAAAAATAATTTATTGAGAAAGTAGTAGAACAAAAGTGTTTTAGTATAATTGACTTATTAACACAATGATTAGGTAGTTTACTTACAAAAAACAAAAATATCTTCGGAAAGAATCTATGATACTCATAACAGGTGCTCAAAATGGCGGCCATTTCGCGCTAAACACAGTGATACTTTCAATCCGCCTACGAAGTTCACCGCGGTCGTTGACCTCACCATTCTCTGTCAGAATACACGCGCCGCTTTATGTCTCCCCATAATTAAATATCACAGGGCGTTAAGCCTGGGGAGCGAGATGGCCACTCGCAAAATGTAATGCGGGCTTATACGGATGTAGGTCTTGCGCACGTAATAACCTCCACGCAAGATTTTGAACAATTCTTAATACGCGTCGTACGTAATCGTGTAGGATACCGTTCTCTCCACAAACGACGGGTAGCACTTAAATTTCCACCACTTTCTCCACACAAGAGAACGATCACAAAGTTCAATGTTCGAAAGTGACATTGTCGCGTTTAGTGTTATTTCGCATTCACCGCAAATCTTACGAATACGCGCACGTGTACACGGTTACGCGGCCATTCGGCAACTGACAGAATAGCCGTTGCAGGTGGCCCGCCACACGTCTTGTCGGCGCGAGATCAAAGGCGAGGCGGCAAAGGTTGTCGGCGTCAATCAAAGGCAAGGTCATTTGTTTGAGGCACCGCCCGACGACACAACGATTACACGTGTTTGTAGCAAATTACTCGTATGTACGTTTCTACAAGGAAAAGGTGGACATTTGGATAAAAAAAAAGTATTTATTTTGTAAATGAATTTCTGCTCAGAATCACTTACTGAGTTATCGCTTGAAATTTTTTACACGTTGCCCGATACACCCTGTATAAGAGTAGATAAATAGGTTTTTCCAAATACCAATTAATATAACCAAAAAAAACAAACAAAAACAAAATATAAAAAAAAAAAAAAAAAAAAAAAAAAAAAAATATATATATATAAAAAAAACCAAAAAAAAAATACCAATTAATATAAAAAACCAAAAAAAAAACCAAATAACAAATACCAAAAAATTAATATTTGTAAATATGTCTAAGTAGTTGTTGTATTAATTTTTAAGCTTTCCTTTAATATTAGTCTAATTTCTTATTTTAATGGTGGAGGTTAGTGTAATTAGAGTTGTTGTAGTATTAATTTGCTCTTAGTGTTAGTTCAACTTTTTATTTATTGGTGATGGTTAGTTTTTAAGAATAATATTTTTTCAGTATTTTATAACACCCAAAATTGGAGGAAAACCGTACGTTGGATCCACAAGACAAGCTTCGTCTAGTGTAAGTCCTCTAAACTTGATGTTATTAAAATTAAAATTGTAAATAAATAATCTTTTTTTTATTGATTTTTTATGATTTATTTTATTATTTATTATTATAAACCTTTCACTGTTAAAAAACTTTATAGTAAAAAAATACCAAAAAGGCGGATACAATATGCGTAACGCCGCTCCGCATTCTCTACTGTCATTCTCTTTTATTTGGGTATATTTCAAAGGCAGGTGGAATTTTTAGTAAAATATTTTACTCCGTCCCTATTTCGTCAATACGGACTATTGACTCTTGACATTTATGAATAAAACAATAATATTAAAATATAAAATAATTTATTAAGACAAAATTATTTATGTTTCTTATTTAAAATATGAATTTATAAGAAATAGTTATCATTGCAACAATTTTACTTAAATAAGAAAATAAATATTACTCGATATTTTTAGGAATATTTTACAGAGGTTCTAAAATATTTATGTGTAGACTTCAATTTGGTAGTTAAGACCGCTTCCTCTTTCACTCTTCAGTCTGATGTTGGCGTATGAAAAGCCTACACCACCAGCTGTGATTGACGCTGAGGCTTCAGTATGATCCAGGTCCCTGGCCACGATACCCTGAAAACAATTGAAAGATTTGTTATTATTACAATCATAGGCACATATAAATTAAGACTAGGAGCTTATTCATTTGTCGCCTATGCATTCCGAACTACCGGTCCGATTTCATTATTTTTGCGTTAGATTAGTTAACACGTTTATTAAGAAGAGTCTTTTATTCCCTAAATAAAAAATTCCCAAGACGCGGATCGAGAACGGGAACTATACATGACAATACAGGATATGAGTAAATTTTTGTTTCTTCGAGTGTTAATGTGTAATAATGGTGGATTAATAACCATTAAGTGTTCGTGAACGTGCGTGAGTGTGGGCAAACAATTCAAAAGAAGATAACCTGTGTTTCCATTTTCCCTCCAAAACTCCGTTGGAAGTTTCAGTAAAGATTCTACCACTTTACTGGAGCAATTATTGACTTGACTGTGACTTGACCTGACTGTTTGGTGTGATGAATGAATGACTCGCGATGCACAATGTTATTAACTTGATGCAAAAATATTTACTTTGACACTGGCAAATTGTTATACGCCATATAAAACAAAATAAATAAAACACATCTCTAATTGTTTTTTGTTTATCAAGTCGTTTGTTTTGTTTTATGTACAAGATTTATTTAATTTAATTATTTCTTTCCATTAAATAAGTTACCATTTTTATTTTAAATGCGTCTTAACAACAGACAACTTTAGAGCGTTGACATAATCTGTAACCTTGTTATCTAATTTTAACCTATCCTTGCACTATCGCATACAATTTAATTTACGACGTCGACAATTGATAATAAATATAATTTTACCATTCGTCAAAAACTTGTAATAATTTTTTACGTCAGTAATGTTTATTTTGGTGTCCATGTTAAACGCGATACGCTTCCATTCTTCTACGTCAGACTTCTATTTATTTCAAAGCCAGTTTAACTTATTGTCTTAAATAATTTTAAATGTTTCTGGCATATTTTTAAGTATAAATGCGTAATTATATTTATATTTAATTGTTTTTTTTTTATAATAATTTATAAAAAAATAATTAATTTATATATATTTAATTGCTCCTGTCTCCGCTTCCATCTCCCAATGGTTAGCTGGGAGAAAATGCCTAATGGTATTAAGCTCGCCATTGTACAACATTGTGCATTAAAGAATTATTATTATTATTATTATATCTGTTAAAAAGTAATCCTGTTCTAATTTACAAAAATATATCTAATTTACGTCAAGAAGCAAACATACGTCACTCGAATTAAATTAACTAAGGAAAAAGATATGTTTTACTATTTTGTCTTAATTTTACTGAGGTAGATGCAATTTCTATCAATATCTTTATAAACTAATCTCGTAAGCTTAACTCAAAACCTCGTATGAAACTTTTTAGCCATTCTTAATTAAAATCGGCTCAGTAGTTTAGCCATGAAGGGATGACAAAATCACGGTTTAAACATCTTCTATGTAGTAGTATACTTGGTAATGAGTTCATTAATCATTTCTGTTTATTTTGGGAACGGCTCTGATAAGCTGTGTTGTTTATTCATTGATATTATGTATTTGATTATAATCAACATTATTTACATTTTAATATTTATATTTACATATGGATGTAAAGTCAACTGCGAATATTAACCAATTTTCAAAAGTATACAGAATGTAAAAATACATAAAGCAATCGCTTGTACCAGAAGTTCTAAAAATCATGCTGATGCGGTTCTCATTTAGTAAGTTGTATTGGTCCCATATAAACTATACAATAGTATGTTGTTACCACATTACCATTATTTAGTAAATAATACAAAACATCGTTTATTGATAAATGTCTGGTGTAGTGAACGCACTTGTGTTGGCGACGTTACGCATCAATTGCGGCTTGATTGAAATAAATATTGCAAAACCATAAAAGAAGCTAATAAAACACGCTATTTATATTTAAATCCAATGATAAATATGACAAGCATTGCTAACAGATAAACCTTAAGGTGAAAGCCAACACCTGAGCGTCCATACATTTTGTTTTACCACATTGTTCGAAGCATAGCAGATTTATGTTGAAATTAAGATAACTTTCTCAGCACTAATTATTATCGCAAATTACTATAATAAACAAATAGCTACGGAACAGAATATATAAAATGCATTTAAAATATTTTAAACATTTTATATTAGTTATATTTCACAAGCAGCAAGGCCTTCATTACACTTGAAAGTAGAGGTGCTATCCCGGGCAAAACTAGAATGATACACACCTACAACTATTTTTGCAAACGCAATGTTTTTATGAAAAGGACGCAACAAAATATAATTTTCAGTCTAAGATGTGAAAGTAACCTGCCTTTCAACTCACCAGTCAACAGGATGTATAGATTGTGCAACGAAATGAACCACAAACTACTTTGTTTGGGGACTCTCTCAGAGAATGCATAAATAAATTTATAAAGTCTCTTCTGTATGTTAGGGAATAAGTTGTTAGTACGTTGTTAGTTCGAAATTCGTCTGTATTGTATTTTCTGTTTTATATTATATATTCTATTTTTTTCGTATTAACTTAAAAAAATATATATTTTTAACTATTTAGCTTTTGTTTTTAGACATTGAATGTTGTGCATATTTCTAATTGGTTGCATATCAGAAAAAATAAAAAATGAATTATATAGAGCGTGTATAATATGTTAACTGTTAATATGCCACTAAATAAATAATTTAAAAAAGTACCTAGGTAAAATTATAAACTCCTAAATACCATAAAACATAAATTTGTGTTTTGAAAATGAATATTCAGTGAGTTGCCTCGAAAATATAATTAAATTACAATGGTCCGTGTATGGAATTTTAATTTTTAGTAACGACCTTTTAATGACCTTGATTGTACGAAGAGTCGATTGACCTTGGCCGGGCCACGGTTAACGAGGATACCTCATGTGTTTATCGCCTTAAAGGTAAACATAGCTAATTGGGGTTCGCATAGACATCTTATTACCTTAATAATTTCACAACTTTGTAAATAACAAGACAGGTTTTTTTTAAATAAAAATATTCTACTCTTATCACTTTTGTGCGCAACTGTACTTTTTTCTTCGCTTTATTCGCCAATAGCCTACCTACATATTTCTGGGGTTGTCAATGCGCTAACCCAGTTTTGGCATGTCACCACAATCCGCCCGATGTTAACAATTGCTATCACCAAGAAATGTCTGCAGGCAGCAGTTCCATGCTCCATACCGACCCTGCTACTGCCAAGCTGATTTCGAAACGTCACTAATTCACGGTGGTAAATTTCAAAGTATTTTCAACCGAATTTTAACTACAATTAAGTACATTATTGTAAAATAGCAGGATGATATCATTTCAGTAGAGGTCAACAGGATGTGCACAATTTGCTCCTTTTAACGGACAACACAATATTTAATTAACTAACTCTAATACTCTACATAGTTAACGGAGTTTGTGTTCAAAACTGGTTTAGATAATATATTTTTAATTTAATTTTGGTTTACTTCACACACCATTTTTTTTTGTAGCTCGGCATATGACAACACTCCGTCTGGCGTTGTGAACGTAACAACTGCTACAACAAAGTTTCTGCAGACAGCAGTCGCCTCCACTATGCTATTAATAAGTGAGCCGTCTAATAAAAAAAAGTCCACGACCTTCCAAGCTACTTCTACAGCATGAGATCTTCAAGGGCAGTGGGAAAAGGCATTTACAAACAGGGCCATCTTTTAAGATCAGTGGGTTTTGAGCCCAGAGTAGGAAAGCCCCCCTACCAATAAAATATATTTTTTTTCTAATTATAAAATTAATACAAATACAATTGTCACGCCTTAATGTAAGTTAATATTTGTTCTAAATGCTTAATTTTGTTTTGTATGTATTTAAAGCAAGTAATTTTTTTTTAGGCTGCTTCTAAGAACTTGGAGGCACTAGACACGGGCTTCTTGGGCCTATGCCATGCATAAAGACGGTCTTGTTTACTATGCGATTACTGTTTGCAGATCTCCTTTTGTGATAGCAGTCGTCCCCGGTTACACTTTAAACATTAGTCGGAGTGAGAATCAAATGACAAAATAAAATAAATAAACATAGTAACCTTAATAATTTGTTGTCCAGCATCAGAAAAGAAAACTTCTTTAACGCGTTTCTTTAATGGAATAGCATTATATTCAGCTTTTTCTTGCCATATTAACCGTCCATTATAACTCGTACCGACAATTAAATCTTTGGCTTCACATAGAGCTGTTAAAGCTAAAACAGCTCCAAGGATAACGACTATATTCCTCATGGTTATGTGTGAACTGCACCGACGTTTGCGAACGACTGGATTGGTTTTATAATAACTTACGCGTGTGGAATGGTTAGTCATAATGTTTATACTAAACTGGTCAAACTTGTACGATATGTATCATTCGAATTACATAACAATATAAACACAGTTTTTCTTTGTTTTTTTTATTGTAGCTCGGTATATGATGTAAAGCTAGAGTGCGGTACATAAACGGAAACAACTGCTACTACATATAAGCACTATTAAAGGAGTGGTAGGCAGACTGATGATGGGTATTATCCCAGTCTGCTGTCATGGGGCAGTACCACCACTTTCTAATATAACACTCGTGAAGTTGCGTTGCACCTTGTCGCGTTTCGGGAACAGTTTTAAGTAACCTGGTAGAACAGAGGAGTGTGCACTGTCAATCTGGATGGTGCACATCGTCTCCTCAAGCCAGCCTAGCGGAGACGACTGCTGTCTGCCTAGTTACATTGGTACCGGACTAAATTTAGTGAGATTCCGCTCATGTGTCGCATTGTAGCTTCTTAACATTAGGCGAAGTGTGGCCCTATGCCGGGTTACTATAAAAATACGTATGTGATGTTTAACGTGATGCTAACTAACACAAGGTAATATCTTATTTTTAACGTTGTTTCGACCGTATAAACAAAGCAGTTCTTTATCTAAGTAGACTAATTATTCTAATTACATGATTCATTAATAAACAATAATCGTTTATTTGTTCTTTGATAAGGAATTTTTTTTAAATAGAAAATTTATTAATTATCATTTATTTAAACGAATTTCTTGCAATATTTTCCATTTTATGAGGATTTTACGATAAGAAAATTGCATAATAAATAACATACCAACCTGTTGTTTTTACAGTACCTAATAATCTAAAGTAAAGAATTGCTACCACATGGAAATGCCTACAGACAGCAGTCGTCACGGCTATGCCGGCTTGAGGAAACGAATATGCACTGCCTGATTGTACACTCCTCTCATTATACCTAAGTTGATCCCGGAATGCGAATAGGTCGAATTTTTCGAGATTTGAACACGGGCTCCTTCGATTGAGAGTCTACAACTGCCGCTAGGGCTACGCGTGCCATATAGGCATATAGGTAATAAAGACGGCCGTGGTCTAACGTAGGAGCGGACCTCACGATTTTAGCACTAGCTTAGTACTGGCATTAGAAAATAGCTAATAACTTAGGTAGTTTAAAATGTATTATAGTCGTGAAAGAAAAGCCTTAAATTCGTTTCCTTATTCCAATAGATGTATAAATATATACGTGAAGACAAAAAATACCATTTGTATTGGTGTAATTTATACAAGGTTATGGAAACAAAAAAGAAAACAATAAAAAATGTAAATCAGCTTTATATTCTTAACACTTTGTGGGAATAACAATTATAGTTTCTATTGTTTTATGTATGAATCATGTGCCTTGGTCCAACTTATACAAAGGTCTTAGGATGGAGTTTACATGTACGCTTTCACGACGTAAAGTGAGACTTCACCACCAATAGGATCACTTCTATTGAATTTTCTTTAAACTCAGCGGTCAAAATAATATTGTCTGATTAGTGGTGAGGACTCACTTTACGCCGTGAGTATGTAAAGTAAATCTACACTTGACCTTCTGAGCTAATTTGCGTTTTTTTTCCGTACCTACCCAAGGTGTACAAAATGATATCGAGACCGCTCTAAGATAATTAACTAAATTGTCTTAAGGGTCCGGACTTATGACGCGGTTTCATAGTGAATATGGATAAGCGAATTTATTCGATTCTCTCGAATACTACTCGAATGAAGCCTAGTGTACGCCAGCCATTAGAATAAGCGAACGAAATAAACGAACGGCTTATTAATTATAAATTATCAGTGAACTGAAATATTCGTAGATATTTTCATTTCTATAAATAATATTCTTATTATAATTTATATTTGGAGACATAACATTACTAAACATGTTTTGAATTTTCTTGTTTCTTGTGTATTTGTTCTGCGTATAGGATACACGTGTCGGTTTGTAATTCTTGTAATTTCGTATGACCGCAATGACGCTTTTGTTATCGATATGTGTAAGGTCACGTTTACGCTTACATTCACGCTTATGTTCAAAACAAGGGTAGGTAGAATATAGGAATTTATTTTGTGGAAATAACCAAGGTCATTTACATTTATGAACATGTAATCTGTGTTAAAAAAAACGAAAAAATGCCCCAAATATCTTTCGCCTTATATTACAAAATCTGTTAACAGTATCCAGTGAATTTAAAAAGCTTTTTTTTGTGCTTTAAGTTCGCTGGTTGAATCTCTTTAATTAGAACAAGCGTTATTAAAAAAATGTCAAAGCATGAAAAATTTACAATAAGTACGGGCTCGCAATTTACGGGTTATTATGAAGAGAGGGGTCGTAGTCTAGCAGTGGAAGACGTGAACTCACGATCATCACTAAGCTTCCGATATGCCGGCTTGGGGAAACAAATGTGCACTGTCCATTGACAAGGCACCTCCCGACTAGTTTAGATAATTCCGAAATATCACTACGTAAATAAATAATTTAATTTTAATGTTCTTTAGAAGGCTCTAGGTACTGTAAGTAGATATATAGTAAAAACAAAATTCAATCATTAATATTTAAATTTAATTGTGCGTAATCTTATCCAATTGGTATAAAAAATTATCTTATTTTCGACCAACGCGGATCGGATGTTCCAGCCCGGTATCTGTTTTCCTGGCGTCGGGTAAAAGCAAATGCGAAAATAACAGACTACTTATCTGAGAGGGAATGTACCTAACGCGCCGCCAGAAGCGCTGCGCATAATTTATTTTCCTGCAAAGAAGCAAAGTATGCCGCCGAAGCCTCTTTTACGAAGAGCGTTTGTACACATTAACGCTGCCGAGCTCATGAAAAATCGCTTAGAAGAGGCTCTTTTATGTGTATCATGACCGTTTACTTAAAGCTCTATACTCAATTTTAACACTTCTTGTATGTCATTTTTAGTATGAAGCTCGTCAATGAAAGATCGTGGTAGGCTGTACTCGTGGTCAGTCACTGTCAGATCCCTTTCCTCGTTAATAATGTATTACTATAATTTGTTAACTTCTTTCTTTACATTTTAATTTACTTGTTGTCTAACACTCTAGGTACGAGTACTTGGGCCTAGATATTTGAAGACGGAGACCTTATTTAGGTATAAGCCACGTATTTTCCATGCGACATATACAAAAAATGTTTGTGAATTAATTGTGTTATATTATGGATTAATTGTGATTTATTCAAATGGTGATTTACTGCCGTAAACAAAGACTTTATTTATTTATTTTTATATGACAAATATGACAATACTCTGCTTGATGTAGAAGCTAGAGTGCGGTCCATAAACAGAAACAGCTGCTACTACAGAGAAATTTCTAGAGGCAGCAGTCGACTCCGTTACGTTTCCCATTTCTTCTTCGAAATCGCTTCTTAATATCAGTCCCTTATTGTCAACTGCCAATGGTCACTGGTTGTTCATGGTACAATATTACATTTCTAAGCAAAATATACCAATACTTAGGACGACATGACATCGTGTGCTCCAAACGCAACTGTATCGGGCAGAAATATCTTTTCATTTTACGTTTGATCTCTAAAAAGAGTACAAGGTTATAAATACGATTTGCTATCATAAGATTTATTGCTCCGGTTGATTTGACATTGGAGGAAAGATTCGCGATTTCAACATATAAGTACAACTTACTCGTATATATTTATAGTAGCGCACGTGATGAAAGAAAGAAAATGTCTAAAGGCAGCAGTTGTATCCGCTATACTGGCTTGAGATGAATATGCATTATCCATGTCTTGTTGTTTTTTCTTACTTCTTCTAAATGTACTAATTTTTCTACTGCTAAATGTTATAGTATAATCTAGTTAAGTGATAGCGACGCAAAATATAATATGAAATTTTTTGTGCAAAAAAAAGAGAAGATATAGTGATATTACCCGCAAATAGATATGAGAAAATGTTGCCTTCTTTGTATGAGTTAATAAAACCCATATAAATCTTGTGCGTTATGAATTACATAGTATGTCGTTCGATCTTAATATCGGATTCATTGAACCGATAGATATAATATGAAATCGAAGTGAAGAGCTCTCTTTAATACATTATATTTTTCTATATGTTTTTTATTACATACTTATATACACTTCATGTAAAAAAGTATATTCTGTACATGCGTAAGAATTGAAACTTGTATGGGTTAACAACAATGTATTATTTGATGTTTAAAATGTATAGGATAAAACTAACTAGGTCTTCCGCCATTTTGGATTTAGAATGACGTCATAAAAATTGTATTCTACATGGCGTACACCTTCATGTGAGACTCCTGAATAACACGTATCATCTCGTCGTACCACCACTTTCGAAAGTAATACCCGTGGAAGTGACATTTGTAGCCAGGTACAACGAGAGGAGTGTGCACTGTCAATCTGGATGGTGCACATTCGTCTCCTAAGAGGAGGCGACTGTTGCCTGTGGAATATCTGTAGTAGCAGTTGTCTCACAGTTCATGGACCGCACTCTTGTTTTACGTCAGACGGAGTGTTGTCATATGCCGAGCTACAATAAAAACATGTTGAAATAATATATGTACCTACGTAATACGTAGGTAGTACCTATTAACGAATATAAAGGTATAAAGACTAGATATTTTTCTCTATTAAAGGAGAATGCCCATTTTTGGGCCCGCTTGATACCTAATAGTTTGGCAACAAAACAATATTCTAAAATAATATCTTATTTTTTTATTCATTCATTGTAATTATATCAACACATCATTTACCAATCAAAGACAATGTTGAATTACATAAAAAATAGATATCTTCAATTATTAAAGCATTTAAAATGATAATAACCTCAAATATTGCATCAGAAAACAACTAATTACTCAATAATCCGGGTGAAAAATTAAAACTGATTGTTGATAAGGAAGTAGATTTATATTTATACAAAATTAACTGAGAATCATCGACAAACTTGAAAAAAAATTGTGGGCCCATTTTTCTTAGGCAAATAAATGGGCATTCTCCTTTATGAATAAACTCCGGATGTGAAGACACAAAAGGAGCGTTTTATTCACTTAAGAACTATGACATCAACAAACATGTATATAATGTTATTCAGTACCATAAATGACAATATCAGGTGGCAGTACGACGGGTTACTAAATTATTTAAGTTGTCCGTGTAAAAAGTCCGATTTGAATACTAGTGGCATGGTGCGCATGGTGTGGTGACCACATGTTGTATACATCGTTCTGATGCGGTACTTATACCGCTTCTTCTTATTTTGAGATTATTTTTTATTTTATTTTTGCATCATTTTTTGACATTTTTTGGTCTAATCATTTACCTAAGTCATAACATAAAAAAAAAACACAAAAAACACAAAACATCAACGAAATATCAAAACAAGCAATGTATAAGGGTTGAGGATGGGATATACGTGAACTGAAGTGCTGGAACTGAAGGGAATTAAAACCTATTTTTCTCCATAACCTGTAACAAAATTATCTTAAAAAAATATATGGTAATCTACACTATGCAAAACATGTCCTCTTCATTTTAAAAAATAGTTTTAAATATCATTAATATTCATGCAAAGTAACCCCTGTTTTAGAAATATAAAACCATTTTTCTTCTAAACTATTAATAGCTAGGTTTTTTTTATTTTCATCATGATATTAGACAATACAATTCCTAAGGAATCTTCGGTTTATTTTTTCAAATAACTTTTTATTTTTTTTTACATAAATCGACACACAATCGCGTGAGCAACCCCTCTGTCGCCCAATAAATCAGTACGAGACGAGCAAGGTCAATCGAGCAAGGTCAACATCGTATATCCAGCTTTTAATATACGGCTGGAGTCGCGACAGCCTCGTAGCACGCGCAAGGTCATTCAACTCACACACTGCGGCTTGAAATACTGTTTTAGTATTGGTATTGTAACACAAGGAATGCCAGCTGTACTTTTACAGCTTGTAGTGTCGAACATCTCACCAGTAAAAGAAATCGATTTAACATTTTTAACAAAAAGGAGAATGCCTGATTTTGGGCCCACTTGATACCTAATAGTATGGTAATAAAACAATATTCTAAAATAATATCTTATTTTTTATTAATTCATTGTAATTATATTAACACGACATTTACTAATCAATAGACAATACTTGATTATATAAAAAAACAGATATCTTCGATTATTAAAGCATTTAAAATAATAACCTCAAATATTGCATCATAAAACATTTAATTACTCAATAACCCGGGTGAAAAAATTAAAACGGAAGTAGATAGATATATTTTTTTTACAAAATTAACTAAAAATCATCGACAAACTCGAGGAAAAAATTGAGGGCCCATTTTTCTTAGGCGAATGGGCATTCTTCTTTGTCGAATAAAAATTTGTTGTCTCTGCCTGTCCCTGTGGGGAAAAGGCGTGACAATTGTTATGTTATGTTAAAAAAATATCTTGTACAAATCCATAGCTAGTTGGAGGCAAGAATTATAAAACAGCAAACGTCCTCAGCTCTGCCAGTTGGTGCCTTTTTTGTTCTGACAAAGTCTACAAAAGGAATGGATGTTTGCTTGACAAATTAGCTTGCTCGTTAGCGGTCTACTGCTGACTGCGGTTTTAAACAAATTTTATTACAATATTGCGGCCATTTTTATGTCGTAATATTATTACTAGATTTATTATATTTAAGATATAATGTATTTTTTAATACAATAAAAGAATTAATCCAATACTTATTCATATGACAACACTCCGTCCGATGTTAAGCTAGAGTTCAATACATGAATAGAAGCAACTGCAGATTTTATTGAGGCAGCAGTCGTCTCGGATATACCGGCTTGCGGAGACGAATGTACACCAACCAGGTTGACAGTGCGCACTTCTCTCGTTACTGCTTCTTATCCTGAAACGCTAGGTCACTTGAAAGTGATGGTACTTCCAAACACGGCAGACTGGGCTAATATTCATCATCAGTCTGCCTACCACTCCTTTATGCTTGATTGCTATTTTTGTTTTATAGTAGTCTGGCATGTGACCGCACTCCGCCTGATATGCTAAAGTGCGTAAATGATCGGAGCCAACTGTTATAATAAAATAATAATAAAAAATAACCGATGTCATAAATTTTGCTTGTAAAACTATAATATATTATATAACAACTTTTATGATCAGATAATATAAGAAGTATAATAAAACCTAGGGAACCTAAAGTAGTTAAAATTAAATTAGAAAAGTTTATTAAGAAAGCTACAACCATTTTGTGGGTAGTATCTTCTTACTCGATTGTAACTATAATAAAATAAATAATTATTTTTATGATTTTTAAAAATTAAATTAGGGCTTTATTATGTTATTAGTTCAGCATGTTATCTGTGGTGGTACAACTACCCTGGGTGGTGTTGTCGTGGTGTCGTGGTTCATCGTGGTCTGGGTGTCACCTCTAACTGGTGGTAGTCACCACAAGAACTACCGCTTTATTAATAATTTAGTTAAAATAAATGATTTTTCTTGCCAAGTAAGGTCCCCTTAGATACGCCACTGCAAGCACTTTCAATTGTAACATCCATACGGTCGGTTTTCCGGATCAGGTTATACAAACTTGATCTAAATTATTTCCAATTTTACATTTATAATAATATATTTTCGGCAAAAATCATACCTGCTTATAAACCCAGGATGAATATCTAACGTCATCGTACCACCATTGAATAATTTTGTTTCGAATATTTTTAATGTTTAATTAATTTCTTATTTTTGTTCTTGTCTATAAAATCCTTTCACTAGACCGTAATCTGTAGTATTAATGTATAGAAGAAAAGAAATCATAAATGAAACCTATAAATTTTCAGATTACAGACCACTGTAAGAGAGGAAATTTTTTTAGAACACACACTTATAGAAAGAAGGAGGTGTGATTTTTTTCCACCAAATGGGGCATGAAAAAATACATTACTCCACGTCTTCCTTTCAATTCACCGTGTGCACGCGTTTTATTCAGAAACAACGGGCCTTTAACATTCTTACTAAAACCTTTCGTTCGTCGACAAAACATAAAAGAAAATTTATGAACCGATTAAGACCCTTTGAAGGGTTGCCACAAGCGCAAAACCGCCATTTAGTTTGTGACTGTAATGATTTCTGAAACTGTACCATACTATAAAACTTCCAACTGAATAATATATTGACGCATAAACAACAATAAACAAGAGGGACATTTTTTATTGTTTTCTCTAAATTATACACATCGATCGGCAGTGTGAAAAGCCCAACAAAACAATTTACGATGCACAATGAAATCATTGTACCTCCGCCTTCGTTAACTCTATAAATAATGAAATTTTTACTAATATTATAGGTGTGAAAGTATGTTTGTTTGTCTCCCTTAATCAATCTCAAACGCACAGAGATAGATTATGGGTCAGAAGAAGTCTTGATCAATCCAAATGGTCTCACGGGCTACTTTGTGCGACCTGTGACCTTATCGCGTTTCGGGAACAGTTTTGAAGTAGCCAGGAGACAACGAGGGGAGTGCGCATTGTCGATCTGGATGGTGCACATTCATTTCCTCAGGTCGGCATAGCGAAGGCGACTGCTGCCTGTAAAAATTTATCTGTGGTAGGTAACAGTTATTTCCGTTCATGGACCTCACTTTAGCTTTACAAAAACATAGTCTAAAATCAAACAATGTTAACGTTATAACCAAATGACAATAAGAAATTTATCGATTTTCATTTAACGTTCATAATATGGCCCAGTAAAAGGGCTTACCCTTGTGTAACAATAATGACGTGATGCAACATCGAATCTTTTGTTCGATGAAATTGCCAAATAACGGTTGTCAATTGAAAGTTATGTAATATTTAACGCTGAAATTTAAGTTAACGCTTAGAGCGTTGCTTAGTTACTGAAACGCTGTAAAAAATCACTTTATAAGTAAATTATAAAAAGGCGAATACCCACTTTTGGGCCCACATTGGTGGTACAGTTTGGTAACAAAACAATATTTTTAAATAATAATTAATATTTTATTAATTCATTTTAATTATATCAACTAATCATTTAGCAATCAATATACAATGTTTAATTACATAAAAAACAGCATTATTAAAGCACTTAAAATAATAATAACCTCAAACATTGCATCAGAAAACATCTAATTATTCTGTTTTTTATGTAATTAAACATTGTATATTGATTGGTAAATGATGTGTTGAAATAATTAAAATGAATTAATAAAAAATAAGATATGACTTTAGAATATTTTTTGTTACCAAACTATTAGGTATCAAGTGGGCCTAAAAGTAGGCATTCTCCTTTCGCTATCTGTTATATTTAAGATCTTCGCTCACTGACCTATATCCAAATTATGTGTAGGCTCCATATCTATAAGTGTAAACGTGCTCCATAACGACACCTTGATGTGCGGGCAACCGCTAAAGCTTGTAAAATCCTTATATCAATTCATTGCGATGTCCCCTCATATTTTATTTATAACATTTGATTTCCATTATAAAAGATGTGATCTACCGTGGTCTGCGCGGTCATTTGACCTGTTTATGAGGATATAAAAGGAAATATCCCGATAACGAAACATTATTACAAAGGCACGTTTGTTTTGTATTTAGATGTTAAATTTCTAAGGTCCGCTTGCATCGAAAGGCCCATTAAAGTTACTTCGACTGTTACATTTTACGGTGACGTTTACATTTACTCCATGTGCGTTGCAACGCTTACTTTAACGTAACCGTAACCAGCGAATTTCATGCCACTAACGTCAAATGTAGGAAATGAATCTATTCTTTTGTTCGGGAATGTACTCCTCAATACATCAGCCACCCTTTTAACGATAACGATATGAATTTACAAGACACGACGCGCGACAGTGCAAAGCGTGTGGAGTAAATGTAAACGTAACCGTTAAAAAAGTGACCGTAAAATGTAACCGTCAAAGTAACTAAGGGGCCTTTTGGTGCAACAGGGCCTAAGTAGATAATTGTTATATGTTAACACCTGTAAAGGATCAACTTGGAAGTAGCCGGAAGAAGAGTGTACAATTGTATATCTCTCATCAAGCCGGTATAAAGGAGGCGATTGCTGCTTGCAGACATTTTTAGTTGTCTCCGCTAACGGACCGCATTCAAAAGTTTCATACTAAACTAAAGCTAATAGGGGCTGGCACAGCTTAAAATACGAATGCAAAAGTTACATTACAATTAGATCAGACAACACTACGGTACATGTGGTCTCAAGTGCAAGGATTTGTCACACAATTTAAGCTAAATTCTGTATAATAACGTATTCACAGTGCAGATAATTTGCGTACGAAATAGCTAAGAGCTAGCCTCGAATGTAATTATAACATTCCTGTTCAACCAAAATTTAGCCACATGCAACCAACGTTTCCTGTCCCAACAATGCGAGCGTTTACCACAATACATTAATCTAAGTGGTTTACCGAATAACTAAAATGACACTGGTGTTTGTGGTACGCGTCATTGGACAGTGACCATTGCATTAAACTATATGGGTTTATAATACTATTTTATTTATACAATTTGCCTGTGTCAAAGTAAATATTTTTGCATCAAGTTAATAACTTTGTGCATCACTAGTCATTCATTCATCACACTAAACAGTCAGGTCAAGTCTCATTCGTGTCAAAAATGATTTCAGTAAAGTGGTAGAGTCTTTACTGAAACTTCCTAGGGAGTTTTGGAGGGAAAATGGAAACAGAGGTTCTTTTCTTTTGAATTGTTTGCCCACACTCACGCACGCTCATGAACACTTAATGGTTAATAATCCACCATTATTACACATTAACACTCGAATTGTCACAAATTCAAATTATATTTTTTACATAATAAATAATAAATAGAATAGATTTAGCTCGAAGAACCAAACTTTGTATGTACGGGAACATATAAAATATATTTAAAATGATACGACTTGACGCGGTTTTGATTTGATATGATAGTAAGCACGAGTTGACGTCTTATCGTACACCAATTGATCTTAAATACTGTCAAAACATGCGTTCTACAAATTATATGCATTTATTACACAATTTTCGTACAGTGACTGTAGAAAAATATGATTAGGTGATCTGAGGGCATAATTTTCACCTCGACTCCAAAGTTTACATTTTCTATCGATTGGGTGACAAATTGGTGGACAAATCCCAAATAATATGGGATTACGTTTCACAAATAAATATATGGTATCCATATCTGTTCTATAAATAATTTTAAAAAGTAAAATTTGATGAATATGAAAGCAGCCAGAACTTATGTTCGGAACAAAGAGTCAAGTATAAATTTACATTACGAGTTCACGGCGTAAAGTGAGACTTTAGCAAGCAATATTATTTTGGCTGCGAAGGTTAAAAAATGTCATTTGAAACATCACTGATCCTATTGGACAGCGTAATGTAAACTTATACTTAGGCCTCAGTCACTAAACCTATAGAGTAGATATCTGGAGTTTTGGCGGCCATCTTGAGACGTCAGGTTATCTGTCTTGAATTATTTTCCTAAACTTGTGTTTCTTCGAATGTTAATGTGTAATAATGGTGGATTATTAACCATTAAGTGTTCGTAAACGTGCGGGAGTGTGGGCAAGCAATTCAAAAGAAGAGAACCTGTGTTTCTATTTTCCCTCCAAAACTCCGTAAGAAGTTTCAGTAAAGATTCTACCACTTTACTGGAGTAATTTTTGACTTGACTAAGACTTGACCTGACTGTTTAGTGTGATGAATGAATGACTCATGATGCACAGTATTATTGACTTGATGCAAAAATATTTACTTTGACACTGGCAAATTGTTATAATGCCAAATAAAACAAAAAAAAAAGAGTAGATATCTACATGTAGGTATAAATATGGCTTTTGGCAAAATGTCTACGAGCAAACACGGTCTAATTACTACGCTTCACCTAACCTCGTGTTACGTGAAATGGAGTGTGTATTACGAAAAAATCTCTAGCTCTTAGTTTTTATAAGTTCTTTGGATACCACCTACATTCGTATTATTAACTAATGATCTATTATACTAAAGCTATTTTTGACTTGACTAGAATTCGACCTGACTGTTTAGCGTGATGAATAAATAACCCGTGATGCGCATTAATGTTAACTTGATGCAAAAATTTGCTTTGACACTGGCAAATTGTTATAATGCCATATAAAAAAAAACTAGCTGCAAAAAAAAAACCAAATCTTTTCATACAAACTTTAAGATTCTTATTTTATTGAGATGGTTTGATTAAAATGCTGACGATAATTAATAAGAAAAAACAATACACACGCATCAGTTATAAAATTATACTATAAGATGGCATAGCGGAGGCGACTGATGCTTGCGGAGATTTCTCTGTGGTAGCAATTGTTTCCGTTCATGGATTACACTCTTGCTTAACATCAGGCGGAGTGTTGTCATCTGCTGAACTATAATTTAAAAAAAAACTTAACGGCCAGAGGAAACCAGGGAATCATTTAGTATTTTTGGTGTCAGTACATTCTGCTATCACTGAGAAAACGTAACGACTGCAAATAAACAAGTTATTGCTATTTCCAACCGAGTGACTTCGCTCGGGGTGAGCTTGCAAAGATAGTTGTTAAAATTATATAAGTCAACTTTGTTAACACACATCGCTTGATTAATATTGACAAAACTGTATTGCATGTTTTGATTAAATCTTGGTTGCCGAATAATTTTTAATTAAGCCAGTTTTTTTCAGTGATTGTTGTAGTTGACGCACCATAGCCTCTGTTTATTCCAGAAGGACAAGTGCATGTATGTATGTAAAGCAGGTATTCATTTATCAATATAAAAATGTCACAGCAATATTTATTATTATCAATCGTGAATCAGAATATCTCTCGGAGTTTATCCACGACTTCTCTTTGTTTGTCTGGTTCGTTAGACTTTTTTCGTTCAATCTTTCCATGTGAATGATTTATGAAAACGCGAGTTTTTTGTTCTTTATCTGACACTATTTTATCTTACGTGAATTTCAATACATTTATTTTATTGCTGTTCATTCATTAGAGGCAAGGGGTTAGGTACTCATGCAGCCTAGTCTTCAGTGATACTCATGTTTTATTTTCCAAAGTTTTTTTTTAGGGTAGTTTTCGAGGGACCAGTTAACTCTAAAACTCCAATTTTTTTAAATATGCCAACCTACATTTTTTTTAAATGCGAATATAGCATATTACTAAAACAATGTGCCGTAAGTCTCGTTTAGGCATATCAGTCTTCAGTGGAGGCGACATAGTGGAAGCGACTGCTGTCCGAAGACATTTCTTTACATAGAAATCCAGGGGTTCCAGTTTGAGGATCGCATCTAGCTTAACAACAGAAGGAATTACAAATTACTATAACAAAAACAAGGGAATAAAATTGTTACATTTTACTGTTCTATTTTAAAGCCAAGAATTTTATAACAAAATCAGGAATATCACCTTAATATTAGAGAGGATGAGAGAGGATAGAGTCCTCACTGATTGCGATTATTCAAACTACCGACACCTGCTGGGAACTGAATAATAATATTCTTACTTGACCTCTACAGTTACAGTTAAACCTACACTTGCACATCGACCGATAGATTTCGGTTTTCAATAAAATTTACTTAAATAATTAGCTCAGATGAATATTTTCCATGAATGTCCATATTGAACCTCTCATCTGTAGACTACCGTTGTTTCCACTACTTTGAGACACCCTGTATATTTTGCATAATAATTGTACATAGACAAAGGAAGATGTAGTTTGCTCGCCACGATAACCCGTGACGTAGTCGTGTGGGATTCCAACCCTTTGATTCCTTAATTAGTATTCCTTACTTTTCTACTATTTTACAAGTCTACATCTAAATATTCTATGACTAATTAATTAAATTATCTGATATCAAGAAAACGGATTTATTATATATATTTTATAGTGCTACTTATTTGAAGTTATATGACATCCGTCCAGTGAAGTTAGCTGCAAGTTCTGTCGTTCTATTTTTAGTTGGCTCGTATACTAGCTGAATCATTAGTTGGGCCACTTCCTAGTTACAGCATGTTTTTTTCTGGACATTCCGTATGTAAGTTCAAAAGTTTTTTTTATAGTGTGGCACGTGACGTCACTTTAAACTGGAGTACGGTCAATGAGCGGAGATAAGTGCTACCACAGTTAGACATTAGTTCAGATGAAAATTTAAAAATGAAATTCATAATTAACAATGAAAATAATAATTGTAATTAGGTTTAAACCACTTTCACGTACATGAATCTCTGCCCGTCGGGATTAACGTCAAACGAAGAAAAAGAGACGCAGGAAATAAGCCGTAATCCGAGAGACGTGACCTAAATTCCTTCTTAAACAACGACGATTTGATATCCCCTCGAAAATAAATTTGATTTAAATTTACCGTTTCTTTTGACATGGCTTCATGTATTGTGATGACAATATGACGAGGAGATAGATAGGAGGGCCAAGTATGAGTTTATAGTTACTCTATCACGGCGTAAAGTGAGGTCTCTCCACCAATCAGATTTTGACCGCTGAAATGAAGCGATTCTATTGTTAGGCAGATCTTAATTTACGCCGTGACAACTTATACTCAGGCCTCTGATGAAGGATATTGTGATATTGAATTTTGTTTGTGCGGTCATTGAGCATAGAAAAGGTGGTAGGCAACAGTCGCCTTCCCTATGTATGTGTATATTTTTAAATTTTTAATTAATTACTAAGTCAATGAAGTTAATGAAGAAACTTCCCACTCTTTTTCACTCCCACTCTACATCTCTCATATCGACTTTCAGAACGTTTAACTTTTATAAATAGTAAACTTTATAACACAAAATTTTATTTAAAAAAAACTAGGTAGTCCACAGAACTAAACTAACCTGCTTAAAAGAAGTGGGTGGAAAAAAGTTTCCGAATAAATTATGAGATAAGAGCTTTATTCTTGAAATAGTTATTATGCACATATCTAATGTATTTTTAGTCTAGTTTTAATTATTGATTAATTAAATATATACTATACTACCGGAATCGACAGACGTCCTGCCATTCAGGCGTATTTCGGTACTCGAATTTTCAATTAAGTATACGGCTATAGGTTAGTGTGATCTACTAAGTCATATTTGATGTTCATTGACATTTTTGAACTTATTATTTTTGTAATTAAAAAAAGGGCGGTTGTGAAGAGTTAAATTTTAGGGTGATATGTTCTGATAAGCGAAAAATCTTTAAAAAATAAAAATATCCCCAGAACCCGATTGTAGCCACTTACCGGGTCTAATTTTTTCACACAAAAGTTTCATTAAAATCTCTTTAGCCATATAGAAGGAGTTCAGTGACATACAGATTTATAAATAAAAGAATTATAATATTATATAATACAAAGATGTTTAGGAATGTGTTCTTTTGAAAAGAGGAGTAAAGTTACACGTTACTTTAGGTGGGTAGTGAAAGTTTTCACATAAAATTTACTACAAAAATAGCAAATTGTAATGTTTAATAGTATAAGGCGTTGGTTTGCGGAAATCCATGACTAAATTATTTTTTCAACTAATTTCCGCTAATTAATGTACCTAACATACATTATCTAAGACTTACGGCTTCGACTTCGCCCACACGTCTCTCCTGAGGATGCCACGTCGAGTGGCGAAACGCGTCGAGAGGTTTTTGCATGTTGGTGAAGGGTCTAACATTGACAGCTGATATGACTGTTAAACTAATTATAATCAAAATCAGTCTGTTAATTCAAAATTAGAATTACTAAATTAGAATAAGGTGGCGGTTTTCGTGATTTTTTTTGTGCGTTGAAAAACAACGTTGTGGGAGGATAGAGGAGGGAGTGAGTAAAGTGGGGGGGTTGGGGGGCTGCAGAAATACGTAATCGGGTTAATGTTAAAGAGCAGCTCGTTTACATTAACCACTTTTGTGTTAAGCAAATGAGAGCCGTGCCCGGGAGACACTTAAAACATTTTTAAAATGCCGAAATTTACTCGGAGAATTTCAAATGGACATTTCTTATAGAAATACTATTTATTATTTTTTAATTTTACACGATCGATTTTTGCCGGTACTAATGTAACTTTGTAGTATGCAATAGTAGTAGTCTACGATCACTTGGGAAAATGGCTTAAAATTTTGTTGTTTATTTAAAAATTACATTATTTAATTATTGCATTTTATTATGTTTAAATGATTTGTTTATTAAAACCAATAAATAATAGATTTTTCATGCATTTAGAATTCGCTCAGGACACGTTCCTCTCAAAAAATTTGGTTTTTTGATGAGAAAGAATCGTTTCCTAATTGTAGCATATGTTAACAATTTTTTGATAGTTGAATACATTTTACCTAGTTGTGTCAGGGGACAGATGACAGAGAAAAGTGTAGGTGTCATAAATACAGCATTAGTGGATCCTTTGTGCGACGCAACCATATGCATATATGTATAAATTTATTGTAAACATTGTTAAAAATAGATAGTTTATAAGTAGATTTAAGTAATAAATAGTTATAAGTTAGATTAAGTTTTTTATGTTTATTAATGTTTAAGGTATGATGGGGCTGGCGTAACCGAAGTGGGTTAAAAGTCCCTAAATAAAAATTAATAAAAAAAAAATACATTTGGTATATGTATATTATATGTATATATTATCCCACTTTCTAGTCCTGTGGTGGTAGTACCACCACTTTCAATTGTAACCCTATGAACTGCCTATGTCCCGTTTCGGATCAGTTTGGAAGTAGCCAAGTACAACGGGAGGAGTGTGCGCTATTAATCCAAATGGTACACATTCGTCTCCTTAAGCCGGCATAGCGAAGGCGACTTAGTAATACAGTAGTAGTATAACAGATAGTAGCAGTTGTTCATGGACTGCATTCCAGCTCCACCATTAAGCGAAGTGTTGTTATATGAAGAGCTACAATAAAAATAAATCTTTTTAAACATTTAATAAAAAGATACACATAATTAGCTAATGAAGTTAGCTCCTCACATACGTCGACTGTACGTGAAACTTTCTCGTAAATATTTCCGAAATTAATTAGCTTACGTTTTTACAGGAGGTGTTATTAAGTCAAGATTGTATTAAGAGTATTTCGTGTTAAGAGTGCCAAATTGTTTTAACCCTTAACTAAATACAAACCAATGGTGTTACAGTTGAAAGTGGTGCTGTTGCATTACCCCAGGACGGCAGATTGAGCTAATGACCATCGTTAGCCTGCCTATCACTTTTATTTGATAATTCAAAACATCTCTTACGAGTATGTATATTACATTCTTCCCACAATATTTTAAAAATAAATAACATAATTTCCCATTCATTTCATTATTATTATTCAAACATTAACAGCGGTTTTTTTTATTGTATTTCGGCATGTGACAACACTCCGCCTAATGTAAAGCTACAGTGCGGTCCATGAGTAGAAACAACTGCTACTATAAAAAAATCGCGTCCGCTATGCCGGCTAGAGTAGACGAGAATTCACTATCTAGAGTGACAGTGCACACTCCTCTCGCTATACCTGTCTACTTTCAAACTGCTCTCGAAACGCGACAAGGTCGCTTCACGGGTGTTTATTTATTTACTTGGGTGTTACATTCGAAAGTAATGGTACTGCCACAGGACGGCAGACTGGACCATCATCAGTCTGCCTACCATTTAATAGTGCCTATAGGCACTGAGCGTGCAAAGTACATATAACAAAGTTAAATTGGTACCGGTCTGAATTTAGCGAGGTTCGAACACGGGTCTCATCGATCGTGAGTTCACGCGTGTTACTGCTAGACCACGGCCGCTTTTTCTTAATTAGTTTATTATTCTTATTAAAGAGAGAAAGAGAGAGAAGCTAACATCTAATAAAATGTAAATTATGGTAAACCGATGCGTGATTTTTTAAATATTCGTTTTAGTGGGCACCTTTTTGAGGATTAAAGGCTCACCTCCTCCTGAATCCGTTCTCATTTCACAGCAAATGGATATTGAAGAAATTTGATGGGATCATTCTATTGGAAAGTCTTTGGGTAAGTGCCTTATTTTGCCACTCACAATGACACCGATTTAAAGAGAACGATCGACTTAAATCCACGTACAAGGAACAGGCGGTACTACCGTGCGATCTCTGTGTTGTGAATCTCCAAAAGTCACTGTTTTTTACAGCTCTTTCTGCAACTTGAGACTTTAAACTTACATTTTGTGAAACGACGATATTCGCTTTATGTCTTGGAAATATTGACAGTTCAAAGTTTTCTTGATTTATTTTTTGCATTAAATAAAAATCTAGGCGAGATACATTACGAGTTTCCTTTTAATAGATTTTTATTAGTTTTATTTGAAACGTGATTTTAAAAAATTTTATACTAGTATTCCAACAGTTTTTTTTAGCTCGGTATAATTAATTAATTAGATGCTCACTGCAAGTTGCAGCCGAAAAAAGTCATATATACATATTAAAAATTTAGTCAATAAGACTGGGCTGCAACTCAAAGTGTGAATATTATATTAATAAATTATATTTATTAATGAAATTATTTTAATAGTCAAGTGTGGTTAGTAGTTTCGCCCCGCTCTGTCTGACCATTTCAGAATGGCGCTCTAAGTCAACTAATTTGCGGGACCTGACGCGGGATATGACAACATTCCGCCTGATTTTAAGGTCTATGAAGGAAAACAAATGCTGCTACATAGAAATTTCTTCAGGCGACAGTCGCGTTTGCTATGCCGGTTTGAGATGCTATGAGAAGACGAATTCACCATCCAGATTTGACAAAAATACTTCTAAACCGATCCCGCAACGCAATTAGCACTTTTGAAAATGCTGGTTGTTCTTATTTATTAAAAGAAAATAAAACGACTTTTTCATAAATGAGACAAAAAACAATTCAATTTATTATTAATTTTAAAATATGACCTGACATTTCTTTTTTCTTTTTAATGCGTTGGCGAATTCATCGTTGACAAACTTTTTGATATAAATAGTAAATATTAAGTTCCAACACTGGTACTACCCTAAAATGGCAGTCTGCCCACCGCTCTTTATAAACCGTGTAGCCTTGATAGTATAGTACTAAAACATCGTATATTTAATTTGGAAAAGTCATATTTTGGCATAAAATGTGACTCGTACATTTTTGCATACGTCACATAAATAATGTGTTACGGTTCGTTTTTAAGTTTATACCTACCCGAAATTATTTATGCAGCACAAAACCCAAGTCAACGACTTCGCTATAAAATTAATTCACTCTCAAGGCGGTTATGATTTGTGCGACTTTTTCCCTTTATAATGACTCTGAATATAAATTAAAATTTAAAAATATAACTTTATGTAAATAATCATTTAATAACATGAAGTGACCTAGTCGAGTTTGGCGAGTAGGAGAGCGTCTTATCAATAAGGACGGTGCTCACTATCTTCAAATTAGCATAGCGGAGGTGACTGCTTCAGTAGCAGTTATCTTCGCTCATGGACTGCGCTTTAGCTTAGGAGACAATTCTCGAACATTTGCGTTTCATTATTGGTATATAATAGTAATTTTTAAAACAATTTTAATCAACTTTAAATTTTAAAGCTATATAACCAAATGTAAGAAAGTTAAGTCTAGAATAATTATAAGAGTAAATAAGTACACGGATGGGCCATTAAACGTACCCAAAACTTAATTTTGCAATAATAAAATATATTATTTAATAGAACAACACCAGGTAATGTTGTTATTGATGAACATTGCGTACCCTATCGCCTGGAGACTATGTTTTAGTTGATCCTTTCCCCGCTTATAAAATATTCAGTTAATAGTTTGCGAGCCGTAAAAGTTTGTTCAATAATAGTGTTTACGGCGTGCACGGGGGATTCTAAACTAATAAAAGCCAAATTTGTAAATCAGTGGCTTCTCTTCCACTATACAGAGTGTATTAGTTAAATAAAACATAAAATGCACGCACTGTTTATGAAAAATTAAACATAATAATTATAAAAATAACTGCTCTCTTCCGGCCTGCGAATATACACACGGCTGCAGAGATTATTTTTTTTCCCGACAACTAATAATTACGTTAAGCGATATGGTTGGTATCAAAAAGTCACTTTAAAGTTTCCACTAGTAGAAAACTAAATAAAACCTTAAGAAATATTAACTTAATGCATAAAAAAAAACAAACAATTAAAAATTATAGGCAGATAATAATTAGAAGTATTAGAAATGCAAAAACTAAAAGTCAATAATTTTTGATCCTCTACTCCACTGAGAAGACTCCACTTAAGCCGGCATAGCGGGGGTGAATGCTGACTGTATAAATTTTTCTATAGTAGCAGTTGTTTCCGTTCATGAACCGCATACTCTAGGTTTACATCAGGCGAGGTGTTGTCATATGCCGCGGTACAATAAAAAAAAGAACTCTGATGAAGAATACATTCTCTGTTTTAGTATGTACTCGTACATGTATTAGCTTAAAAAATAATAACAATATAACATATCTCATAAATTTATTCTAATTATTCGGGTATAAAAAGATTTTAATTTCAGCGATTCCATTACCAAATGATTTTTGTACACCTATGGAGTTACACCAGTTTTACAACGAACGACACATATTCGATAAAATGATCCCAGTTCGACAATAACTTCGGTTGTTAAATGGACCGTAGAATGTTTTCGATTAAAATTACTGAACGTACGTGTGATCTCTTAATATGCGACATACTTGTAGGCTGGTTTTTAATGAGTCCATCGAGTGTTAAGGGTTGAGAATGAAATTACATTACACGGCGCCCGGTAAAACTATTCGACCTTTTTCCTTGCAATTAATTTTAATATTATTTTCCTGCATAGATTTTTCTTTAATTGAATTGGCGTATTGGATTTTTACGTCGGAATTTATTTTCGTTTATTTTTATTAGACATAAACGTTCAATATGTCGGAGTATAGAATAATAGACGCGAATATTTATAAAAGAAAATGTTTCTATGTCTTGAAAGTTCTATATTTCTGTTGTACCATAAAGGCCTTTAAAGTATATAATTATTTTAAAGATTTCTAGTAGTTTTTTTTGCGCGAATAATTAAAATACTTTAAGAGGTTTGTTTTGTTTTCGTATTTATTTTGATCATACGCTTTCTATTGCTAAATAGGCCCTACAGTAGGCTGCTTAAAATCTATTAATTTTCAAGTTTTTATTTTTATTTTGAGTGTAAATGTCGCTTAGGAAAGGAAGGTTGTTGCGATTGACATCGGCTTAACAAGCTGCATAGTATATTGTTTAGCAATTTTACCAAAAGTTTGTTAAGCGAAACTTAAGAAGAAAAGGGTATCTGAAAATAAAACAGCTAACGAATACCGACAACTTGCTAATGGCGAAGTAACGAAAGCAAAAACTTAAGTTTCAGCAACATTTTTTAAAAATTTAATTTGTTCCCGTTGACGATACTTTTAAGAAGCTTTTGTGAAATTGATAAGTTAGACAGGCTTTTGTAGTAACTTGGAAATAATGGTAAAAATACTCCTATTTTACGCTTACTTACATAATTATTAAATATCAAAAGTGTATCGTTACATTATTTTCTATTTTTAAAACTTAACAATTTGGATGAGAGAGTTTTTTTTAGTAGAGGCCATGATAATAAGGATATGAAGAATTCATTTAGTGATACGAACTTTTTTCTGCGCTACTATCTTCTTCTAATATAAAAATATTAATATAAATATATTAATAGAAGATTTTTTCTTTGCTTTCAAATTAGTTTCAGTAGACTCACAAACCGTTGAAGCGAACATATTCATTTGCAGCAGTTTAACAGGACAGACATACGTTGGTATGATATCTTTTAGATCTAGAATAAAAATAATGGTACTTTGTGAAATTATTCAATTTGATAAGAATAATAAAGGTTTATTCATAGTTTTTAGTTATTTTACAATTTCAGCTTTACGCCAATAAACCACAATGGTTTCTCTTGGCGTTGCGTATTCGTTCCTAATTATGACAAAATTACACACAAAATTTATATAATAAATAGATATAAATTTAATTAAATAATAAACAAAACTTGCTTCAAAAAGTGTAATAGTTTTTTAAAACTTATTTTTATAGTTTTTTATTGTTTAAGTACTTCCTTATTTTTGACGAGAGATTGTCATACATGTACAAAACTTTTATATACAGGTTGCTCTAATAAGAATAATAGTTTTTTTAACTCATTTTTATAGTTTTTATTGTTTAGTGGTGTAGTAGGTAGTAAAGAGTGGTAGGCAGACTGATGATGTTTATTTGTCCAGTCTGTCGTCCTGAGGCAGTACCACCACTTTCGAATGTAACACCCGTGAAGCGACCTTGTCGCGTTTCGAGAATAGTTTGAAAGTAGCCAGGTATAACAGAGAAGTGTGCACTGTCAATCTAGATGGTACATGCTCGTCTCCGCAAGCCGGCATAGTGGAGGCAAACAAGCAAGTTAAACAAACAATATTAATGTTGAGAACAAATTATACAAAACTTTTTAGTATGTTATAGTAGGTAGTTTAAACTCGTAATCAAAATCGCTTCGAGCCAAAGCATTTTGTATTAGTCTGATTAAAAGTTGCTACCAATTTAACTCCGTCTAATGTAACACTCTTTAAAGACGTATCGAAAACGATCCGTTTTTATTAAGTTCGACATTTAACAACCCTCACCTAATGAGTGCGATCCATGAGCGGTAATAACTGCTACCACAGAGTATTGGCTGTAGGCAGCAGTGCCCTCCACTATGCCGACTTGAGGAGACAAATCTATCAACAGGCCACACTTCCACCTGATACTTTACTGTAGTTTAATTTGTAAAATATAAAACAAGAAAATTAACTAAAAATATTAGAGGGATACTTACTTACAGCCAACACAAAAGAAAAAATGAAAAAATAAGTTTTATTCTAACGTTTAATATTTTTAAATACAGGTGAATCTTCTTGTAATGTTAATTTACGTCCTACTCAGAATATCAGATTACAATACAATACAATACAATTGTCACGCCTTTTTCCCACAGGGACGGGCAGAGACAACAGAACGCCACTTACCACGATCCTGACACAACACTCTCGCTTCAGATCAGATTAAAAATGAAATTATTACAAAGTTATTGGAATAGTTAAAGAGTATCTGTACAGTGTAGCGAGGAGGTTTAGAGGCAAAGAGGGAGGGATGCTGTAGTGAAACTGACGGGCAACAACCGGCTTCGAAAGCTTCGTAGGAAATTAAAATATTGTATATTAAAATTTGCGACAAAAATTGACACGTAGCTCTTATCTTAATTAACTAAATTTTCACTATAGTTTTCTAATTAGCTGAAATCATATCGATGATGGGTCTTATTAAAAGTGGTAGGCAGACTGATGATGGTTATTTGCTAGTCTGCCGTCCTGGGGTAGTACCACCACTTTCGAATATAACACCCGTGAAGTGACTTTGTCGCGTTTCGGGATTAGTTTAAAAGTAGCCAGGTATAACGAGAGGAGTGTGCACTGTCAATCTAAGATGGTACATGCTCGTCTCCTCAAGCCGGCATAGTGGAGGCGACTGCTACCCGCACAGGTTTCTCTGTAGTAGCAGTTGTTTCCATTCATGGACCGCGCTCTAGCTTTACATCAGGCGGAGTGTTGTCACATGCCGAGCTACAATAAAAAAAATAAATCTATCATACCATTTTCGAGTAGCACCACCACTTTCAAGTGTGACTCCTGTGTCGAGTTTTGGGATCAGTTTGGAAGGTATGGAGAGGTGCAGATTCGTCTCCTCGGGCCGGCATAGCCGAGGCGACTGCTGCCTACAGACATTTCTCTATAGACTGCACTCTAGCTTATCAACAGACCGAATATGGTTATATGCTGAGTTACTATAATAAAGTGAAAACATTGATTGGGCTAAGAGGTGAATATCCTTTTTAGCGACCATGACCGAGCTCTAAGCGAAATAAGTTATTAAATTTACAATCGTGAAATTGGCGGTAATTTACTAATAAAGTCATTTAATAGAGGAGTTAGCTATTTTAAGATTGAAAAGACATCTAAAAATATTCACAGGGGAATGTGGAACAACTTTTCTTAAAGCAAATAAACATTTCCGTCAAATACTCGTGCATTAATTGAACTGAAATATCTTACGAGTGACTGTATGGTATATGGTGCATATTGTTCAGTGCTTGACATTTCCATTAACGCCTGGTGTCGAGAATTTACACGTTCGTCCATTTACCAATTCGCCTGGACATAGTCACTCGCTTTGTCTCTTTTTTTGTGCACCGTATTACCTTTTAGCCTTACCTATGTTTTTATAGTACTTCAATGTGACCGTAGCGAACTTTATTGTTAAGCTAGTATGCAGGCATTTTCTTTAGAGAAAAATCTGCAGACAGACGGAGGTGCACTATCTATTAATTTGAAGTTACATGAAGTGGCAAAAAAAACATTGTTCATAATTTTTTTTAAATTTTTTATTGTAGCTCGGCATGTGACAACACTCCGCCTGATGTAAAGCTAGAGTGTGGTTCATGAATGGAAACAACTGCTACTACAGAGACAAACCTGTGCGGGCAGCAGTCGCCTCCACTATGCCAGTTTGAGGAGACGAGGATGTACTATCTAGATTCACTGTGCACACTCCTCTCGTTATACCTGGCTACTTTCAAACTATTCCCGAAACGCAACAAGGTCACTTCACGGGTGTTACATTCGAAAGTGGTGGTACTACCCCAGGACGGCAGACTAGAGAAATAACCGTCATTAGACTGCCTACTACTCTTTAATAGTGCCTATAGGCATTGAGCGACCAAAGAATCAGCGAGGTTCATCATCGATCGTGAGTTCACGCGTCTTACCGCTAGACCACGGCCGCTCTTTAAACTACGGCCGCTTTAGGCGCTCTAGGCTCTCACATATGATGAATGTGAATAAAGAGAGATTTTTTAATTTAATTGATCATAATAGAAATGATGAATGTGAATAAAGAGAAAATATTGTTAATTTTAATGATTAAAATAAAAATAGATAGATATGAAATGAGTGTTAGTTTTGTTAATTCATCCGGGCGAGTGGTTAATAAAACCAATACGGATCGTAGGTTCGTTAAAGCACTCCCAATACCAAATGTCATTTGAAGTATCAATTTACAGATATTGGATAAAATCAACGCTATAAGTATTTACTGAGATTGACAGATTGGTTTCTGGTCTGACAGGCTCGAGCTCTTTAGATTAACTCTTAATCAACGGTGTTCGACGCGGCGTTGTTTATTATTTATTTGCGGGTACATCCCATATAATTTATCCGTTGATTAAATTTGTAATCTTGCGTTAAGTTGGTATTGGTAAAATAATCCTTGAAACACCGTCATAAAAACTCAAGCAGAGTAAATACTTATTCTAATTTTTTATCGTTTATTAACACAAATAAAGGAGAATGCCCATTTTTGGGCCCACTTAATACCTAATAGTTTGGTAACAAAACAATATTCTAAAATAATATCTTATTTTTTATTTATTCATTTTAATTATATCAACACATCATTTACCAATCAATAGACAATGTTTAATTATATAAAAAACAGATATCTTTAGTTATTAAAGCATTTAAAATAATAATAACCTCAAATAATGCATCAAAAAACATCTAATTACATCTAATTACTCAATAACCCGGGTGAAAAAATTAAAACTGATTGGTAATAAGGAAATAGATTTATTTTTCTACAAAATTAACTAAAAATCATCGACACACTCGAGAAAAAAATTGTGGGCCCATTTCTCTTAGGCGAATGGGCGTTCTCTTTTGTCAAATAGACATTGTCGCCACAGGGGCCATCAAAATAAAACAAAACGTTTACAATAGTAGCTCTGAATGAGATCATACTCGACCTGATGTTAAACTAAGCGTGGCTGCAGAAAGCAGTTGCCTCCGCTATGCCAGCTTGAGAAGACGAATGTGCGTCATCCAGGTTGACAGTGCACATTCCTCTTGTTATAGTTGATTAACATATAAATATGTAACATACAAGTATGTAACTTATAACTGTGTAACTTATAACTGTGTAACTTATAACTATATACTAATTCACATATAAATATGTAACATATAAATATGACTGTTCCCGAAACACGACAAGGTCACTTTACGGTTACGTTTGAAAGTGGTGGTACTACCGCAGGACGGCAGATTAGACTAATTCAGTCTACGACTATTAAAAATTGATTCTCATAGGAAACGAATTCAATATAAAGTTAAAACATATACAGGACACAGTGAAAATGACAGTGAACATTATTATACGTTTTTAGAGTCCGTGTGAATTGTAGATATTTTTAAAATAATGGTCCCGTAACCTTACATACAATTTTTTTACACCAGCTTTGTTTAAATATTTTGCTTAAAATTTGATAAATTAAATCTTGTTTAGATTTTAATTTTTTATTTAATCATGGTTATTAATTGGTTACAAATAATATTTTAATTAGAAAGCCCTAATTAGAAAGTTTTCTCAACCCACTTAAATAAAAATATCAGTGAAAATAATTGTAAACAAATTTTTATAACATTATTTTGTGATAAAACGGGGGAAAAAATTATAATTCTTTAAAAATGTCATAACTTTTAAACCAGAAGGTATAAAAAAAATCACCAAATTATATTCTATATATTGAACCCCTCTATCTGTAAAATACCGTTGACACCACTACTTACAGGACACCCTGTATATTATTTTTGATTATATTACCTATATATTTTTAAACAATTACGATTTCTAAAGTTAAAGATTTATTAAAAACATGCCATGAATTTGGGTTACTCCCTTGTTCATCATGACACGTTCACTTCATGCTTCATCGGAGGCGGCAGTTCATTAAGCCCGGCGCAGTGAGTAGAGTATAGCAAGCTTTGCAGACTTTGTGCCCGACACGTATGCGCGGTGCACAGTGATTGATGGCCCATTCGAATAAATGGAAAACCTGTATAAATCATAAGGGGATATAGCTAGTCGGGTTAGGTTGTAATTCGGTTGTTAAAACTGTGTCATAATATCTAAAATGCTTCGAAAGAACTGAGAAGTAATTTTTTTTTATTGTAGCTCTGCATGTGACAACACTCCGCCTGATGTAAAGCTAGAGTACGGTCCATGAATGGAAACAACTGCACTACAGATAAACCTGTCGCCTCCACAATGACGGCTTGAGGAGACAAGCATGCACTATCTAGATTGACAGTGCACATTCCTCTCGCTATACCTGGCTACTTTCAAACTATTCCCAAAACGCGACAAGGTCACTTCACGGGTGTTACATTCGAAAGTGGTGGTACTACCCCAGGACGCTCTTTAATAGTGCCTATAGGCACTGAGCGACCAAAGTACATATATCAAAGTTACATTGGTATCGGTCAGAATTAGCGAGGTTCGAACACGGGTCTTATCGATCGTGAGTTCACGCGTCTTACCGCTAGACCACGGCAGCTCAAATTTGGAATTAGACAGAAGTTACCTGGTATAACACGAGGAATATGCCCTTACAGGATGTCGCACATTTGTCCCCTGAAGCCGGCATAGCAAAGGGGATATGGACCGCACTCGATCATGAGGCAGCTGCTATTAAAATTATTTTACAAAGATTAACCTGTATGTAAAATTATTAAATAGACTAAAGTCTACAAAATAATAATAATAAATAATGGAAGAGTAATATAATGTTTTTAATACTTGTGACGAAATTGCACTTCATGTGGCGTAAAATAAAGTAGTAATAGAACTAGTTGTGACCAATATAGGCATAGTGAGTGACCCGCTTAGTTACCATATTTAGTTATGCATGAAATTCAATTTCGATGTCACATACCTGTGATAAAGCAATTTGTATAGATTAGATTTTAGATTTTTTTAAATAAATGTACAGGACGTATTTGTTATAAAATACCACGGTGAATACTTCGAAGAGCTCTTTAACCTTATTCCTGTCTCGTCCTTCCATTCCCGTAATACCCGCAGTGGGAGGGGGAAGCATGCACTTTTTGTCGATCGAATCGGTAGCCGAACGAAACGGTTCGGCGCGTTTTTTTGTGTCGCACAATTGACAAGTGGAATGCTTTGCCTTCTCATGTGTTCTTCCAGTCCTATCACCTTGGATTCGTCAAGAGGAGTGTAAAAAGGCACCTTCTCAAGCCGGCATAGCGAAAGCGACTGCTGCCTGTAGTAGCATTTATCTGTAGTAGCAATTGAATCTGTCCATGGACCGCACTCTAGCTTAACATCAGGTAGAGTGTGGTCATACGCCGAGCTAAGATAAAAAAACTTTTTTTTTAATAACTGAAACGAGAGCAGTGTGCACTGTCAATCTGGATGGTACATGCTCGTCTCTTCAAGCCGGCATAGTGGAGGCGATTGCTGCTTGTAGAGATATAGCTATAATAAAAAAAAAGAAGAACATATTGTATTTGCCTGAAACAAGAGAGAGAGAAAAACAGCGGTATTTCATAACTTTAGTGTAAAAACGATATTTTGAATATTTTTTTTACATATACATGAAATTGTAATAAAAAGTTATTCTATTCTAAAAAACGATTGACTAGCTTTTTGGCAATTAAACTTTCCAATATTACACTTCCATGCATTTTTATTTCCATAGTAAAAAGTTAGAACTGTCTATTTATGTAGCTCGGCATTTATGACAACAGTCCGCTTGATGTTAGGATAGAGTGCGGGCCATGAACGAATGCAATCGCTACTAAAGAGAAATCTCTGCCGACAACAATGGCCTCTGCTATGCACCATCCTGTTAGGACATACTTTTTTCGTTATACACAGCTATTTTCAAGTTGATTCCAAAGCGCGATCCCGGATGTTACACTTGAAGTTTACAGTTTAAAACATTTTCGACATTATGCCCGATATACAGCATACATTGACAAGGCATACTACTCTCGTTATACCCGGCTATGTCCAAACGCGACTGAAACGCGACTTCAACACACTTCGACACCCGCGATGGTCAACTTCACGGGTCTTACACTCGAAAGTGGGTAACAAGGAGTCTCGAAACCCTGCAACTCAGGCGAGACGTAGCCTCCCTCTCAGCGTTCTATCCCTATTGCCACGGTGAATGTTCAGCAGAGATCCATGAATTAATCCCACCTACCCCACATCGCTTGAGGTCGACGCGTGCTAGCAATCGAATGTATCGTCTCACTGTCGAAACAATCCCCTCGCGGACTAAATGGGGTCCTTCAAGCGCAGTGTGAGGAGGCATAGCGGACCCGACTGCTGTATGCAGATCCCTTTCTTTGACAGCAGTCGCCTCCGTTCATGGATCGCACTCTAGCTTAACATCAGGCGGAATGCGGTTATATGTCGTGCTAAAATAAAAAAATAAAAAAGTGGCGGTAGGATGGCAGACGGGGCTAATAACCAGGTTTCCTATAAAAGGTAACATATCTATATAAACTTATCTACATATATATAGCGAGTATGAACAACCCCATAAGTCTTAAGATCTCCACAAGCGCATTCATCTTCAATATTCCCCCACAAATATCCACGAAGTCTTCGTGTGGCTTTCATAAATCTTAGATTCTATTCCTCCACGTTAAATTGGACGGCTAAAGCTCTCATTCGTTCGATTCAGCAAATATATATTGGCAGCGCATCCTTAAGAACTTTTGAGAGCTAACTGACTACAATTTAGATAAGTACGATTTAATTTGAAGACTCTTTAACAATGAACGTTGTCCTTTTAATTTATAGACCTACTAACAACATTACATTTACACTAAAATCTAATAAAAAATCACGTACACTGTGAATAAACAGATGAATTCCGACAAGGTCACGTGAAGCGCTAATCGCCGTGTCAGAATATCCGTTCAGGTTGACAGGGCAGACTTAGGTTTATAGAATTTTCTTAAGCTCAAAAGAATATTTTAAAACATACGCTCTATGAGCTTTTAACAAAATAAATACATTGCCTGTTTTACAAAATTAATAAACTTATTCTAGTGTTAGTCTAAATATATAAACAAAACATCAATCGGCCCCTTAAGCGGGCCACACACACTGCGCAGTCAAGACAGAGCGTGTATAGCTCGCTTTAGTCAATCGTCATGTGCACTGAGAATGAGTAATGTGCTGCTAGACAACTCTTTTAATTAGGCCCATTGTTTTAATGCTTCTAATATTTTTAGGCAGACTGTTATACCCGTACAGGCAGACTTCTCTTGGCATACCCGGATACTTCTAATTTTATTGCGGCTACCTCACTAGAAAACGCAACTAGGTCACTTAAGTACTCAGGCTACACGATTCCTTTCATACATTTCTATTCAATACAATACAATACAATTGTCACGCCTTTTTCCCACAGGGATAGGCAGAGACAACGGAACGCCACTTACCACGATCCTGACACAACACCTTCGCTTCCTTCGCATCCATAATTCTCTTCATGCACGCCCGACGGTTATGGGCACATTTCTATTCGCTCTAGGATAATGGGTACTACGGTTTTCAGTATTTTTTAGGCTGATCAAAGCTGAATAAAACAAATCAAACGTTAAATTCAATATCACACTTGAATATAAGGGTACTCGACCGAATTATTATTTTAAATAACATTCAAATAGGGTCTTTCAATTGATTTTCAAGAGTAAACTTAAATATTTAATTATTGAAGTGTTTGTCTACTTAATACTGATTTCTGTGAACTTTGTATTAACTAAACTTTTTGTTATTACGTTTTAGATATTTGCCTCTCTTAGTAAGATTGAAGACATAACAAATCTCAAGTGTAACTAACACCCGTGAAGTTTCAGGATTAGGTTCAAAGTCCTTTCTTCAAGCCGGCATTGTGAAAGGGACCGTTGACATATTTCTCTATGATAAAATTCGTATCCGCTCAGAACATCAAGCGAAGTGTAGTTACGTGAAAAAACGGATACCTAGTATAAAAATAGTATCAGTAGAAAATAGTTACAGAAAGGTAAATGGTAAACGACCGTTCACCACCCCTGCCCTACCCTGTTCGAATTTCAAAGCACAGTAAAAATCAACTCTATGATTTAATAGTTCTTAAGAAACACTTAAAATCAATTTCAAAGGTGAGCCAAGTACACGAAAGTCTTTTAGCACGATTTACACTAGGCGATTTCATTTAGTACTTACTGTTGCCCACGACATCTTATTTTTTCAATGTAGCTCGGCATAACAACACTTCGCCGTGTCTAACCACTGCAGACAGCAGTTGCCTCCGCTATACTAGCTAGAAGGAGATGAATGTACATAATCAGGCTGAGGTTATACCTGGATACTTTCAAACCGATCCCGAAACGCGACTCAGAGTTGTGGTACTACTCCAAGACGGCAGACTGGGCTAATAGACACCAGAGCCTGCCTCCCACTCTTTAACTAACGCCTACATTATACTATAGGCACTGAGCGACCAAAGTATAAATAACAGTTACATTGGTCAGAATTTAGCGAGGTTTGAACACAGGGCTTCAATGAGCGGCCGTGGTCTAGCGATCGATGAGACCCGTGTTCGAACCTCGCTAATTCTGACCGGTACCAATGTAACTTTGTTATATGTACTTTGGTCGTTCAGTGCTTATAGGCACTATTAAAGAGTGGTAGGCAGACCGATGATGGTTATTTATCCAGTCTACCATACTAGGGAAGTACCACCACTTTCAAATGTAACACCCGTGAAGTGACCTAGTCGCGTTTCGGGAATAGTTTGAAAGTAGCCAGGTATAACGAGAGGAGTATGCACTCGTCTCTTTAAGCCGGTATAGTGGAGACGACTGCCGCCCGTAGGTATTTCTCTGTAGTAGTAGTTGTTTCCATTCATGGACCGCACTCTAGCTTTACATCAGGCGGAGTGTTATCACATGCCGAGCTGTAATTAAAAAAAGAGTCTCATCGATCGTGACTCTACTAAACCACGTTCGCTCTTCGAATGATATTTTATGTTTCTCAGAGATATTGTATCATATCATCTCTAAATACATTGATTAGAAAAAAAAGCTCTCTACAGTGCCGGATTTAAGCATTGGCAACATAGGCATAGGCTATGGACCGCCAACACAAGGGGGCCGCCACCACACCACAAAAAAAAAAATTAAATTAAATGAAATCGATAAAGTCTCAGTAGAAACAAAAAATACTGAGTTTTGTTTTAAATTTTGTGTTAGCAAACTTATTTAGTTGCTCTCTTCTTTACCTTAATATAAACTTTCAACAGTTTTCAACCACAAATGATTTGAGGGCTTCCACAATATGCTCTGCCTATGGGCCGCTGAAGTCTGCATGCGGCGCTGACTCGCTACAGGCCACGTTTGCTTCGAATAGTATTATATCAGAAACGTCTAGTGTAAACGAAGCTTTAATAACAAGATTTATAGCTCTAAATAGAATATTATTTTTCCCTCCGACATAATCTATAATTACTAGATTTAATCTCTGGTAAATCCCAGTTTGATAGTAATTACAATATCGACTTCAATTTGAATTTGTATTTACAACTAATAGACGACCCGCGACTTTAGCAATAATACTGTCTATGATGAATACACAACGATTGTGACAAAACAAAAATCACGTGTTCTAGTTTTTTTTTGTTTTATATGGCATTATAATAATTTGCCAGTGTCAAAGTAAACATTTTTGCATCAAGTTAATAATATTTTGCATCACTAGTCACTCCTTCATCACACTAAACAGTCAGGTCAAGTCTCAGTCAAGTCAAAAATTGCTTCAGTAAAGTGGTAGAATCTTTACTGAAACTTCCCACGGAGTTTTGGAGGGAAAATGGAAACGCACGTTCACGAGCACTTAATGGTTAATAATCCACAATTATTACACATTAACACTAGAAGAACACACAAGTTTAAGAAAATAATTCAAGACAGATAACCTGACGTCTCAAGATGGCCGCCAAAAAACTCACGTGTTCTAGTTACCTAAAAAAAATATTTTAGGGCTGTTATAGACTTTTTTGTTATAGACTATAGTCCGCCTGATGCTAGAAGCTGCTGGGTAAGGCAAGCTAGAGAGCGATGCGTGGCTCGTCGTCTCATGGACTCGCTCTAGCTTATCTTATCTAGCAGCTCTAGTATCTAGCGGAGTGCCTACAGCTATCTGACTGTGGGCAACTTACAGACAAAACTATAAACATGTTTAAAAGAAAATCTATTCGTCGGCATCTTGCGCTTTTTCTTCAGTTACATCCATTGCCAAGTTTTTTAGGTGTGATTGAGTAACATACATTCAAACATTCGTAAATTCTGAATATTATTAGAATAGAATAGATTAACAAACTATAATTGGGTTTTGGATGGCGAATCATTTTAAATTGCCCATAGTACTAATTTTGGATTCAATTATTGTTTAAAGTTGGAGTAAGTGAGGTTTATAATATTAGAATACATGTATGTTTTGAATATTGAAAATTCCTTAGTCCAGTCCTGAGTAGTCCTGACTATTGTTTTTTCTTGTAGCTCGCTACGTGAGAACACTTCGCCTGATGTAAAGCTAGAGTGCGGTCCATGAACGGAAACAACTGCTCACACCGAGAAATATGTGCAGGCAGCAGTCGCCTCCGCTATGCCGGCTTGAGGAGACGAATGCGTACCATCCAAATTGATAGTCCGCACCCCTGTTATACCTGGTTACTTCCAAACTGATCCCAAAACGCGACATAGTCACTTCAGGACAGTAGACTGGGCCTACCACTTTCAAGACTGTAGACATTAATTTATTTCTGTGTTGTGACAGTTCGTTTCGCTTATACACCGTTAGTTATAATATATTTTACTGCCTACACCTAACATTCGGTATTACAGGCTTAAGAAATATATAATAAAGTAGTGACTAGGACACGTGAGAAAAGGGTTCAACGTCTTCTAGAATCGTGTTCCTAACAGGCACCATTTGCGAAATGCTTCTGGAGCGAGGACGTCATGTGGTTCTTTCATTTGCTCGAACAAATTTAGTTCTTGAAAATAATAACACTGTAATTCTGTATCAACACTAACTGAAAATAAAATTTCTTTTTTATTTCTTCAAGCTGTTTATTAACGAAATCTTTGTATGAGTATAAATTAGTATTATACGTTTAGTGTTCTCATTTTATCCTTAAGTTCCGGCTACACGCTCCGTCTTACTATGCCTGCGTAGTCTAGTCTGCACAGACTAGCTCGTGGGAATGACTGTGCGTGTGAACTAGCTATTAGGAAATGGGTTAAATTGCTGTACCCACGCTTTAACCATAAAAGTAATAAACTCAAAGTCTTTGTTAGTAAAACGCCTCCGCTGTGCTGGCTTTAGAAGACGAACGTACCATAAGTTGGCGCCGGTTACTTCTAAGCTGGTTACTTCACTATCCCAGGATGGCGGAGTGGGTTAATAACCATCATCAGTCTGTCTAGCATACTTTAAAAGGTTTAGATTAGAATAGAAGAATAGAATCGGTTTATATTATGACAGTATAATTAAGCCCTCAAAATCAGAATATATCTATATTTTTCTTATTGTAGCTCGGCATATGACAACACTCAACCTGAAATAAAGCTAGAGTGCGGTCCATGAGTGGAAACAACTGCTACTACAGAGAAATAGGAAAATAGGCAGCAGTCGCCTCCGCTATGCCGGTCTAAGGAGACGAGTATGCACCATCTAGATTGATAGTGAACACTTCTCTCGCTATACCTGGCTTCTTTCAAACTGCTCCCGAAACGCGACAAGCTCACTTCACGGGTGTTACTACCACCCAGGACGGCAGGCTGGGCTAATAACCATCATCATTCTGCCTACCACTCTTTAATAGTGTTGTGATATACAATAACAATTATTATTATATACCAATATGAGTTTATGATATAAATAAATGGTTTTCACACACAATATTAAGTACCTAAGTAGCGATTGTATAAGTGAAAGGTCTTCATACTGATTTGTTACATCTTCTATTGGACAAAAGTAAATGAGAATTTTCCCTAATTGGAATTGTAAATGAGTCCTGAGGCGCTTTCTTGTCGGTTGAACGCCCGCTTCACCATCTCAGTAGAATAAACTGTGATGATTTCATTTAAATTAATTCTGCTCAGTACGGGACGACCGCGGACGACAACTTTAAATTGAGACATCTTAGAATCTTTGTCGTTTGTAGCAACTTCATGCTCTACTTCGCGACGCTCTCGTTACGACCTTCATTCAGATTAAGTTTTTTTCAACGTCTTATTTTCAAAAACATTTCAAGATTTGCTTTTCGCTTCGGGTTCGAGTCGAACAATAGCATTGAATTAATTTTGGTCCTTGTTTACAATTTGTTAATTGATTAACTAGAAACGGTTTTGTTATTTTTTTTTTTCTTGTAGCTCGGCATGTGACAACATTCTGTCTGATGTAAAGCTAGAGTGCGGATCATGAATGGAAACAATTGCTACTACAGAGAAACCTGAGCGGGTAGCAGTCGCCTCCACTATGCCGGCTTGAGGAGACGAGCATGTACCATCTTAGATTGACAGTGTACACTCCTCTCGTTATGCCTGGCTACTTTCAAACTATTCCCGAAACGCGACAAACTCACTTCACGGGTGTTACATTCGAAAGTGGTGGTACTACCCCAGGACGGGAGACTGAACAAATAACCATCATCAGTCTGCCTACCACTCTTTAATAGTGCCTATAGGCAGTGAGCGACCAAAGTACATATAACAAAGTTACATTGGTACCGGTCAGAATTAGCGAGGTTCGAACACGGGTCTCATCGATCGTGAATTCACGCGTCTTACCGCTAGACCACGTCCGCTCTACGACTTTAATATTGAATATTATGCTGTACTTTTCGTAAAATAGTACTTTAACTAGTCCGTTTAACCATACGAGAGAAGACCTGCGGCAATAAGTGTACAAGTATTAGGCATAGTACAACACTCCGTCTGATGTTGAAACTATGCTATCACAGATAAATTTCTCCAGGCAGCAGTCGCCTCCGTTATGCCGGCTTGAGTAGCACCATCTAGATTGACAGTGTACTCCTCTCGTTATATCTGGCTACTTACAAACAAGGTCACGTCACGAGTCTTACATTTGAAAGTGATGGTACTACCCCAGTATATCTATTAATACTGGATTTTTTATCCAGAATTGTTTGGTATATTTTGTGAAGGGGCATGAATTTGATATTATGTTAGTTTATTTGTTTTCATGTTGTATGAGTTGGATAACTATGGTAACAAATTTATGAGTACATTTCGAAGTTAGATGTATTAAATAAAACTATATCCGAGTTAACGTGAAACTTTACTCGTTTGCAGTTAAAGGTTATTTTGTATAATAATAAAACAGTATTGTTGTTAAAATAATCGTTAACATTTTCATAATTAAAAGGTATATTAAAAGATTAAAGATAAATTTAAATTATTTATTTCAGATAAGCCTACTTACTTACTTAACTGCTAATATGATTTGGAAAAGGCTCTATCAGTGATCAACTGAAATATACTATTTTTAAGTACTATATATTTCTGTAACAGTATATTATAGCACGGTTGGCAACCCTAGATTAGACCCACCAAAAGTAGAGACCTAAAACGTAATCTAGTGGTTAATAAGAATGTATCCTATCAATTACATGGTGCACATTGGTTTCTTTATGCCGGCATAGCGAATAGGATTGCTGTCTGCAGACATTGAATTTTGTCCGAGTCTGTGGTAGCAGTTGTTACGCCCCAGCATGACTTAAGACTCTAACCGAGCGCCTTGGCCTAAGATATACGTACACTTCCTAACAAACGGAAAAATCTGTATACGTTGGGCTGAGGCGCTTGGTCGTGAACTAGACACATTAGATTATTATGGTGACATGTTGAGCTACTATAAACTTCAACTGTATTCTAATTAAAATTATTATCAATTGATTGAGGTTTTTTTTGTTATTTTCAGTAAATTAATTTAATTAAATATTTTTTTAATTTAATTTATTTAATTAAATAAAAATTTAAAATTTAAAACAACATTATCGGATTTCAAGACAAAAAAAAAATGAAAATAGAAAACATAGATTTACAATTATTAATATTTGTAAACATTTTAGGTTATTTTCATAAATTTTACAGAATAATAAAGTAAACTTAAAAAATACTGTAAACTCCCGTCTTTTGTTTCAGAAGAGTAGGCGTTTATATTGACAAAATAAAAACATTGGCGAAATTGACTGGATTCATTCCTTTATCGTTACAGTGAAGACGTGGAGTCATGAACATTGTAGATCTAAGTGTGTTCTTATTAGAGATGCGAGTTGTTGTGACTAGTACGAGTTTTATCGAGTATTTTTTTTAGTAGCTCGAGATGACTACATTTCATGTGATAAGCTAGAGTGAGATCCTTGTGCGGAGACAACTGCCTAGGACCCCAGGTTCTTAGGGGCCCCAAAAGTCCTGAAAATACTACAAAAAAGTTACCATAACAAGCAATTAAAGACAGCTAGCTGCCCTTTATTCTATCCAACCTGCCAGGTATTAAATAAATGTTTGTTTATATCTCTTACTCTGAGCCTAGGAGGGGTCTTGAAAGACGACCCTAACTGCTACCACATAGAAATGTATGCAGGCGATAACACCTCTGCCTCTCCTCTCGAGGAGACGAATGTAAACACTAGTTTCGTTATACCAGAGGCCTGCGTATGAGTTTACATGTACACTGCCACGGCGTAAAGTACACATATAGGATCGCTTCATGTGTTTTTTACCTCGCTGCTAAAGGCTGGAATATATGTGAACTGCACTGGAACTGAAAGGGATTAAAACCTTTTTTCTCCATAACCCGTAACGAGATTATCTTTAAAAAAGTATATGTTAATCTACACTATACAAAACATGTCCTCTTCATTTAAAAAATAGTTTTAATTATTATTAATATTCATGCAAAGTAACCCCTGGTTTAGAAATATAAAACCATTTTTCTTTTAAACTATTAATAGCTAGGTTTTCTTTATTTTTATCATGATATTAGACAATACAGTACCTAGGGAATCTTCGGTTTATTCTTTTCAAATTATTATTATTATTTTTTTTAGATAAATCTACACACAATCGCGTGAGCAACCCATCTGTCGCCCAATAATCAGTACGGGAAGAGTAAGGTCAACGGCGTATATCCAGCTCTTAAAATAATAGCGTCTAATTGGTGAATAGTTCTCACTTTACGCCGTGCTAGCGTAAATGTAACCTGGTACTTAGACGTTTGGCTACTTCATACGAGTACTAAAAATTGCCAAGTGCCTACCAAGTACTCGGTGGCACATCTCTAAAACTGGTACATGAAACGGGCGGCGCTGTCGACATTCGACAATAGTAACTTATCTTACAAATTAGATTCTCAAATGTAGACGTTGCTTTCGACGAATAGATAAAATAATAAAGAAACCTATGAGAGAGATCTGGAATTAATTTGCCTTCAATTGAAATTCATTCGTGATCCGAACAAGCTTTGACGGAATCCCTATTTTGCGATTTCAATTCGTTGTGCTTGTTTGTAAAGGTTTATGGTAATTTGTTCTTTGCGAGTTTCATTTATTTAATAATACTTCAATTCTTTGCTATCAACCATCATTATAATACGCAGATGAACTCCTTTAATACTGTTACGTTCGTGGGGGGCCAAAAACATAAAATTTATAAAACACCGATTTATTGCATACGACACACAATAACGTAGAAGCAGGAGTGGTACGATAGTCGCTGGATAGCCTTCAGTCGCTGTTCAGTATCACTTGTTATCGCTGGTGTTCCTTGTATCGCATCCAGAATAGGACTACTACTCGGGATACTCGGGTGTCGGTATTTATACTCAAACAGAAGGAAGTTTCTAAAAAGATCTCGTCGAAGTTGTTTACTAATTATAATGTAAACAAGGTCACAGGTCACGCCACTTTTGTGGGCGTGGCCAAGATGTTTACGCTACGCCGCTTATACGAGAACTTTCTAGAAACTTCGACGCATGCTATCTCTCTCGCACCCCAGGCGCACGTAACACTACTATTATTATTACTAGGCATTTTTTTAAAGTAATTCGGTCGGAAAAATGACAAAACTCCGTCTGATGGAAAGTTAGAGTGCCGAAATGGAGAATGAACGGACTGAATACCGTCAGAGAGAAATCTTTACAGGTCACCTCCGCTATGCTGGTTTAAGGAGACGAATGTGCCCCATAGCACACTCTTACCGAGTTATACCCGGGTGTTTTTACTCGACATGTGACCTCGATTGGCCTGATGGTAAGCACAGTGGAGGTCCATGTCGGTTACACGGCGCCTTTACTATGCCGGCCTGAGAATGTGTTTTTTACGCTCTGCTTAAATATATCCTAAATATATTTATATAAATGTAAAATAAAAAAGCAAAACATTTGCATCAAACAACATAATATTTTTGTGTTATCCACAACCGTTGTTATCGTAACCAAACCCTTACACGTAGAAGATGGAAAGTTTCAAACCCGAAGGTTTATTTGTTTGTTCAAGGATCTGATGGGACTACTCGTATTTATCTGATTCAAAAAGAAACTTCATATCTACGCATACATATGTAAAAATACAGTATGATATAACGCAAAAATTAGTTTTTTTTCTTCTCTAAAATATCTTAGTCGAGTGAATCAATGTTCGCAATTGGGAGCCCGTGGTAATGTTATGTGTGATTTGGTAGCTTAGGTTTGTGTTGTTCTTGTTCTGTTATCCAACTATTCCACTTTTGGTGTCACACACCTTTATGCCATCAGGTAAAGAAGAGTGGCAGGTAGACTGATAAGAGTTATTACAGTTTGCTTGTGACAGTTTCCAGGATAGTACCACAACTTGTAAATGGTTGAAATGATGTCGAGTTAAGTTTGGAAGTAGACACGCAATACATGGACCGCACTCTAGCAAAACTTCAAACGGAGGGCGGATGTCACTAGCTCTACCATAAAAATTAAAGAAAATAATTGTTATAGTCTCTCTCTCTCCTCGTCGGTCCCTCATTGTTGAGGATCGTGACTCCTGGTGGCTCGCTCAATTAAAAGTCTCCATTGGCTGCGACTGCTTGCCTGATGGAGAGCTTTATGGACCGGCATCTCCAGACAAATGGAGACCTGGTCTGTCCAGCGGCTTGGGCTTCTACCGCGCGGTCTTCTGCCATCAACCTTCCCTGTCACCACAAGCCTTTCCAGATTGTCGCCATCCTTGCGCGCTATGTGGCCGAAGTACTTCAGGATGCGGCGCAGGCAAAGCGATGACAGTCGCGGTTGATTTTCAACGCCCAATTCCGACAGAACAGAAGCATTTGTCCAGTGAGCGGTCCAGGGAATCCTCAGCATACGGCGCCAGTACCACATTTCGAAATTGTTATAGTATATACACTTAATTATATAGAGGAGTTTTGCTAACATGGAAACATGACGTCAATGGACGAACTGTCGTTCAAGGAACAAATCTGAATGTCACCCAGATTAAATGATTACGTACTAACATCCTTTACAGGGAAAGTTTTTAGTATAAAAACTCCACGACCTACATAAGGCACATGGGACTCTCGAAAGCAATTCCAAGGGATCGCACCTTCGTCAAACCCTGACGGAGGTCAACACTTGTGACTGTATAACGCCATGACCTCGTCTCACCTCGGTTATTGTAACATTTCATTTGTTCAATCCGCATATTTTTTTTATGAAATTTTAGAATATATCGTTAACTACTTGTATTTTATTTATTTATATTTTCATAGAAATGACAGATCTTTCTTAGATTATTACACAATACTTTAATCACCCTTACACCCTCACAGAAGAACGTCCGTGAATCAAATCGGTGGCATGCTTAAAAACGAATGTGGCCATCTCACCACAACTATAAACATTATTTATTTATTTATTATAATAATATATGGTGGTGGTGTTGGTAGTTGATGCGTGTATAAGTCCGGTATGAACAGGATGAAAGCGTGAAGAATGAAGTTGAAGATAAATGAGAATAGCAAAGTATAATATCACAGTTTATTATTTTACACACAAAACTAAACACCATACAACATAATTATAACGATCAGAAGGAGTATAAAGGTAAGAAGAAAATATGCAAAGAGAACACAAGATAAAAGCAATGAGAAGCGAACCTTGAATGCAAGCGATGGAATACAAAAATGAATTAGCGTGTTATCGCGAGCGTGTTAAAATCTTCACTGGTAGCAGGTAGTAGGTACAAGCAGCGCGGCGCGAAAACAGGTCGAACGGCCGGCCGCTCGCGCCAGTGCAAGTGTACCGAATAATAAATAACTCGCTGCTACGTCACGCGCGATGTTTAAATTGTGTGTACCTAATGAATGCTATTTAACTTATAATAAATAATGAAATAAATAATATAATGTTGTGTATGTGTGTGTGTGTGTATGTGTGTGTGTGTGTGTGTGTATGTTAATTTATATTATTATAATAAATAAATAAATAATGTTTATAGTTGTGGTGAGATGGCCACACGAAGAAAGGAAAGACGGCGACCCATTGTTTGTATAAACCTTTTCTAAATAGTCCACTTTTTTAATCACAAGGAAGAGTGGAAACAACTGTAACCATAGAGCAAACGTCTATAGGTGTTTAATCACTTTCATTATGCCGGCTTGCTGCGACCAGTATTTATCCGGCTACTTCCAAGTAAAGCTGAACGCGACTAGGACATAAGTTTTAATAAATTTACAAGTACAACACAAAATGTAAAATACTCTTTTCTATAATACTCTTAGTTACAAGAACTCGGTAATATTGAACGCTAAAGTGCATTCGATTTCTTTTCTTACCAGTATTTGTTGTCGAGTTTTATTGGATGAAACCGATCGCTTTTCCCGAACAAATTTTATTCAAAAAATCTCTATCTGACTTTAATTTAAAATTCTACGACATTTACTTGATCTGTTTAACGTAGAAATATGCATGGAAATAAAAGAATATTGTTTGACAGACATGAATATTGTGGACAACTTTTGGTGGCTTTTTCGGTTTCTAACCAGATATTCAGCATTATGATAAAACTAGACTCAGTTAGCTGGAAGCGTAAGGATTCTTTTAAATACTTCTTGCTTTTGTAGTTGAAAAATTCTACTCAATTCAATTCAATTCGTAATAAGATCACATGCTCTACATTTCAACATTAACTACCCAACTCGCTTGGGATCCAAAATATTGCGGTCACTTCCGTCAGAGTCGACGCTTTCTAAGCGATCGAAATTTTCATCATCCTACCTCACCGGAAAGTGGAAGAACAATTCTGTCTGTCATTGTCAGTCTGATTGTACTGAATTTATCGTCATAGACATGTCAGGGTTGTCGATTAAATAAACTTTATTCGTGGGTTTTGGAGGCCTTTGGAGCCATTAGGTTATGTCTTCAATTAATTATTTTCCTAAACTGATTTTTTGTGTGTGTATTATTAATCTAACCATTAAGTGTTCGTGAACGTGCGTGAGTGTGGGCAAACAATTCTAAATAAGAGAACGTAAGTTTTCATTTTCCCTCCAAAACTTTGTAAGGAGTTTAGTTTTGGTAAAAATTCTAACCCTTTAATGAAGCTATTTTTGACTGGGACTCAATCTGACTATTTATTAACCTAATGCTAATTTTGATAATGGCAAATTGTTATAATGCCATATATTTTTAAAAAACTTTATTCGTAACAATTCTGAAAAGGTACATAATCAGTTGTGCGCCTAATTCGTGCTAGTTTTTCGACTGTGTTACAAACATCAGTAGCTTCTCTATTTCGATACATTCTAGGAATAAAATTAATTTCAAAACTGTGTAAACACAGAATTTGCGAACGATATTATTAGTAAATAAACTTTTTAATTCAATAAATTCGGTTTATTGAGGATTAAAATATCGGCTGAAAATCACTGAAATGTGAATTAAACATAGAAATGCTTATTGAACAATCATTGAATATTCAAGACGGTAGGAGTAATTCTATCGAACAAGTGGGATACATAATAACGAACAAATTCTGATTTATTTTTAATGGAAAATAAGAAAATAAATAATGTCTATAAAAATGTATTCTTTTATTTTTTAATAATTTACGTTTTGAATTTCTTTATAAACAACTCTTAAAGTTTGAAATTTATAGAAATATGTCATTAAAATTACCGTATAGGTACTTTATTTCATTTCATTTACATTTCATGCACACGAACATTTGTTTATAGCTTAAGCACATAATAATAATAAACATTTACTTATATAAAAAGACTCCTCTGGCATTTAAATCTGATGTGAATGGATGCGTTAAACAAGGCAGACCCAGAAAAGTGTTTCCCGATCAAATAGGAGACATCCTCATGAAAGCTGGGCTGCCTAGTGCCCATAACCGTCGGGCGTGCATGAAGAGAATTGTGGATGTGAAGGAAGCGATGGTGTTGTGTCAGGATCGTGGTAAGTGGAGTTCCGTTGTCTCTGCCTATCCCTGTGGGAAAAAGGCGTGACAATTGTATTGTATTGTAAAAAGACTCACTCAAAGTCGCTAATAAAAAGTAAAAAATCCTAGATGGTTACAATTAAAAGAAAATTTAATTTAATTCTATAATAAGAAGGAGAAACATAAAAAAGTAAATGGATAAAATAACCTAGACCACAACACTTATAGGCAGAAAAGTTATTTGTACGTGCTAAGAATTACTTTCTATGAAACAACTTTCGTACTTTTTTCTTTTTCTTACCTTCCTTAAAACTGTTTGGGCCACATATGCAGGCTGTCTCGCAAACTGTGAGTTACAGGAAAATCGGAATAGGGAGAATATCTGCCTGCCTACCACTGCTTCATTACTTTCAAATACTTTAAAAGTTACGTCTATTTCTTTGTGAGATTTTTTTAAAACCAATTTATGTGTGACACTCTGTATAAACAATAAATTTAAGTGTACGACTGTACGTACGTATTGTTAAAAAAAGGATCTCTAAATTGAATGACATTAAGTAAGTAAAGTTTTAACTTGGAAAAACGAGTTAGGAGTAAATGGTCAAATAAATCATACGATGTGACGTAAAATTGACATATCGAGGCCATAAATCAAATGAGAATAGCATAGGAGAAGTTTTTGACAAGCCACTTAAGAGTACGTTGAGCTGAAAAGTGGGATATTGGCATATTTATTTTGCTCAAAATTGGGTGACCTTTTGCTTTTGGCTTACACAAGAAACGAGCGCCCTAAACATACAAAGCGAGGAAAGTTTAGCACTCAGGTAAACCGATTATTCCATTAATTTAATATTAAAACAGATTTGTTCGACAAAAACTTTACTGAAACTATAGAATTTGATATCTATATTAATATTTCTAGTATTTTTAAATAATAAATTAAATACGCAATTAAAAGTTTTTCTAATATACTCGTATATATTTTTAATTAAGGTATTTATTTATTAAGATGTTTATTTAAATTAAAACATTTTTACGGTTTTCTAATTTTATTAAAAATTTAGGTTGATTATTTTAATCTGAAGTTCGTGATCGCAGTGAGTCGATACCTACAAAGCTTTTAATGATTCGGAATACTAAAAAAACGTCGTAGTAAGCCGCAGGAAAAACCTAAGATATATTTGCGAAAATGGGCCCACAATTTTTTTCTCGAGTTTGTCGAAGATTTTTTAGTTAATTTTGTATAAAAATAAATCTACTTCCTTATTACTAATTAGTTTTAATTTTTTCATCAGGATAATTGAGTTAGATAATAATTAGACGTTTTCTGATGCAATATTTGAGATTATTATTTAATAATTGAAGATTTCCGTTTTTTATGTAATAAAACATTGTTTATTGATTGGTAAATGATGTATTGATATAATTAAAATGAATGAATAAAAAAATAAGATATTATTTTAGAACATTGTTTTGGTACCAAACTATTAGGATATCAAGTGGACCCAAAAAAAGCATTCTCCTTTCTTTCTATTATATTTCTATTACCGTTTTAACCTCGATAAATTCTAATTGGTATCAATGTAACTATGATGTACATTGTACATCTTAGTCACTCAATGCCTTAGTACAGGAATTTAAAAAAATCAGTTTTACAAAATAATTCCAACACTGAAACTTAAACGGAAAAATTCATTGAAATATACAACTAATTAAGCAATAATGCTCCCAATCTGTCTAAAGATGACCACAGTCACTTTTAAATATTCTGTCGGTAAGTATTTGACTTGACGACAACATTGTCAAATCGTTTCAAGCGGCTTCGCTTTTTTTATGTCCGAAGTATGAGGTTTGCTCCTCTAGTATATATCTATGGAAAAATCATTAAAAATAGTATATTAATAAAAAAATGTATTATAAATGTAGGAAATAATTTTAGTAGCAAAATTTTTAGTACTAAAAATCTGTTTTAAATAGATACAAATTTTGTATAAGCTTCAAGTGATAAATAAAAGTGGGTGTTACTGTTACACAATATATCCTTAAATAACATTTAATTATACACCAACACGATTTACAAATACAAACCTCAGAAATATATTTACCACGTAATCTGATAGACAGAAAGTCAATAATAATAAATTATTTATTGTCAATAAGTTAACATGGGAAACAAATAGAATATGAGTACCCGTGAAGTAACCTTGCGTTTCGGGAGCACTTTGAAAGCACTTTCTCGTCTCGTCTCCTCGGGCCGGCATAGCGGAGGCGACTACTGGCCGTAGATTTATCTCTAGTAGTAGTCGTTTCTGTTCATGGACCGCACTCTACCATTACATCAGACGGAGTGTTGTAATATGTCTAGCTACAATAAAAGGAAAGAACTAATTGTAACATCAACTCACACAAAATTTATATAAACTTTTTAATTTTTATTATAATTAGCTCGTAGCTCGGCATATGTCAACACTCCGTCTGATGTTAAGCTAGAGTGTGGTCCACTAACGGAAACAACTGCTACCATAGAGAAATTTCTTGCAGGCAGCAACTTCTTGCTGCTAGCTGCTTCTAAATTGATTCCGAAACGCGATAAGGTGGTACTACCCCAGAATGGCAGATTGGTCTAATAACCATAATCAGTTTACCTCTTTAATTAATGCCTATATTATGCCATAGGCATCGAGGGACCTATCATTGGGCAGAGATAACTGTACCATAGACAAATGTCTGCAAACAGTAGTACCTTCGCTATGCCGGGTTGATAAGATGAATATATACCGTATACACGAGTTAGTATGTGGTTAATGCAAATAATAAAACGATTTTGGTTTCGCATCTTAAAATATATTTATAGAGAATGCGGTATCATATCGTGGTTATTATCAAAAGCTGAGGTATATATCTACCTGCGATAATGTGCAGTAACATTTTATTACAAAGGGGGGCCTAAATGTTAGCAGATGGCACATTTGGGATCGTTATACATCCGCATATGGGCCGCAATCTAACATTACGTTTTATGCAAAGTGGTTAAATGATTTTAGCAGTACAATTCTGAAAACAGAAATACTCTTACATTGTTATATCGTGCGAAACTAATTTTACTAACAGAATTTTATTGTTTCTGGTTACGACTCCACCTGCGTAAATTAATGCGTTACGTTAATGTAGCCAAGACTTTAACGTGTTTATTAACGTCAATACTATTGACATTATACATCTATCGCTATTGCCACGGTGAATGTTCAGCAGAGATCTATGATTTAATCCCTCCTACCCCACATCGCTTGAGGTCGACGCGTGCCGGCGATCGAATGTATCGTCTCATCTTCGAAACAATCCCCTCGCGGACAAAAAAGTTCGAGCAGTCCTTCTTCTGCCGTACCATTAAATTGTGGAACGACCTTCCCAGCCACGTCTTTCCTCCTCCTTCAAGCGTAGTGTGAAGAGGCATCTCATCAAGCCGGCATAGCGGACCCGACTGCTGTCTGCAGATCCCCTTCGCTGACAGAACCGCACTTTAGCTCAACATCAGGCGGAGTGCGGTCATATGACGTGCTAAAATAAAATAAAATAAAACGCTGACTTGAACAAAAGCCTTAATGTAGCTATAGTTAAATACTGTAGCTATAGTTTAACGTGCTAATTATCGCGCAGTTAGTTTTTATCAATAATATTAATAACAATGTCAACTAAATTACCTATTACAAATTATTACCTACGAGCAGTGCCATGACTGGATGGGGCAGTCATGTCTATCAGCAATCGCCCTCAGAATGCTTTTGTGACTGCAGCAGAGACAGCCGTTGTTATGCGTCACTGTCACGTCTCAAGCGATAGTGAGCCTTATTGCTATTTTCTTAAGGTAAATAAAATATATTTTTGACCATCTAAGATACATTTGTCACCTGTCCAATCTTCATCGGTCGAGTACGCGACTTTTCGCTCGACCAAAGCGAAATTTTTATCTTCTTGACTAATGTCACTTTTACAAAATATTGATAATGTTTGAGAATTAATTATTCTAATTGATTTAAAAAATAAATGTGCAGTCTGTGACGCCTCTATTATGTCAAAAAAAAAACAAGAGGAGTATGTACCGACAACCTGAATAGTGCACGTGACTGCCTACATACATTTCTCTGCGGTATCAGTTGTTTTTCAAATTGGTAGACATCTAATTATTGAGCCTGTTGTCATATATACAATATTTTCATTCAGTCATACATATATTTAATTATTTTAGTCAGTTTAATCCTCAAATATAGCCTAGGGTATTAGCAAAAGAGTTCTCCCATACGCCCACATCCTCATCCAGTTGAAAGTTACAACATTTATTTTGGTAATAGATCGGCCTAACGCCCACACCCCTGTCTTTAAAGCTTATTCAAGAGATAGCCCTCGTATCAAATTTTCACAATATTATTTTCATAAATGTAATGATTGATTTACGTTGTCTACTTTAAATGATTTGTTTTTTTATTTTTTATTTTCTGAAAAGGAAGAGGGATTATAATTTATTCTTCTGTGTATTGAATTGCAGGTATTATACGATGCTTTCTTGAAGTGTTTGGCAGAAGCATTTTGCTCAGAAATATCAATATGAGCGTTATTCACGGCGTGGGCTCCGTCACAGGGTTGCTACAAAAAGTACCGCTACAACACCATACAGAGCAAATTTTCACGTATTAACAAGTTGCTCACTATCGTAGCACATCTTTATACAAATTAATACCAGCTTTATACATTTTTTTAATTATTGTAGCTCGGCATTTGACAACACTGATGTCAAACCGGAGAGCAGTTCATGAACGGAAACAACTCCCACTACAGATTTTCTACAGGCAGCAGTCGCTCCCGTTATGCCGACTTGAGCAGACAAATTTGCACCATCCAAGTTGACAGTGCAATGTAAACAATTTATTAAAACGAAAAACTAGCGGACCTAGGACAAGGGTCATTGTGGTTTAAATATCTGCAAGACAATTAGAAGTCCGTTGGGTTGGTAGATACAAGCTAAAATATCTTGTTTGATGGGAATGTTATATATTGATATAAAATATTCGCCCTTGAAGCTATGTAGCTAAGATGAAAGAGTTTTTTTTTTTAATAATAAGACTAAGGACGTTACAGTTTCATTTCTTATTGTCCATGGTTTATATATTGACAAAATTATTAATTTTAGACTATCTTTTGGGGTTACATGTTCATCATGAAATTGAATTCAATTTATTACCAACGATAAAGTTAAACGGGTTAAAATTATTTTGTTTGCTACGCTGAAATAATTAGAGATAAATTGTAATCACTTATTTCTAAAGTTAGCGTGATTATCGTGCAATAAAATACTGTACTTTATTAATCTTCTTATAGCTATCGATAGATACATATAACGGTTTTTATTAGATCGCTTCTGCCTACCTCTGTGGCAATAAAGAAACAAGTTATGTATGGACACACGATTTTAACCATACGATAATAACGAAACATAAGTTATTTTTCTTTATTCAAATAAACAAGCTTCCTTCGGGAGGTTTTCTGCAATATGTTCTCGCTGTGACGTTTTCCTGTTTTTACTGTGACTTTACGTAATAAGTGGCAATTTATTGCGGTCATAAATACTACTGGCCTCTAGAGACATGTCCTCCGCTTAGCTGTATCAAGCAGCACGTTCCGCTGTTTACATTTTCCTATGCCTATGAAGCTATAAACTATAGGACAATATTCTTTTGACTTTCTTAAGTATATCGACAAATGAGTATTACATTCAGCGAAATTTTCATACATAAAATGGTGAAAATATGTGGAGGCTATTAATATTACATAAAAACTAATATTGCTAACATATTTTTTACAATAACAAATAAATTGTTATTATAATATTATATATATATATTTTTTTAATTAATAACAGTTCTCGACCTGCAGTGTGGCGACTTTAATCTCTTGTTTACGTCAACTCTTATCTTCTTGCTTTGTTTGTATATCCACGGTAATCGTAAAATTACGAAATCTTAATTAATCCTAGACCAATTAATACATCAGTTTTTCTTAATGGTTGTGCGCTATATTTCACTGCGCTAAATAACGTAGGTGTTCATGATATCAGTCAAGTAAATTAGCGAAAATAGTACATCGCGTGCGTGTTTTTGTTTGTTATAATTATCTACAGCTACAGTTATATATAGTGGGACCGAATGTAACGAACTTCATCCATAGTAATTGATGAGGTACTCCAACACTCTCAAGCTAGGTCGGTCGTAGTCGCCATAAATTTCAGTTAGATACATAGTGATACGTGTTTTGTTGGCGAAATTTACAAAGCTTGATTTAGAACGCTACTGTTCGAATTGTAGCATTTTTCATGTGGCACCGGGCGTAATCGAATGTCATACCGGCGAGCTTCCAGGACAGAAGTGTTCAGGCGTTGCCAGATGGCGGTTTCTACGATTTATGTGCCCTACCCATCCAACTTTCCACAGCTTGTTGCAGTAACACATGTACATGACGTCTTAAATCTGTACAATACGAGGACCAAACTTTATAACTGATATCCATAGACAAGAATTTTAATACCACATCGCATAAATCATTCAAAATTTATTTATATCAACTATTAGAACACATAACCCGAGGAGTGTGCACTGTGTCCACGCTTGCTGTGTCTATTTTTACTTATTTTACCTTAAAATACTCGTAACTTATCGCATTCCTCGATTTTTTTAATTGCCTGTAAGCTAGTGCTTGTTATGCAGGCACTGAGCGACTAAACTGTTAACATGTTACCTAACTTGGAGTTCGTAAAGTAACTGGTATTTTTTTCTTTATTTACTTACATTAAGATATCAAGACCAAATACATAACTAACAAAGTTTGGTAGCATTCGAGTTGTTGGATGATTCGATTACAAAAATTCTCGATTACGAATCCACATCGATATCCACTCGACTCCCACCACTTTGACGTTGAAACGTCGAAAGTAATGAATACAGTAAAAACCAAAAATCAAGTCTATAGATAATCCCCAAAACACCCAACGCTATTTCGTGTTGAGGAAATAGTATAGTTAGTTGCTTTCTGTGCTTGTTTGGTACACAGAGCAACTTCACAGTGCGCCATGGCTACTTCTTAGCAACCTACTTTAAAGATTTGCACCTCCCAAATAATTCTATAGAATTTCGAGGCATTGAATTTTAGTTTGTGTATAAAGTTTTCCTCGCAGTCGTATTTTTTTTATTTTTTTATAAATTTATTAAAATTTTTATTATTAAAGTAATTTTTTTAAATGTAATATATGTTGTTACACAAGTAACATAACATAAATCCGAAATATGTCTACTTTTTTTAATTAAACATAGAACCTGTCTCGTGGGAGACTGAGTGGTAATCGTCACTAAGCCTTTAAGGGGATATGATTGCTTCGAATTTGACAGAAAGCGAAAAAGAAACTATTACAATATACTCTTATATAAATAAAAATTAATTAATGAAACTGAACTGCACTGGAAATGCATTAGTTCATTCAACAAAGCATTAAGGTGACTGGTGCCTGTGGATATTTTTCGGTGCCAACAGTGTCCCATGGACCGCTTAGGCACACGTACTTGTAACGAGCCTTAACATCGCGTGATTAACTACTATATTTAAAAAAGTATTCTTCATTTTTTTAATCGACATCTGTAGGTATTCGTAGATAGGCAAGGAATGATACCGATAGAGAAAAGAGAATTGTTTCTGAAGAATATATTTAAGCTTGTGTTTGTTCACGAAAAGTTTTGTAAATTCAATTTTGAACTGGGTAAACTTTTGTGTCTCAGCGGGCGGTTCTCGCCCAATACCCTGTGAATAAATTGGCTTCAAGCCGAATTGATATATCGACACTCTCGTATCAAAACATTTTTTCAACTGTCACAAGTTTTAACCTATTTTACGATGTTGTTACAGATAGTATGACTTTATTTTTGTATTTACCTACTACCTATAGCTATAATTGTACATAAACAGAGTCTGTATATTCTCTCTCTCATTTTCCTTGTACTGATAGCATTAAATTGAAATAAAAAAAGTTTAAAATATATTGTAAAGCAAAAAGTTATTCAAAAAGGTACCGATACAACAGTTCATGAGTGGTGAAGCGACTCACTATAGTGGTCAGGCTCCTTACTTCCTTTCTCATACTTCGCCTACTTCCAAATCATTCTGAATGTAAGTAGTACTAGTACTGATCGGCCGACTGGACTAACGACTATCTTCAGTCTGCCCACCACTTCGATTAAATATTGAATGATAGAGTTTGAGCTGTAGTACCAAAATGAAATGCACCCGGAAGTAAGTCGTATAGATTAGTAAGAGGTGTGGTTTAAGACATATTTCAGCGCAATGAAGGACCGGTTTATGTGGCCGACCACATCCCCTTTAAATCTGGCGTGCGCCGAGACCCGGACTAATCAGTGAGAATTGTTGCCCTCGTTCGCTACTCCACGCCCTGAATCAACTAAATGAGAAAACTTTCTAATTGGAATTTCAAATAGGCCTTCAGCTTATCCAGATGCGTAGACAGTTCGCGGTTCAACGCCAACCGTCCGGCTCCTCCTGAATAAATTTACTGACACCCATCTTAATTATCTCGCCATATTACGCGGATTATCTATTAGTGGATTTACATACTTTTAACAATAAATAGGTTTATACGCGGCGAATTCTGAAGAGATTATCTTTTAAGATACTTTATCTCAAATTTATACTTTATTTTAGATTATTAAGTTTGACTAAAAATATCTTCGCATCAATTTATTAAGCAGTAAAATTCGATCATATTTCGTATAGCAAAAATAAAGCACTCGCCGTATAATAAAACTTTTTCCGATACCGCTTATACGTGAAAACAACCGTACAAAAAGCGGCTAATCCTATAAAAATAAATCCGCTCGGACCCGCGAAATCTTGTAAACAAATAAAATGATCGCATAACCACGATAATATACTTCGCACTGCTTATAGTAGCACGATGTTCTCTTGTTTCAGTGGGTCGCGTTGTAAAACTTACCCAGGCCAATGGTTGAGTAAGCTCGGAACGAAATTGCCAATCCCCTTTCACAATGGACCGTAAAATGGTTTTCCGTTTTTCCCGCCTGTCCGAGCGAAGCGGTAGCGATACTCGTTGATTCGCCGGACACGTCCTACGTCGGGTGATCACTATTCATGGAAATTTGTGAAATGATCTCCCTCAGTTTGATGACTGTTTATTTAGAATGTGATGACTACTGATGACTGTTCTATTTGACTTAAAGTTATGTAGACGATACAAAGCGCCTTATGTTTAATGATATAAACCATAGACCAATGGTTGCACGATTCTACAGTCTATTCATATTACAGACATGTAAATCCAATTAGTATATAACGCATCGATGCACTTCTCTCAGCGATGCTCGAGGATGTGCTTTCATACTGTGTGATCAAGTAAAATGCATATCTACATTACCTTTATCTTTAAGAGGATAATAATATTAAGTACTTCCAAATAATCTAAAATAAAGTATTTAATATCTTATCTGTGTCGATTGTCCTCCTACATAAATAATGAAGGTTTTTAACCACCCTCTACTTTAGCTTTAAAAGTGGGTGGAATACATTAACATAAGCATGAGTAGCTAGTTTTAAATTAATTGTTTTGAAAAAACATTTTTTCGCTATGTTAAAAGCCGAAATACGGTAAATTTCACGTTATATGAAAGAACATTTAAAAAATTGAACGAAAGAAAAATAAGTAATCGTTTGTCACGCCAGTTAATACGGAGAGCGCATGCATTTTCCCTTATCCGGTCGTCTTGACGTCAGAGCATGTAGCACTGCGGCCACTAGTGTGAGCTCTTTAAGTCAAATACACACAAAAACTATTGTTTCAATGTCTATCTACTACCAGAACAGTTTACTAATAACTTTGCTCGCAACGTCTTATGCGTATAATTAATATTACGCGTATAAATTCTGCTTTAAAAAATGCCGCCTTTTGGAAGGTTAATTCAATAATACCTCTATTTTTTCATAGTACAGCATTTTTAATACAAAATAGCAATAAAAAAAAGGCAAAGAACGTCCAATCGAAGTATGACCGAATTAAAAAAATAATGGGAACTTTCATCCACTATTTTACATCTTTGGCTGAGCTTTCGTAATTTGTGCAGGGGAAGATACATAAAAAACAAAAGTTTCCAATATGAAGTCAGTCTGAATGAATTGTGAGAATTTACCCGTTGCGCTCTGCCTGTACGCTAGCCAAACGCCATAGTCAAGGCACCATAATAATATTAGCTTAGTTCACTACGTTTCACTGCTACGAAAGCACGGGATTGTTTTTTTTTTTTAAACAAAATGTAGCGTATGTCTTTTCTTGATATGAAATCTATTTCCCTGTTAAATTTTATCGAAATCTGTTCAGCAGTTTAGGCATGAAAGGGTAACAAACAAACATTCATATTTAAATATAAGTATAGATAGTGCTTAATAATATGAAATGTCGTTGTATTTAAAGTCTTCAGCTAATGCGCTAAACTGTAAATTTTATTGCGAAGCCGTGACGATTTATTAGAAAATTATAAAGAAGGGTTGCTAAGATTATAATAGAACACCCACGTAGCACCCACTATACCTACTGTTTTAAAATTTTATTCGTGTAGTATTAAGATAAAATAACTCAATGTAATTTTTCTTAATTATTTTTTTTTGTAGCTCGACGTATGACTACACTTCGCTTGATTTAAAGCTAGAGTGCGGTCCATGAACGAAAACCACTGCTACTACAGAGAAATCTCTACGGGCAGCAGTCGCTTCTGTTATGCCAGCCTGAGGAGACGAGTATGAACCATCTAGATTGGCAGTACACACTCCTCTCGCTATCCCTAGCTGCTTTCAAACTGCTCCCGAAACGCGACAATGCTACTTCACGAGTGTTATATTCGAAAGTGGTGGTACTGCCCCAGGACGGCAGACTGGGTAAATAACCATCATCAGTCCGCCTACCACTCTTTAATAGTGCCAATAGGCATCAAGCGGTCAAAATACATATAACAGTTACATTGGTACCGGTCAGAATTAGCAAAGTTCGAACACGGGTCTTATTGATCGTGAGTTCACGCGCCCTACCGTTTCCGTGTAGTTTTAAATGTTTTTTTTTTTTGTACGCTTGTTAATAATGTGTTAACACCCTAATGTTACCAGTAGAGAAAACATATTCCCACAAAATAAATATCTGTCTACATTATATTCCTTAGGGTACAAGTATAACTTTTCGCTGTAAATTAAAACGAGCGAGTATATCGAGAGCTATATAAATTGCTTCATTGGATTTGTACACTTTAATTCAATTTATTCACAATAAATTCTCTATTTTATAACTATTTTATTGTTTTAATACGTCTATTAAGAAGTGGTAGGCTAATAATGGTTATTAAACCAGTCCGCCGTCCTGGGGCAGTACCACCACTTTCAAACGTAACACCCGTGAAATGTCGCGGTGTGTGCACGTTTGTCTTCTCAAGCGGGTATAGCGAAGGCGACTCCTACTTGAATAACCAAAATAACAACAAAAAAAAAATCATAATATTTTGTATTATAACATATTCTATTCCATATAGATTAATAAAGAAAAAAGGTTTCACACTTCATTGGGAGCTGTTAACTTGATGAACCCGGGTAGCGGCGCCGGGCACCGTTTGCTAGTTTATTTATAAAAATTTTTAATAAAATTGAATTAAAAGTTTGCTTATTTAATTCCCGCGTATTCTCTCTCGATTTCCTCTCCCATCGAATGTTCTCTAGTCTAAAATTATATTACAGCATGTTTAACGAAGTCACGCTGGTAGACGTCTCGGGAGCGCACCGCTTGCCTCATTGCCTAATTTAGTAGCAACATAAATTGATTGGCAACGGTAATTTATGCCTCACAACCTAGTGGTTACCTCCTTGACGTGTATTTCATTTTGAACGTGTTCTTGGGGGACCGCTGTTTAGTGTTTCTAACTAAATTATGTATTTGTACAATTGTCCTCCAAATTGTTATTTCTTTCGTTTTTAATTACCTCTCTTTATATACATTTTAAAGAATATTTTGTGAGAGTGGCCGTGGTCTAACGGTGAGACGCGTGAACTCATGATCAATGAGACCCGTGTTCGAACCTCGCTAAAGACCGGGTACTAATGTAACTTTGTGATATGTACTTTGCTCGCTCCAGTCATTTAGTCAGGTAATTTATCCAGTCTGCCGTCCTGGGGTAGTACAGGTTTTTGTGTAGTAGCAGTTGTTTCCATTCATGGACTGCACTCTAGCTTTACATCAAGCAGAGAGTTGTCACATGCCGAGCTACAATAAAAAAAATACCATTTTTATATGACAAACTGATGATGGTTATTAGCCCAGTCTGCCGTCATGGCATCCACCAGTTTTCAGTGTCCTAGTCGCGGTTCGGGATCAGCTTAAAGTAGCTGGATATAAAGAGAGAAATGTGCCCTGTCGATAAATGATGCAGATTCGTCTCTTCAAGCAATTGTTTTTGCTCATGAATGGAGCTTTAGGTTCCTAACATTAGGTGGAATGTAGAACTACTAATAAAAAATTCTAATGCCTGATATTGAATTAGAGAGTGGTCCATGAGGGGAAGCGACGGGAAGCTGCCACAGAGAAATTTCTAGAAGCGCAACTTTATTTATTTCTTTGTAGAAATTACGTCATAAATACCAAGAAGTCGCCTTTTCCAAATCGGTTTAAGTGCATCTTTGCCCTAGTTATAATAAAAATAATAATAATAACTTTATTAATATAAAAATGACTTATGTACAATAGTGCTCCGCCATCGGAACTAGTCTGGGGACTGTATCTCATATTACGTAATGCATAGGAATATTTATTTAATCTATGTCGAACGAATACGAGATTTGCTAAACTTTATTTATTTGTTTATAGAAATTACGGCTTAAATACCAAGAAGAAGAAATAAATTATTACAAAGTATACAAAAATATATACTTATATTTTTAAACAAAAGCTTTTTACTAAAGTAATACTATCAAAGTATAAAAATTTGAGTCGAGCTGAAGAGGATTTCGTTTAGAAAAGTAACAAAATGTAATTCTGTATCGATACGAGATAATTTTCCGATTCCACATCGGGTTGAGAGGTTTCATTGCATCGATGTTGGGGTAAGAAATGGCTGAATACCTGAAACTTTTTGCTGAAACGTAACGTTCAACTTCAGACATGATGTGATCAGAATAAGAATAGTTTTTTCAAGATATTTTATTTATTTTATTTACAACGTATAAGAGAGAATAATAGACTGAAGACGGTTTTTTTTTTAAATTTCATTTCTGCATATGACAACAATCCGCCTGTTGTTGTTGTTGCCAAAGAAAAATTATTGCCGGAAATATTCACCTCCTCTATGCCGGCTTAAGGAGACGAATGTGTACCATCTAGATTGATAGTGCACGCTCTTTTCGTTATGCTGATCTCTAAACTTGGCGTTACACTTAGAAGTGGTGGTATTACCAACCGCAGACTTGGCTAATAACCATCACAGGGATGGAGATGCCTATCACTGTTTAATTAAATTTGGGAGTTCACGCCTTTACCGCTAGACCACGGCCGCTCGTACATTAATAATAAAGCTATTAACACTAGTAAAGGTTGTAACAAAATTTCGGTCATGTCATTTAATAAAATATCTACTAATAAAAAAATTGATCAGATGATACATAAAAAAGAAGCCACACAAAACTCATAAAATTTCAAAGTAATAAAAGAAAGCCGTTTACCATAAACGTCTGTTTTGACTACATATTAAAAAGTTGATGGAAAAAATACGTAACGAACATAAATTCAAGCAATATTCCGAATGATTTGGTACTGGAAATCGATAGAAAAACAATACAAGATTGCTCTATTTACAATCGTTACTACCAAACGAAAATATGCTTTGTTCAATTGGATTAAAGAAGTAAATTGCTTGAAATTTGACTCGTACTCTGTAGCGACAGTAGTAGCCCGCGGTTCGCCAAGCACTCGCTGGAACAAGAGCAAGAGCTAGTTTCGAACCATTGCCGGTGACAGTTACAGGCAATATCTCTGTGTGGGCATGCGGGCATGTGGAGCTAGATCTCGTTTGGCTTTGTTGGGAATATATCGCGACCGAGGCAAAAGTGTATGACATTTTCAGAGAAAATATTTTCTTCATTTTGACTTTTATTTAGTAAACACAAGAAGGATTTGAGTTTACTTATTAGTAAGTTAGCGTATTAAGTTTACAATTATTGTTCGGAATTTAGAGCGGCCGTGGTCTAGCGGTAAGACGCATGAACTCACGATCGATGAGACCCGTGTACGAACCTCGCTAAATTCTGACCGGTACCAATGTAACTTTGATATATGTGCTTTGGTCGCTCAGTGCCTATGGGCACTATTAAAGAGTGGTAGGCAGACTGTTGATGGTTATTAATTCAGTCTGCCGTCCTGGGGTAGTACCACCACTTTCGAATGTAACACCCGTGAAGTGACCTTGTCGCGTTTCGGGAATAGTTTGAAAGTAGCCGGGTATAACGAGAGGAGTATGCACTGTCAACCTAGATGGTACATGCTCGTCTCCTCTAGCCGGCATAGTGCTACCTGTAGAGATTTCTCTGTAGTACATGGACTGAACTCTAGTTTTACATCAGGCGGAGTATTGTCACATGCCGAGCTACAATAAAAAATAAAAGAATTATGGGATAATTATGTTTTTTTTTTCGTACAAAATGAAGGGAACAAAAACAATATAATTAATTGTAAGGTCCGTATTTTGTATCAAAAGTGGAGTTTGTTAAATAATTTTCATGAAACTTTTCATGTGTAACTTTCCTCGTACCTACATCAATAATTACGCTACATTTGCTTACGTTCATTCTGTACTTTACAATACGATATGATACACACACATACACATATCTGATTATTTATTTATATGTGTGTAATAATGACGTCATAATTTTGTTACAATACAATATTAATACGAGATGTAAAGAAGATAATGTGAGATACTACATGAAAATAAGAAAATAGAGTAGTATGTAGATTGATGAGCCCAGTTAGCCCAGTCCGCCGTCCTCGGTAACCACCACTTTCAAATGTAACCCGTGAAGTGACCTTGTCGTGTTTCGGTACCGTTTGGATTTAAACAAAAAAGTAAGCATAGAGAAATTGTTGAAGGGGTGGACTTATTAACGAGAACAGGTGTCTTTTTTTAATTGTAGTTCGGCATGTGACAACCCTCCGCCTGATGTAAAGCTAGAGTGCGGTCCATGAATGGAAACAACTGCTACTACAGAGAAACCTGTGCGGGCAGCAGTCGCTTCCACTAGGCCGGCCTGAGGAGACGAGCATACACCATCTAGATTGACAGTGCACACTCCTCTCATTATACCTGGCTACTTTCAAACTATTCCCGAAACGCGACAAGGCCACTTTACGGGTTTTACACTCGAAATCTGTGTTTAAATCTCTCAAATTCGGGACGGTACCAATTTGGTAGTATTGGTGATAAGTAGTAGGTACCCATAAAAATACCTAATCACGATATTAGCTTGTAAGTATCTGGGTTTAACGATTCTGCATGGTACATGGCGGAGACGACTCGCAGCCTACCTATTTACCCTTAATTTGAAGAGACCCAAGTTGTACGTATCGGGAAACACATAATTGTTTAGTGTGCTCTACAGTCAAAGTATTTTTTATTTATTATAAAAAAATACGACTAAGAAGTTGTTATAATTCCTTCTTTTATCACAGCAAATGTATTTCATAATATAACATATTCGTGTATTAATATCCGTATCTGACAATAATGTTTTATAAAGGGCTTTTATGTAAGAGGATTTGTCGGGTCTATTCTCCTTGTCATTTCTACCCGACAGGGTGTCCTTCAATTCAATATGGGTGAGTAAAAAATTGCATGCGTCAATTTAGCTGGACCATAGTATTAATGGAGGAAAGACGGTTAGGAAAAAATAATAATTTTACCAGTGCAGTCATCTTATCTTACACGTAATCGAGGTAAAATAGGGGCAGATTGTCAACTCCTAACCAATCTGGAAACGCAAAAGGCCGTCCTGGGGTGGTACCACCACTTTCGAATGTAACACCCGTGAAGTGACCTTGTCGCGTTTCGGGAATAGTTTAAAAGTAGCCAGGTATAACGAGAGGAGTGTGTACTGTCAATCTAGGATGGTACATGCTCTCCTCAAGCCGGCATAGTGGAGGCGACTGCTCCCCGCACAGGTTTCTCTGTAGTAGCAGTCGTTTCCATTCATGGACCGCACTCTTGCTTTACATCAGGCGGAGTGTTGTCACATGCCGAGCTACAATAAAAAGAAAAAAAACTATTTTAGTAGAATGTTTTACTTTAAATAGAGTTTCTGCTAGTTTTACCCCAACAATACTCGAATACACGAAATTTATATTCAAAATAAATCCAACGAGCGTTTGAGACGATGATGGTATATAGTGATACTGTGACTGCTTACCCCAATCGCTTCTATGACTACCTCGAATAAAGGATTTCTTTGCTTAGAATATTACTTAGTAATGTTTGGTTTTTGTTAGCGTTTTTTTTCTGTGACTTACTCTCGAACATGGTTTCTTTTAAACTAATATGGGATATTGACAATGCTTATTAGCCTAGTCTGCTGCCCCTTTGGAGGTGTAGGAAAGGAATGTGTCCTGTCAATGGATAGTGCACATTCATCTCCTCAAGCCGGCATAGGGGTAGCGACATATTGAATTAAAATTAATAAACAAAACAATACAAAAACATTGTCTCAAAAAGTTTTCTAAAGTATTAATTAGGATTTAAGTATTAAATCTACTTAAAAGTAACTTAATTTAAGATATTATTAAAATTATATCTAAGCGAGATTATCTTGAGCAGGTATTAGACGGAACTGTTGGTGGCAGTGGTACCGCTTCATCCCCCCGGGGAGTGAGCCATGTGCAGACCTAAATTTCTGTATCCCAGACTTCTAAGTTGATATCGAAATGCGACTAAGGCCTCTCATCTGGGGCACTTGCAAAGCGGTGGTACTAAATGGGACAGACAGCAGACTTGGCATTCCGCCTTCTATAAGCAAATCACAGAGCGGTATCATCGTATATTTAAAGGTACTCATCTTGCTCAAAAACAACTGTTAAGTATACAGGAAATAAATTATTTAGAAAATGATGAAAGAAAATTGAGAGGAAAAAATTCCAAGAAAAACAATTGAATTTGATCGTACATTTAGTATTAGAATCTGCTGAATTTATATTTATGTTATGAAATAAACCGAAACATAAATTTACATAATAAATAGAACGATGAAATTTTGCAATAAAATGTTTTATGTTGACTGAAAGGGTGGAAGTTGCCTCAGAGCTCGCTTAAAAGATCGAAATTGCAAAATATTGAACATTGTACCACTTACTTATTGATCACTATACTTATATATATTTATATTCTATATTATCAACTATTGTTACATAATTATTATCATTGTTATAGATAATATGGAATAATAAGGACGTTGCATGTTTGTTTCTCCAAACTGGCATAGGGGATGCAACTGCTGACTGCGGACATTTTCTCTTTGGTAGCAGGTTGTCTTCGCTAACGTACGGTACTTTAGCTTAAACGAGCGGAACACTAGTTTTTAGATTTTTTATAAAACAGAAACTTCCAGTTCAAAGGAAAAATATTCTAATTAGTTTGACTTATGCAGATAGCTAATGAGTATCTCCGAGGCCTTCTCAAGAGGCTCAATGAACGGCTGCTGCAGACGGCAATTAAGTGTTTGTTAGTTATGTTTTTTAAACTATAAATAACCTACTCATTGGTTTTTTTTTGCAATTAGTGCGTATTTAACTAGTGCTATAATTTCCAATGTTAATAACCAATAATTTTAATATTATTTATACGTGTTCTCCTAGTTCCTTTAACCTCGAATCCTTCTAGCGGAGCGCGAGAAAGCACCTTCTAATACCAATATGCCATTGACCGTATCAACGGTTCTCCACTCGGCAGTACTCATAGACCTCCACTATGCTTCCTATCAGATCAGTCGAGATCACATATCATGTCATCATAGAAAAAAAAATATTACCGTAATTATTTTTTAAAAATCTATTGAACCATAGACATTAAGCGAACAAAGTTATGTACTAAGTTACGGTACCGTGTACAATTTTGCGGGGTTTGAATGAGTCTACGTCTTCAACCGCTAGACCGCAACCGCTCCAAAATAAATTTGTATTACACAATCATTTCAAGTCGGCATTAGTGAAACTACTGTGAAATGTATTCGTTAAGTATTCGATCAATTCGTGTTATGTCGCTCATCCGCCGCAGCCAACCACGTATTTGCATTTCAGCAATGTCTGTGAATATATGGAAATCGTTCAAGATTTTCGCTTCATATACGACGAGATTTTGAAATAGATTTATTTAGATATACATATATTTATCATGTTTTATTACTCGAAAAACATCTTCCGGATCAAATGTCGAGCACAACAACAACAAATATAGGTAATACGAACCTTTGTATGCTTCGGGATTCTTTTTTTTTTGTGGAACTTACACTTGTGACGTCATCTTAGAAAGATAGAATGGATAGAATGAAATACATGTAATTTCTGAACGGTGTTACGACAAATGGAATGACTAGGATTATAATATCAGTTTGATTTCTAGATTACAATGGTATGAGTTTCCTTTTAAAATGTGAGAATGGTTCCTCAGTTCTTATGTAAACATAAAAATTATGTCAATACATTTTTTTTATTGTAGCTCGGCATATGACAACACTCCACCTGATGTAAAGCTAGAGTACGGTCCAGTGTAATAAGTTTTAATCGTTCATTATTAACTTACCTTTCGTTGTATAAATTCTAGAACTAAAATACAGCGTGTTCTCGATTCGTGAAAGCCAGTTCATGTGAGAAATATTAAGGTCTCAACGATCGGCGCCAGCTGACGCGCTGGATGCGTGACCGTCCGGAAAATCTCGAAAAGAGTACGGTCCGACCTTTTGAACGTTCTGAAGGCAATCTCTTTTATAACAAAGTAAAAATGAATACACTGCTGCAATATAATAAATACACGCTCTCGTGTGAAGAAAATCTGAAACTTTTTATTTAATGGCGCGAGTTATGAGAGCTTCAGTACGAAGAAGAATTAAAAGATTTTACGCGGTTTACTATCGAGTTTTTGATTCGACTTTTTACCGAGCCAAGCATCAGCATGTGACCACACTCCGCTTGATGAACGGAAATAATTCTTACCACACATGTCTGAAAGTCGTCGCCTCCACTATGCCGGCTTGAGAAGACGAATGTGCATAGTTCATTAACAGGGCACAGCCCTCTTGTTATAGCTGGCTACTAGGTCACTTTACGAGTGTTACCGGAACAGTGGACTAGGTTTCTAAAGCCATACTTTTAAAAAGCTCCCAAATACGGCATAGTTAAACGTATAATTATAGTCGCATTGTGGTGGACAGACTGATGATGGTAAATTAGTACAGTCTACCGTCCTGGGGCAGTAACACCGCTTTCGAATGTCACACGTGAGAAGTGTGCACTGTCAATCTGGGTGGCGCCTGTAGAAATTTATCTGAGGTAGCAGTTCTTTCCGTTCATGGATTGCACTCTATTTCAACATCAGGTTGAGTGTATTTAAATGCAGAGCTACAATAAAAAATGAAAACACAAAGTTGCGGGCTACAGCAAGATACCCTAGATTATGTAATATTAAAGTAAAAAATATATATTTTTTAAATGATGCGGAATCTTCTCGTCTTGATGCCGGTAGTGCGACTCCTCCAACTCCATCAAGAAGCGACACAGTCATGCGTGACATACACATTCGCCAAAAGGAAGTTCGTAAGACGCTTAGCAATCTTGACGTGAATAAAGCAAGTGGCCCCGATGGTATCTCTGCAATAGTTCTAAAGACTTGTGCACCTGAATTGTCTCCTGTGCTAACACGCCTCTTCCGACTCTCTCTCCAAACTGGGTCAGTCCCAAAATGCTGGAAGCTTGCCAACGTGCAACCCGTTCCCAAAAAGGGTAGTCGAGCCGACCCTGCCAACTACAGGCCCATTTCAATTACGTCCATACTCTGCAAAAGTATGGAACGTGTCCTGAACAACAGACTCCTAACGCACCTAGAAGCGAATGATCACCTCAGTGACCGGCAATATGGGTTCCGCCGAAATCGGTCTACTGGGGATCTTCTAGCGTACGCCACATACATCTGGAGTGAGGCCATCGAGAGGCACGGAGAGGCACTCGCCGTATCTCTCGACATCTCGAAGGCCTTTGACAGGGTCTGGCATGATGGTCTTATTGGCAAGCTTCCTGCATTCGGTTTGCCCACTGGTTTGTGTGCGTGGATATCGGATTTCTTGAGGGATCGATCATTACGGGTAGTCATAGATGGCTGCACCTCTGATCAAATGGCTATCAATGCCGGAGTTCCTCAGGGGTCCGTACTCTCTGCAACTCTCTTTCTGCTGCACATCAACGATCTGTTAGAACCCGGTATCTTTGGGTACGCAGACGACAGCACAGTTGTAGAGAGCTACACATCCAGCGTACGAGCCAGTGAGTCAGAGATCCAAACACACAGAGAGGCCATGGTCGAGCGCTTGAACCTGTCCCTTAAGGCAGTCTCCGATTGGGGCGATGCCAACCTGGTCAGGTTCAACGCTAGCAAGACCCAGGCGTGTTTATTCTCTGCTAAAAAGAGACCCTTCCAACTGTCTCCCACTTTCCGAAATGTATCCGTGCCGATAACGGAACATCTGGAGCTTCTTGGTGTCTCCTTATCATCGACTCTAAATTTTGGCTCATATATCGAGTCAAAAGCTCTTTTGGTCTCAAAAAAGCTTGGTATCCTCTCGAAGGTGAGACGGTATTTCACATCGGAACAACTCCTTACTTTGTACAAAGCGCAAGTAAGGACCTGCATGGAGTACTGCTCTCACCTTTGGGATGGATCTGCCAAATACCAACTTGCGGCATTGGAGTCGATCGAGAGGCGCGCCAAGAAGCTAATAGGCGATGACGCTCTAGTCAAGTCTCGGCTACAAAGCCTTGAGCACCGACGAAACGTCGCCTGTTTATCGGTCTTTTACCGGATACATTTCGGAGAGTGTGCGCAAGAGCTACACAACTTAATTCTACCGTCCCCTTTCTTTTATCGGACGTCCAGACACCCGGAGAGGTACCATCCATTTATGGTCCAAGTTCCAAAAGTGCGTACGAGGCGTTTTGACAACACGTTCCTCGTGCGTACTGCGAAACTGTGGAACTCTCTCCCGGTGTCTGTGTTTCCCGAGAAGTACAATATGGGCCTCTTCAAATTAAGGGTAAACAGGTACCTCATAGGCAAGCGTGCTCCATCTTAGACCGCATCACTGCTTAACATCAGGCAGGGTGCGGTCAAACGTTTGCCTATTAAGCATAAAAAAAAAAAAAAAAAAAAAATGAGTCAATAAAATTGGGTTTAAAAATAAACAAGTTATGTTTGTCACGTGTATAAAATTTTAATAAAGCTAATTTGACAGGTTTTCATGTAATTTCAAGAGGTAACGATAAAGGCTCCATTACAAAAGATATTCCTATGTATGTTATATGTAGATAGATATATAGTTTGTTATCACGATGCCTTATTTCATGACAGCTTCATATTGTTTGTAAAACCATTGTTTACTTTGATGTGTAAATGTTAGGTTATTACAGGATTTCATTTAAGTATGCTAAATATAACTACTCATACGCGGGATCAGGGGTTGAAAGGTCTTTAAGTCGGCATAGCGGAGGCGACTACTGCCTGCTGAAGTTCATTTATGGTAGCAGTTGTTTCCGTTCGTGGACCATACTCTAACTGTTGTCATAGGCGAGAAACAATAAAAAACGTAAGTCGTTAGTCCAGGACTTCAACCGCTAGACCACGGTCGGTCTTGCAGCACAGTACCGAATTGTTTGATATTCCAATTCCAATAAGATTCCAATAATATAATTTATAGCACAGTATACGTTTCAATATGAAATTATATTGACCAAGGTATGCAAATACTGCAGACCCCGTCTCCACAGTACAAGAGACCTAAATATCAAACAAAATTGATATTTGTATTTAGTTTTTTTTAAATTGTAGCTCGGCATGTGACAGTTACACTTAAGCTACTACAGTTAAACTTCTACATGCAGCAGTCGCCTCCGTTACGCTGGCTTGAGGAAGCGAATATGCACCTTCGAAATTGACAGTGGACACTCTGAAACGCGACAAGGTTACTTCACAAGTGTTACATTCGAAAGTACTACCCCAGGACGGCAGGCTGGACAAATAATCAACATCAGTCTACCTACAACTCTTTATTCGAGTTCAAATTCAGGCTTAATTTCTATGAAATTTAATTTAATTAAAATGTCGTACAACGTAGCTTTAACATATTTAGCTATTTTAATTAATTAATTTACAATATTTAGTATTTTGTGAGGTCCTGTGCGAATTTGCTTTAACTAAATTAAAAGTAGGGTTTTTGAAAGCTTTTGAAACGCCGCACGCGTCAATTAACTTTACAACTTACAGCTTTAGAACTTTATACATATTTTTCATAGTTTCAAAATGTTTCCGATGAGGAAACATTCTGATGATGGTTATTAGCCCAGTGTGCTGTTTTGGGGTAGTACCAACATTTTCATGCGTAACACCCCTTGTCAGGTTTCCGAATTAGTTTAGAAGTAGTCAGGTACGAGAAATGTGCACTGACAGTGCATTCGCCTTATCAAGCCGTCATAGCGGAGGTGACTGCTGCCTGTAGAAATTTATCTGTAGTGGCAATTATTGCCGTAGCTTAGGCCAGGCGGAGTGTAGTCATATACCGAGCTACAATAAAAAGAATCTGTTTTTTTAAATTTTTTTTTTAAATTGAAATTGGGTTAAGTTTCATTAATTGCAGTTCTGCTTTATATCAAGTGGATTGTGGTTGACGTGCAGAGCTACTATAAAAAGATTTTTAAAATTAAATAAGCTTAAATTTGACGAAAATAAATCGGCAATTAACAAGGGTTAATCCGACGATCTCTAAATTATTATTTTACATCGCAAATTATCAAGGGAAATATTATTTCTTTGAGTGATAATTTCAAAATTCTCGTGTGAATACGAGGCCCGTATTAATTAGTAACAAACAAATATTTATGAAAATCCCATAATGTAACCCTTTGATAATTCAAAGCACGACTTTGTACCACTTTAACAAATCTATTTTCTCATTTGCAAAACAAAGACAGACGTACGAGTATAGTAATATATAAATATTGAGACTGTGAGTTGGTGCCCGTGTTTAATTAAAATTGGATTAGCTATTAAAATTATAGAGATGTTACTGAACTTCGTGTGCAATTATGACCGAAAATTTATAATAAGGAGACCCGAGGATTTATTGTAATTAAGACTGGAGTCTATTTTCAAGTTCCCATACAATTTTTTTTTAATTTTTCAAAAAATTAAATTTTAGACCCTTAAACCTTGATTGATTTTGACGATATTTGGAGTAATTTAACATACTCGTACCACCCACCGCTATCTAAGTCTGTACGTTTTAGAAAAGATAATATCGCTTCTAAAGTACACAAATTTTCTTGAATAATTTGTGTTATCTTAGAATAATTGGCTATAAATACTTAGACATTTGATATTTTGATAGAAATTGCATCTACTACAGTATAATTAAGACAAAATAGTAAAACACATCTTTTTCCTTAGTTAATTTATTTCGAGTGACGTACATCATTTTTGACAATTATATTTTGAGTAAATTACGAGTAGAACGGGATTTTAAAAATTGCTCCGGTCAGACATAGATTATTTATTGTCTTCTTAATTAAATGAGGTGCTAATCATTAAAAGTTAAGCCCCGAAAGTCGATTTAGCGGCAAAATTATCATTATAAATAAATTTTGACTGCACTGTTATGGAGGTAGCATCGGGAGGGCCTATATGTATACATATATCTCTCAACAGTTGAGTCTGATAGCAATTTTCAAATACTTTAATTTATAATAATAATAATATAAAAATGTAATAATTCTCTGAAATCGTCTGATGAGACGCTCCTCTTAAAGAATCGTATGGGCTAATATCATACTTGTGTTAGATTAAAAATAGATTGGATTAAGCGTTTTACTTTAAATTATTCAAGTATAATAGGTTATATTCTAGATAATTCGTAGGAATAAATTAGTAAGAATTGTATGGAATCTTTTTCATAGTTTTAACAATGGGGAAAATAGCGTAAAGATCTGTTATTATCGCTTACATTAAGAAGAAAAAACATATTTTTTCCGTATAGCCCCGGTGCGGTCATTTGTCAAGTTACAAGTATACGAATTCTGGCGTCTGTTAGCAATCTGTTTATTTAGCTTCTGTTCTTTTCTAACAAGGACTTTGCTTAACATCAAAGACTGTTTTTTTCTACAATTTGTCACAACGTCTTCCACTGTTATTAATTTTAATTGCTACTTTTAGCTGGTATATTTTTAAATTTATTTCCATACCTTTAATCATTAAATTAAAAATTAATTTTAGTCAATATTACATTATTAATATCTAATGATTTTTTCTATCTTTTTATCGTAGCTCGGCAGGCTAAAATATGGCTTAAGCAATACGGTGAATTAGCGGAAACAACTGTTACGAGTATGTTACATACAAATGTTTGAAAGAATATTTTCCTTTATTATTGTAGTTCGGGAAGTGACAACACTTCGCCTCATGTTAAGTTAGAGTGCGGTCGAAACAACTGCTACCTCAAAGAAATTTCTGCAGGCAGTAGTCCTTTACTATGCCAACTTGAGGAGGCGTATCCACACGACAGTTGATAGTTCACACTCCTTCCATTTTTAAACTGGTTACTTCCGAACTGATCCTGAAACGCGACCAGGTCACTCACGGTTAATACACATGTAAGTGGTGGTGCTAGCCTAGAATGACAGACTGGAGATAACCATCACCACAATCCTGATGATAATAGACTAATACAGTTAAAATTCACAACACATTCTTCATTCTCAGTGCACATGACCATAGACTAAAGCGCGCTACACACACTCTGTCTTGACTGTGCACTGACTGTGCAGTTATAGCTGTCGGTTGGAGCCGAGCGTGTGTGGCCCGCTTAAGGGGTCTAGTCACCCGACTAGTTAGATGTTTTGTTATTTAGACTAACACTAGAATAAGTTTATTAATTTTGTAAAACAGGCAATTTATTTATTTTGTTATAAGCTCACAGAGCGAATGTTTTAAAATATTAGGGCTGGAATCCTGCTTAACTTCAGCACGGGTTGTCCTAGTGAAGTATACAGAAACAGCATGCTGCGTTTCTATAAATTTTGTACATAATAATTAATAAATAAAATAAATAAATTATTTTGAGTTTAATAAAATTCTATAAACGTAAAATAAGAGTAGAAATTTTTATCTTAAAAAATAAAGTTGGTAAGAAATATTAACCGTATTAATGTTACCTACAATTGTCAACTCGTAAAAATGATATTATCCAGCGTTAGTATCGTCCATCATATAACACATACTCTCTGGATAATTATCCCTTTGTTTCGTTGGACTTATGACGCCTTACATCTCTTTGTTCAACAAAATTATGATCGTCCCCTCGGTTATCCGAAAGCATTAAGACCATTATGTCTCCCAAAATTAGAGCTGTATGGGGTCGGAGGCGAAATGTTATTTCTGCATGAATATTTCTCACTCGCTGCACGCCCACGACCACTTTAACTCGGTTAAGATAGCCGGATTAAAATACTATAGCCATATTAATCTTTTAAACACAATTTAATCCAGTATCCGGGCTTTTTGCTACGAGTTATGAAGCTCTTAAAATGTAACCATATTGCGCCTCAACCTAAACTATTATAAAATAAGGGTGGACAACCGCTACCAGATAGAAAATGTCTAGATGTATACCGCTTGGATTAGGGATGGGGTATAATCTTTTTTTATTGTAGCTTGGCCTATGACAACCCCCCGCCTGATGTAAAGCTGGAGTGCGGTCCATAAACGGAAATAACTGCTACTACAGAGAAATCTCTACAGGCAACAGTCGCCTACGCTATGCCGGCTTGTAGCACCGTCTAGATTGACAATGCACACTATTCTCATTGTACCTGGCTACTTTCAAAATGTTGCCGAAACGCGACAAGGTCACTTCACGGGGGATACATTTGAAAGTGGTGATACTACCCCAGGACGGCAGACTGGGCAAATAACCATCATGAGTCTGCCTACCACTGAATTTTCATATTCCTAACTTGATGATGGATTTCCCATACAAACATTTGACAAAAGATAAAAAGTAGCCAATGTCCTTTCTCATGATACAATCTAACTTCTTGCCAAATTTTATCAAAGTTAGTTCAGTGGTTTATGTTTGAAATGTAACAAACGGACAGAGCTACTTTCACATTTATACCACGTATATATTTAATATAGAATTGCAGATTCTGTTTATAGCGGTGGTTAGAACTATGTCCAACAACATAAATTCATAGACAGAAGCAATTCTGCTTTGAGATTTTGTATGGAAGTGACGACCTACTTAGAATTTCCTTTACTCTAACAGAAATTGTAATCAAATATTCAGCGTTCTGTGCAAATAGAATTAAGTCCAAAATTGTTTAATCATTCATTCGTCAACTAACTTACAAACTGTGTTTACATTTCAATTACTTTAAATTTAACGTGTATATACTAGTTTAAGTTTTAAGCTTAGTTACTTAGGTTTGTTGATTGCTCGCGGGCTCCTGATCCGCTATTGAGCAGATATGGCCGCTCGTTGTGCGTGTAGTGGTTCTCATCACTGCAGCGACTCAATTTCTTTCAAGAAGGCTAGGATACCCTTCACGTTCCTGCACATCTCCGGGAGTGTCCTTGACTAGTTGAAGAATTTTTACATTCTAGGAACACATGCGTGAGTGTCTCCTCAGTCCCTATGAAACCGTGTAACTTATAACATGAATAAGTATTTGTTAACCGTTACAGTACCAATGTCTAGGCGGAGCTGGGCACGGTGAAGATTAAGCTGGTCATTTGTAATTTAATTGCTTATATGTTTGCTTGATGTTATTAACTAATACAATTGGTAATAATGGATAGATGACTGTAACTATGTAATACGGACAAATGTGTGTACGCCTGCAAAGGCAGATATTAGCTGGACATGTTTATCTTACTACTAACTACCTACTACTAACTACTTACTACCTAATACCAAACACGCAATAAAGATTTCATTTCATTTCATTTTATATAACGAACTTGAGCACTACGCCGCTGGGATGCCATGATATTAAACTTCTTTTAATGGCGGCTGTGGTGACAGTTCGTTCATTAGTAAAATATAAAAGAGGAGTAGAAATTGATAGTAGCTGCGTTTCTAAACTGAAAGAAAAAGAGTCGCAAAGTAAAAGTGGAAGTGGGCTGGCTAATCAACTCTAAGCTTCTGCAGAAGACCAGACAGAGATGGCAGGACAAACTCAGCACTTACTATAGTAAACTTAAGAACCTGCAAATAACAGCGATAATAAAAATAATAGATTCACATTAAGCTACTTGTTTGTGTCTCATAGAGCTTCTAATCCAGGGGTCTACTGCGATCTTGCATAGATCGGGTCAGAATGAAAGATGTAATTCCTGTCAAATCGAAATGCTCAGTCTGCCGTCCTGAGGTAGTACCACCACCTTCTGTAAGTAACACCCGTGAATTGACCTTGTCGTGCGTGTTTGGAAGTAGCTAAGTATAACGAGAGAAGTGTGTACTGCCAACCTGGATGGTGCACATGGTGTCTTCTCAAGCCGGCATAGCGGAGCCAGCTGCTGCCTGCAGTTGTTTCCGTTCATAGATCGCACTCCAGCTCAAGCGGCGTGTATTATTATGTCGAGCAACAATATAAAAAAGCAATACGAGTAGGTTTTTTAAAGATTTCATTTGGTCGAGATCAAAAAGTATATTTAGCCGAGCTTCGTTTTCCCAATTTCCTCCACTATATTAACATTCCTACAGGTAGGCGGTCAACATCGTATTTTCTAGGCACGTATGATTATAACCATGCTATTCACAAATTTATGTAATACGCCGTGTTACACTCCCGAGCATGATGGCCGTAACATAACAATAGCCGTATAATCCACAGTGCATCCATCATTCCTGAACTAATCCGACGAGCTCCATGTTCTAGTGGGTAGTTAAGCCGATGATATCAAACGAGCTCGTTGGATGCTGTGCTCATATAGATTAAAATATCACGTGTTTCATTATTGCAGTCAAATCTTTTAGGACTTTTTTGGATAGTTAGGGAATTCATTTCTATATTTGATTCATTTCAGATTTTAAGAGTGATACGCCATCCTGTAGGAACTTTAACTTTAACTATAACTATAACTTTCAAATGTATCATGCGAGTCAACTAAGAATAGAACTACCATTTTGTTCTGCATTTCGCATGTACTTTATTAGTGACATATGTAAGGTGTACAAAAAAAAAAAATAAACAAATAAACATAACGTCTCGAAAAACACATTAAATATAGTAAAAACCTCTCATGTGTAACTACTAAAATGTTATGACGAATTGAAGGCGTTAACTAAATTTTATTTGCTAAGTACAAAACAATCGAATTTATTTAATTTTTTTTTGCTGTTGGTACTTATTTAAAGTTATTTAAAATATTTTAGTAAAGTATTTTATTTTTTTTATTTTAGCACGTCATATGACCGCACTCCGCCTGATGTTAAACTAGAGTGCGATCCATGAACGGAGGTGACTGCTGTCAGAGAAGGGGATCTGCAGACAGCAGTCGCGTCCGCTATGCCGGCTTAATGAGTATTTAGTTACATGTTGAAGAAGGAAATATTTATTGTTTATTTTAAAGGGCAAAATGGTATTTTTATAAACACTCCAAACATAAAATCTGCACATTTATTATTTTAATAGTTTTGTAAATTCTGTGTAAAATATTTTCATTTTTGAAAAGGAAATAAAATATAAGTGCAGAACTGGTAAAATATCAAGAGTTAAAAGTCTTCTTCACAATACATGTTGAAACTCACTCCAGTTAAAATATATTGTATTTTCAGCGAAGTTTTAGAAGCGCTCGTATGCACATAAATGTATCAATGCAGCGGAAATAGACCTGCGCCTCGCAAAACGAAGCCATCCCGTGTCGATACGTCAACATCGACTACCTATTTCATCTCATTTTCACGAACTTCTATATCCGTTAAAACTTCATCTTACGTCGCCGTAGTATATAAAGTTTTGTTTTTTATTGTAGCTTGGTATTTGACAACACTTAAGCTAGAGTGGGGTCCGTGAACCGAAATAATTGCTTCAAAAGCTTGCTTAAATTTCTACAGGCAGTAGACGCTTCCGCTATGCCGGCCTCGGGATACGAATGTGCATTATCCAGATTGACCTCTCGCTATACCTGGTTTCTTTTAAACTGATCCCGAAACGCGACATGGTGCTTCACGGGTTACATTCGAAAGTGGTGGTACTACCAGGACAGAAGATTGGACTAATTATAATCTGTCCTACTACCACTCTTTAATAGTGTCTATAAGTACTGAGCGACCAAAGTACATACAACACAGTCTCATTGGTACCGTTCAGAATTTAGGGAGATTTCAACACGCGTCACATCGATTGTGGGATTACGCGTTCTACCACTAGATCACGGCCACTCTAAAAGTATCTGATTTCAGCCGGGAATCGTGCTGACTCAAATGCGAAAATACATTATATTTTTTTTATTCATAATATTTACATGTACAATAATACTTGATTTGTAGTAAGAAATTAAAATAATAGCAAGATTGGTAATATATTTTTTTATTTTTTTATTATAGCTCGGCATATGACAACACTCCCCCTGGTGTAACCCGTCCATGAGTGGAAACAACTGCTACCACAAAGAAATCTCTATAGGCCACAGCCTAGTCATCTCCGCTATGCCGGCTTGATGCACCTTGTATGCACCATCTAGAGTGACAGTGCACACTCCTCTCGCTATACCTGGCTACTTTCAAACTGCTCCCGATACGCGACAAGGTCACTTCACGGGTGTTACATTCGAAAGTGGTGGTGCACCAGGACGAGCAGACTGGGCAAATATTCATCATCAGTCTGCCTACCACAAATTAGAGTTATAACTTACTTATTATTAGTTATTTTAAGCAAACTGGGAAGTTTGCTTGTTACCAGTGTATATGTCACACGTCTAATTGAGATATTGCTTAAGAGTCTTTGGTGAAAATGGACATGAGTACTTAAGAGATAATTGTATCCAATGATTGTTAGGAAAGTGTTGGGCGAACCATTTTGTTGGTTAAGAATCAATTTAACGGACAAAGATTTATGGGCTTTCCTTCAAGTAGAATTGCTCTGGAGCGACTGATGTTGGCCATTATTTTTAGGGATCCCTTCCAACTATACCTAGGTTAGTACGTCTATGTAGAGAATGTATGTAGGCTATAATAAAATTGATGTCTTTACTTATTAGGTATTATGGTGGTAATTTATATTATTATCGATGTACAATATATACATTAATGATTCGCCTTTTTAGAGGTTCGTTTATTAAAACACATTATTTATTATAATCTAAAAAAAACCTTACACCAATCACGAAACTTTTCGAATTAGACATTTGGCGGTATATTTTTTCCGTTTGAAGTAAGTACATAAGCTAAAATTGAGAAAACTTCAAAGGTATCCCCGAAGAGCAACGGGCGCGCGATGGAGTGTGGCCGACGAAGCGCCAAAGCAATTAAAATAAGGTCGTATGTCTGTTCTAAGGAACAATTCAATTTAAAGTGTTACTGCTTTTGACGTTTTGATATTTAGCTAATTGCGATTCAGGGTAGGACCTCGGGGGCGGGAGGTAAACTGGTTATAATGAAGGCAAATATTCGGATCACGTCGCTAGCCTCACCCCTGGGCTTAACCTCGTCGGATCTTCTTGTTTTTGACGTTTCATGATTTCATAATCGCTCTGAAAGTCAATTACGTGTCATTCAAGGTTCTGTTTTGCGTCTTTCCGCCTCGATTTGTAAACTCAAAGAGACATCTAAAGTCGTGAATAATTTTATAATTAGCGTGTGATCTGGGATCTGGATGTAAATCTAAATTATAATACTCGAAAGATGAGGATGACAGTTTTCATATTATATTTTCACTTTTATTATTTCATTAAGATTTGCTCAACCATAAATTGTACTTAGCTCATGAGTGAAAATAAGAATTTTATGTTATTTTAAGCGTCAGTATAAAAGCGAGTACAGACGCTGTTGTTTTAGAAAATGGTTAAATATAATCAGAGGGCGAAAGTTATAAAATCCCAGTTAGTCATAGTTTTATAAGTTCAGTACACGAAGGCGTCGTAAATAAGAATAAGATCTAACTTTTATTTATCGGATATCGAATCCAAAACAACCACCAAATTTTTTTTTCGTACTTGAAACAAATCCTCTAGGGGATAGATGTCGATACCTCGTTCGTGCCCAGACTCTCGAAGTTCAAGTAGGTATCGACTCCCAGCCGAGACCTGCGGTCAAAAGTCGAGAGTTCTGAACTATCCTCTTATAGCGGCGAAAGGATTAGCCGCCACGGCATCTCCCGCTGAAAAAATGTTACCGCGAGAGATTCATTTCGACTGCCTTTTAAAACATCTTTTATCATAGTGGAGCTTAAGATGCTTTAGGTCGATTGGTGACTCGGAAAAATCTTAGAATGAAACAGAAAAAACGCGGAATGTCGGCCAGACGTGACTGGAATGAACACTGAGCTGCGTGCTGATTTCATTTTGCAGACTCTGACCATGTCTCGATGCCCTAGATTTTTATTCACTTTAAATCTAAATTTTATTAATTACCTCAATAAACAAATTTACATTTTAAGTATTAAGCATGTAATGTGACCTAGTTACGTTTCAAGACTAGCTTGGTAGTAGCAGAGTATAATAAGAGTGTCTATCCTGTGCACATTCGTTTTATCAAGCCGGTATAGCGCGAACAGCGACTTCGTTCATCAGTGAATGTGTGAATATAGCCTACCTTATATAAATGTATAAGTATAGTTGATATAAATTATTCATAATTCAAATACTCAATGCTACAAAAATAACAATTGAAGATACAAGAGAATAAAAACTGCGTTTGCTCCTTTCGCTACTTCTCGTAAATTTCCCAATAAAAACTTAATTTAACGCAGTAAAAAGTGCAATTTTTATTCTCGTAGCGTCCGCCTTAAACTTTCTAGCGAGAGTCGGTTCTTGGAGAGTTATGAGGGCAACGGGGGGGAATATTGGAATATATTTTTATGAAGCAGAAACCCCGAGCGAGTTAATCTGCTAATATTAAACATTTTTCGAGTAGATGCATTAGATCCTAGGTATTGAGTTGAATATCGTCGTAGATTCCACATCGCTGGAATGTAAACATAATAACGTTATGAAATTCTTTCACTACCCACACTATGCCGGACGTCGCGCGTACTAGCCGAGTTATTCGATTATTAAGCTTTTGTCGTGTACTTTAAAACATCTATTCTGGAGATTTTTATTAATAAAAAAATATCATTGTATTAAAAACTTATAGGTATTTTTTTTAAATATTAATTTTAAGTATCTATATTAAAATATTGGATTTATTTATTCAATCAAAATTGAATAGAAAAAAGGATTATAATCTCATGATTTTTTACAGTCAAATTTTCATCATAAAAACTTGTTCTAAATTTGATATCACATAATAAATAATCACCATTATTCTTATTTACCTTTTAAAATATTGCCAATAGCATTAACATTGATAATAAGAATTATTATTATTACGACCGACGAGGCCATCGCGACACCAGCAGTGCAATTGTAAAAAAAATAAAATAAAAAATCTAAAAAATAAATACTTATACCGCATCGGAATGTTGTATACAACTCTTTTCTTTTTACACGCCATATAAATACATAAAATTAAGCAATGTTTGTTACTTTACAATATCGAAATAATATAGAAAATGTAAAGCAAATCGACTAGTATAATTTGCATAGATAGAATCTCATAATTTGACGCAATGTGTGGAACTGACTGCGAATAATTATGCTAATGGTAATACTGATAAAGCTATTTATAACATCAGATTTACACAACAAAATTGACCTTAATATTGTTGAAATTCATCATCAGAGCGGACGTATATAAGGATAAGGAGTAATAGACAGACTGATGATGGTTAGTAGCCCAGTCTGCTGTCCTGGGGTAGTACCACTACTTTCACATAGTGAAGTGACTTATATAAGGTAACGTTTCATAATAATTTACTACTCTTTACAGCTACTTCCAAACTGATCCTGAAACGCGACTAGGTCACTTCACGAGTGTTACATTAGAAAGTGGTGGTATTCATAATAGCTGTTGTCAGTCTGCCTACCACTTTTTAATTAATGTTTATGTTATACAATAGACACCTAGCAACCAAAGTACATACATATAACAATTTACAGTTACATTGGTAACGGTCAGAATTTAGCGAGGTTTGAACACGGGTCTCATCGATCGTGAGCGTCGTACCGCTAAACCACGGCCGCTCTTTAAGATAACTTTTTTTTTATTATTATTATTGTAGCTCGGCATGTGACAACACTCCGCCTAATGTAAAGCTAGAGTGCGGACCATGAATGGAAACAACTGCTACTACAGAGAAACCTGTGCGGGTAGCAGTCGCCTCCACTATGCCGGCTTGAGGAGACGAGCATGTACCATCTTAGATTGACAGTGCACACTCCTCTCGTTATACCTGGCTACTTTCAAACTATTCCCGAAACGCGACAAGGTCACTTCACGGGTGTTACATTCGAAAGTGGTGGTACTACCCCAGGACGGCAGACTGGACAAATAACCATCATCAGTGTGCCTACCACTCTTTAATAGTAGGCACTGAGCGACCAAAGTACATATAACAAAGTTACATTGGTACCGGTCAGAATTAGCGAGGTTCGAACACGGGTCTCATCGATCGTGAGTTCACGCGTCTTACCGCTAGACCACGGCCGCTCGATATTTATATAACTATTATTAAAGTTTGATTACAGGTGAACGACTCTATTATTTTGTTTTTCATTAAAATTAATTAATGTAAATGAGGTCTCATTAATAACAGTTCATAAATAATAGAGTAAGAGATCTCTATAATTTAAAAAGTAAAATTACTAACTTCAATAATATGTAAAAGTTCAACAAAATTATCATAATAAATTCAAGAATACTTAATTTCGAAACAGTTCACACTTAACTAAACAACTTAACAAAATTAAGGACAAAAGTTGAAAACAACATTTGGGAGAACCATTCAAAATTCTTCTTTCATAGCGGCGTTTATGCTATGGCTACAAGTTAAAAAAAAAGTATAGTGAAGGCGCAGTTAAAGCGGGCGCATCCCGTGAAATGGGTTAACTTCCGACCGTCCGTGGATGTCGCTGCCAAACTAAAAAAGTAGATTATTGTCTCTTAATGCAAAACTACATGATCTTTTTAAAATTATCCTTGCACCGTATTTATGACAAAGTATCTAGATTTCTTTTATTATTAAATTATATTGAAAATTTTATAGAAAAATTTTAAAATGTCTAAGTTCTGGTGGGATTGTAATCCACGCTTTGCGCTCGCGGAATTTTTGACCACTCAGCTACTATTAGCGCCTGACGTGATCTGACGTCACTTTTTTCAGCACGTGTTGTTTTTTTTCTAATTAAATTCCTGTAATTAAATCGTCTGGATAATTTTAACTTCGCCCAGATTTTGTACTTTGACTGTTACATATATAGTTGTAGTTTCCGGTGCCCACGGACAGTGGCTAAGTGGCCTGTCCAGGGTCGCTTACGCGTGATGGATTGCAGTCACTCTGTTTCTATAACACTGTCTCCATTCAGCCATTTATTAACTGTCTTTGACAGTAGGCTGTGCTTGCTCCGGGCACACACAGTTAAGCATCTTTTACAAGGATACTAATTTTGATATATGAAACACAAGATATGAAAAAAATACGTTCACCAGTACATTTAGTTCAGTTTTCGTTCGACCGTAAGCAAAAATAGTTGCGGCACAAAATAGAATTTATCTACATATTTAATATATTATAGGTTTTATCTATTAATACATCTTGACTAAAAATATATTTTTCCAACCGAAAATATACCTTTATTATGGCTTCACATGACATTTTATTTTTTATTATTTTTTGTTTTAGATATGAAATGAAATATTTATTGTGTGATTGGTTGGATATTGTCAAGTCGACAGCATAGTGGAAGTGACTGCTTCATGCACTCGCAATTTAGTTTAACATCGGATGAAGAGTGGAAATTTCATGAAAAATATATGTAGAATAATATTTCGAAACAGCTGAAACTGAAATAACTATTTAAGATTATCAAGAAGTAAAGTAAGGATTCAACTTTAAGGAAAATTTTACTCTTTAAATCAAAAAGGTAAAACAACCAATTATTGTATATTTCAAAGTTAGGTAAATTCCATTAGGGAGTGGTTACAATTTATGTCACATCGCACTAGTCCACACCAACTATCTGAGTTAAAAGCTTCCTTTTATTTATTCTTTTCTTTCATCTTTAAAATTAACTTTTGTTGACAACAAATTTACAACTTTTGTCAACAAATTAACAAAGACATAAAAACTGCAACACCCGTGAAGTGTTCGTATCCTCAAGCCGGCATAGCGGTGGCGGCAGTCTCTCTAATAGCAGTCATTTTCACAGTCCATAGACCGCACTTTAGCAAGACTGTCCATTAAAGTGAGTGTTACCCTGTGAAAGTTTGAGTCAATGGCTTTTCATCTTCTTCAACGTTATAGGTTGGGTTCTCAACGTTTTAATTCCCCTCTAGAAAGAGATTATACAACCAACAACAAGATTAATCAATTTAGTTATTATTTTTCACAATATTTCCCTAAGAGAATTTTTTTCTTTACATTTTTTACATTTATTGTAGCTCGGAATGTGACAACACTCCGCCTGATGTAAAGTTAGAGTGCAGTCCATGAATGGAAACAACTGCTACTACAGGAAAACCTGTGCAGTCGCCTCCACTATGCCGGCTTGAGGAGACGAGCATGTACCATCTTAGATTGACAGTGCACACTCTTCTCGTTATACCTGGCTACTTTCAAACTATTCCCGAAACGCGACAAGGTCACTTCACGGGTGTTACATTCGAAAGTGGTGGTACTACTGGATAAATAACATTCATCAGTCTGCCTACCACTCTTTAATAGCTGAGCGACCAAAGTACGTATAACAAAGTTACATTGGTACCGGTCAGAATTAGCGAGGTTCGAACACGGGTCTCATCGATCGTGAGTTCACGCGTCTTACCGTTAGACCACGGCCGCTCTTGAATATAAAAAAAAAATCAAGTAAAAAGTCAGTCTAGTTGTACAAATAAATGACTGGTTTCTCTAAAAGTTTGAGTAGTGTTAACAATGTTGCTTGCTACACGTAAAGTTGTTGAGATTCGTGGCACGAATATCTCTAAGGTCGGTATCCCATGTTCTAACATAGTTTTCCGTTTCGATTAACCTCAAATAGTCGTAGAAAAAACTTTTCATTCTTTACTTTCCTGATAAGAACTGTTCCTTCGGATAAAGTCACTTGAAAAGTGTACCCGCTGAATAATAAATACGAGTATGTTGTAAAGTTTAGGGAATCCGTACACAAAAATATCACGAGATAGGAAGTCGGTTTGTGTACTGTTTGTTATGATTAAACTTGAATAAGTTTTTAGTAAAAAAAATCTTTATTAAAACTTGGGATATGACAACACTCCGCCTGGATAGAGTGCGGTCCATGAACGGAAACAACTGCTGCCACTAAAAAAAATCTGCAGGAAGTCCCCTCCGCTATGCCGGCTTGAGAAGACGAATGTGCACCATCCGGGTTGACAGTGCACACTGCTTTTGTTATATCTAGCTAGTTCCAAAGTCTTTAATCAATGGTACCGGTCAGAAATTAGCGAGGTATGAACACGGGTTTCATCGATCGCGCGTAGGAAACAACTTAACTCCAGTTAAGATAGAAACAAAAGATTTTTTAAAAATCATGAAGAGCACTAGAACAGTTAATTTCCAACAGGAAATTACTTCGTAGTTAGGTGCATACGAAACTTTTACACAGCTGAAAGCTTTTAAGCATTAAGCGTCAGAAATAAATTGTGTTTACACGTGGGTCAAATTAAATGTACTAGCTTTTAAATTAGTGAAAATGTTTACCTGTTTTCACTTAAATATAAGTTTAAAGTCGTTTAAATTTATTTTATAATGTCAAAAGTATAACTTCAAAGAAGAGTTTTGGCGACATTAAGTTACCTGTCTTGAATTATTTATAATAACTCATAACTTGTGTTTCTTCGAGTGTTAATGTCGTGGATTGTTAACCATTAAGTGTTCGTGAACGTGCGTGAGCGTGGACAAACAATTCAAAAGAAGAGAACGTTTGTTTTCATTTTTCCTCTAAGACTGCGTAAGAAGTTTTTAGTAAAAATTCTACCACTTTTCTGAAGCCGTTTTGACTTGACCTAACTGTTTAGTATGATGAATTCGATGCAAATATTTACTTTAACTCCTGGTTATTTCCTAGCTAATCTTGAAACACGACTTCACTTCACGGCTGTTACATTTGAAAGTGGTGGTACTACCCCAGGACGGCAGACTGAGCTAATAACCATCATCAGTCTGTCTACCACTATTTGTTTATAATAAAAAAAATGTATTAGTATACAATATACATTCTAAAAGTACGTTTTAATATTTTTTTACGAATTATTGTACGAGTAGGTATGTTATCGTTACTTAGATAATGTTTTCTGCCATTAATGGCGGCCTATAACAAGATTTATGTGGACGAGATGACAGCATCATCGACTATACACACGAATGAGCATTAGGCCTTCTGTGAATTCTCAAACAAACCCAGCTGTCGTACTCTTGACATTGATTTGATCTTGTTTCTAACACAAGATGTATTATTAACGAATTAGTTGTCCCAAAGGTATGATCAGAGATTTAGGTTCAGATTTTTAAGGAAGCTGCATATTTTACGCTAACACTTATACTACAGTTACGCTTAGACTTGCTTGTATACTTATTTTCACTTTTGAAAGTTTTGTATCTTCAAGCAGACTAGCGGAGGTGACTGCAACATGTAGAAACTTCTCTGTGTTGACAGTTATTTTCGTTCACGGGCCGCCTGTCTAGCCTAACAGTGTTGTCATATGCCGAGCTACAAAAAAAACTTACACTGAAATAATAAAACAATAAGGAAATTAAAGCAATTTTCAGTCGGTTCTTTGTGTCTTTATATCAGTGCCTTTGTACTGCTTAGTATATGCATAAAAAAAAACTCCAAATATATTGACTTGATAGAGTTATAATTTTAATGTAATACACAAATCATATGACAGCTATCAGGTATGACGCCAAGGATCAGCTCGGTACTTCCTGCCCATTCGTCTCATCAAGCCAGCATAACGGAGGCGACTGCTGCTCATGGGACGTACTTAAAAACGTATTTAAATCGTAGTAAGAGACAACAATTGCACTATGAATCTTTGACTGTTGCGTTCATGGTTGACATGATTTTATTAACGTTCCCGTGGGATCATTCGTGTGGACGATCCCTTTACGACAGATATACCCATCAATTCTCATTAACCTAAATAACCACTTCGATTGGTTTTTGAACTAAAACTTAAATAAGTTTATACAAGATATTTCTATTAAATATTTAATTAGAACCACCTCATTTAATTAAGAGTGGTAGTTATTAGCCCAGTTTGCTGTCCTGGGGTAGCACCACTTTCAAATGTAATGCCCGTAAAGTGACCCCTATTGCGTTTCGGATCAGTTTGAAAGTAGCCAGTTATAGCGAGAGGAGTGTGCACTGTCAATCTGGATGGTGCACATTCGTCTCCTCAGGCTGGCGTGGCGGAAGCGACTGCTGCCTGTAGAAATTTATCTGTAGTAGAAGTTTCCCTAGCTTTATATCAAGCGGAGTGTTTTAAAAATAAAATTAAAGTAAATACTTATACAAAGCTCGATTACCACTCATTCACTCACTGACTGACTGACATCAATTATGGGGTACTTGCCGGGGGCGTTGGAGGGGTGAAACTTTTAGTATGTGTGACCATGCGACCTCGGGAAAACCTCGACATGTTCCGAAAGTCCGTTTCGTTCGGTTCCGGAACGCGATATCTCAGGAACGGAACGAGATAGGGCATGTCCCGGAACATAAAAGATAGGACATGCCCCCTAATTTAAAAATCGATACTATTTTAGTGGGTTCAGTTTGAAATAAAAAAGATATTTCCAGATTCTTGTTTATAAATTTTTTTCTTAACAAACTTCTAATACATATTTTGATAACTGGCATAGACTACAGTCGACGAGGCAAAGATGTTGAGCTATAGACTATAGACAGATATATATCTAACAATATAACAGACACCTTTTTTATTTAAAACTACTCGACATGGCGAAGCGCGCCACAAAAACTAGTCTTTACATAAAAACAAAAATAAGATTCTACATAGGTATATATCGAACTACGCCCCATAATTTTACAACAATTTTACAAGGCTTTCAATTAAGCTTTAAAATAGTATATCCTACTAAAATAAATCCTTCGATTAGCTTACAACTAGGACGAACAATAAACACCTCAGTCTCACTGCGACCACAATGAGTGCCAAGTTTTGTCAGATTAAAGTAAGCCACATAAAGTGAATTAATTTAGTTAAATACTTTTCATTTAAAACACTCGAGTTTCAGAAAGGAGACAAAATGTATGCGTATTTTTACACCTATGAAAAGAGTAGAAAAATCTAGAATTTTCGATTATAACTTTCTCAAAGAACCTTCTTATTACTATGACGTCATAACACCATAATGTCGACGGAGATTCCTAACACCAAGGTCGACAGAAATGCCTCCACTTTGGCACTTTTCCAAAATAGTCCCCCTCCTTCCTGTTCCACTACTATAGCATGTCATATTAGTGCTCCTAACCGGATAGAAAATTACTTATTCTGTGGCCTGAAAAACTAACTATAAAGTTTTAGGGTTATATTTATATTTTAATCTGAATTTAAACTTAATTTTGACCGTGGTCTAGCGGTAAGACGCGTGAACTTACGATCGATGACACCCGTGTTCGAACCTCGCTAATTCTGACCGGTACCAATGTAACTTTGTTATGTGTACTTTGGTCACCCAGTGCCTATAGCCACTATTAATGAGTGGTAGACAGACTGGTGATGGTAATTCGCCCAGTCTGCCGTCCAGGAGAAGTACCACGACTTTCAAATAGTCACCTAGTCGTGTTTCGAGATTAATTTGGAAGTAGACCGGTATAATGAGAGGACTAGGTAGTCTCTGGATAGTATCCCAGTCAACTCAACTGTCTTTGACGTATGTAGAGCTACATTAAAATATATATTAGAAAAATACGTCATATGACAAAGCTCGCCCTGATATTAAGTTAGAGTGCGGCCCATGAGAATTACTATTACAGTTGACAGAGCACACACCTCTCATTATGATCCTTAATGTTTTTTTTTTTATTTTTTTTTTATTGTAGCTCGGTATGTGACAACACTCCGCCCGATGTAAAGCTAGAGTGCGGTTAACATTAATGGAAACAACTGCTACTACAGAGAAATCTCTACAGGCAGCAGTTGCCTCCACTATGCCGGCTTGAAGAGACGAGCATGTACCATCCAGATTGACAGTGCATACTCCTTTCGTTATACCTGGCTACTTTCAAACTATTCCCGAAAATCACTTCACGGTTTTTTAAAAATATTTTATTTTAAAATTTACACCAACATTGTAAACATAGGTATTACATTCGTAGAGATTTAAGTTAATTTACATATCCTTAGTTTTACCTAAGGGACATACAATTTTATTTAGTCTATATTATATTTACCTACCTTTAGTTTCTTAGCAAACAAGTCTGATTATGTTTATAATAATTAATGGAAACCGCATGTACACTGAAAACCTTGAAACCTTCATAATTTATAATGGAGGTAGGTAGGTTCATTTCAGTAGTTTCATAATGAGGACACTCCTAATCAGTGGTTTGTGAAAAGCATAATAAATCTTAATTTTGACGGTCCTCGACATTTTAATGGCGTGTAGATTCTTGTCGTACCAAAACTATGAACATTATAACTTCAGGAGTAAAATGAAAAGACAGGCCGATGTCCAAAATCATTCGATCCATTAACTGAAATAACTGCTACTATACAAAAATTTCTACGGACAGCGGTCGCCTCCGCTATGCCGGCCTGAGGACAGTGTGCACACTCCTCTCGCTAGAAGATGATAGCTGTGACGACTGCTAATTAAAGAGCTTAATGTATTCTTTACTAATAAATAGAAAAGAAGTGGTCCACTGATACTGCCCTGCGGTATACTACTTTATATAACGCAGTCCTCAGTCGAATCACTAGCCCGACTCGTAGCAACTATCGCTACAAACTGATTTCCGTAGCTACTTTGGTTACCAATCTCAATAAATCCCGTATTATAAAGGCACATATACATTTATACACGAGTACGATGAACGTTGTCGATCCTCAACCGCCCCTCCCTGATCGTGTCACCTTCCGCCAATTTCTCAAACGGTAATGCCACTTGATGTATTGGCACGTCTCACTCGATGGGAGAATACGTATTCGAAGCAGCGTCTCCAAAATCTCATTCTTATTCACTACTTGTCATCCGGAAGCATTTTTTACCTTACAAAGTTGGGCCTCTAAACTAATGGCACTTTTAACATTGATTTTCACATACTTTTGTCGTAAGTAAGCTTTTTTATACATCTTATTATTATTTTTTTTATTGTAGCTCGGCATGTGACAACACTCCGCCTCATGTAAAGCTAGAGTGCGGTCCATGAATGGAAACAACTGCTGCTACAGAGAAATTTGTACAGGCAGCAGTCGCCTTCACTATGCCGGCTTAAGAGACGAGCATGTACCATCCAGATCGACAGTGCACACTCCTCTCGTTATACCTGGCTACTTTCAAACTATTCCCGAAACGCAACAAAGTCACTTCAGGGGTGTTACATTCGAAAGTGGTGGTACTACCCCAGGACGGCAGACTGGGCTAATAACCATTAGCAGTCTGCCTACCACTCTTTAATAGTGCCTAACTCTGGTACCGGTCAGAATTTAGCGAGGTTCGAACACGGGTCTCATGAGTGAGTTCACGCGTTTTACCGCTAGACCACGGCCGCTCTTATTTCTGTAAGATACCTAATGAGCAATTTGTTTCTCTTCTTTATTATATTTATCAAATACTAAAATAGCAGTTGGTATATATAAACATCCTTTAAGGAACTCTGAAGTGAAACCTTGACCTTAAAAAAAGGATCTCTCAGCCATTCATGAAACGGCTTTAACGGCGATAGTATAAGTACTCGTAAGTCCTTAACAAAAGTACGTAAAATATGTAAAACCACTTACAATATCCCTTATAATAGAAGTGAAAAACTAAATTGAAAACAAAGTCCAATAAAATTGCTACTTTAGTAGTAAATAGGTTTAAAAATAAACAATGTTCTCGAGTAGATACTCCTATCTGACATTTATGGATGTTCGACCACCACAAATCGGGTTGTTCCAATCGAACGTGTAGAGGACGGACGTCTGTTCTCAGCTCGCTATTGAATGGGTTTAAATTGAAATTGTGGAGACCAACATCGATTTCATTATTTCGATTAGCTTGCTTCAATTGTCTATATACTGCAACTGATATTATTTTCTATATCCTATTAGTTTTCGATTAACTAATTAATTTTAAATATATCAACACATAAACAATAGACGATTTTAATTACCTAAAAAACAGATATCATCAATTATATTAAAGCATTTAATATAATAATAACCTCTAATATTGCATCAGGAAACATCTAATTACTCAATAAGAAAACTGATTTTTAATAAAGAATGTAAATTTATTTTTCTACAAAATTAGCTAAAAATCTTCAACAAACTCGAGAAAAAATTGTGGGCCCATTTCTCTTAGACGAATGAGCATTCTCCTTTTAATAACATTAGATTTATACATCGTAAGGCCGAAGGTTTGAACCCTGTTTTCATGCCAATAATCTTAGTATGCAATTCATCAACGTATGTAGTCCATTGAAGATTATAGTTTGGCAGATAAACCGTAAAAACCATTTAACCCCTTTTTCCTAGATGGCGGCCGTGGGGCAAGGGTTCCAACCGCACAAACTTGGATTTAACTTTACACTAACCCCTCCTTCATATCTAAAAAATAAAATTGGGTCTTCTAACAAACGGAACCCCAAATGTAACTTTTCAGTGGACTAATGTAAGAAAAAATATATTAACCCATTAATAATGTTGTATTTGACAATCTTTTAAGTCGATTGTGTATTGTATGAATAGATGCAATCAATAGCTTAAATTTACAATACGGATCTTGATCGCTTTCCACTTAGAGAGGCAATATTGGAAATTCACATCCGGTGTTAGACATGCCGACACTTCGAGAGAGTATTGTGATAATATTGTGAGACGTACTACTTCCCTTATCATACACGTAGTGTTAGAGGGAGAGAGACATAAATTCTAAGATTTTAGTGGAAAACATCTGGAAGTTAGAATTGGAATATTTGCGTACGTTTCATTGTCGCATTTAGGATTTATACATTCGAATGAAATTTGAGAGAATATAAACTACATATTTCAAATTGGTTTTATTTTGTGTTGGGCTAACCTAACTTTATTACTACTACTAATTGATGTTTCCTTTTTACAGTTTGTCCGACATACTCGAAGTTACAAACTTATAATAAATCTCAAAAAAAAAAAACTTAAATCATTTAAACTTACAAATATTAAAACAAGAGATCAAATATAAGTTTTTTTATGGATATAGCTGAAAATGGAAAAGTAAATAGAAAAGGCCAACTGCTTGTGGCTGTTGGACTGTATAAGTTAAAGTTATGGCCAGTAACTGTCCGAACCAATGCTGGTAGAACCAAGTACGTTGCGACAAATAAAATGTTCAAGCCAAAAAATCACATATTATTTTCTTATATTTTTCAAATAATTTATTTTTTTAAAATATTACGTTTCCTCTGTTAGCTGAGGTTGTAAAAATTATTGACTCATAAAAATCATCTTAAATTACGATAAACAAATAAAAGGGTGGTGAAATTTTAAGACTTGTGACGGTTATTAGGTTCGGCATAGCGGCGGCGACTGTTGCCTGTAGAATTTTTTCTGAAGTGGCAGTTGTTTTCAGTTCATAGATTTTGCTTAACATCAGGCGGACTGTTGTCATGTGCTAAACAACAATTTTTAAAAAATCCCCTTACGGGGTCTTCTCCCAGGATTTTATAATCTTTAAAGAGTGTATTTGCGTTAGTTTTTTTTTTTGTGAATCGCGTTTTTGTAACTGAACTACTTCATTAATTTAATAGATAATTTACGTAATTAATTTCCTTTAATTTATGTATAAATTATACAGTCTTATAAACAAGCGTTTATTTTAAAAGACGCTAAACAAATTTCAATATTATCTGGTGTCGGTTTACGTAATGTGAAATCCAAAAATAATATTCTAAAACAGCGAAACATTAAAAATGAATAAGCTGTTAAACGAACATATTAAATTTCTTTCAGGGGAATAATATTGTATTCTTTTGAATACGACCGGTGTCGTGAAAAGTTTAACAAAACAAAAGACTGTATTACAACATCACTTGACGCTCGAAGGGAAATTTGAACAAGAAAAAATGAGATATTTTCTGCTTTTTGTTTTCATAATATAAAAATTCAAGCATTGTTGTTGATGCAAGCGACAAGCTCTTTAGACATAGTACTCGCATACATAAAACTACGTCATTTCTTATATTCGTGAATAAAGTTTATTAAGTGTAGACTTAAAGAGTGGTAGGCAGACTGATGATGGTTATTACTCCAGTCTGCCGTTCTGGGGTAGTACCACCACTTTCGAATATAACACCCGTGAAGTGACCTTTTCGCGTTTCGGGAATAGTTTGAAAGTAGCCAGGTATAACGACAGGAGTGTGCACTGTCAATCTGGATGGTACATGTTCGTCTCTTTAAGCCGGCATAGTGGAGGGGACTTCTGCCTGTAGAGATTTCTCTGTAGTAGCAGTTGCATCCATTCATAGACCGCACTCTAGCTTTACATCAGGCGGAGTGTTGTCACATGCCGACCTACAATAAGAAAAAAGTTCACGTGAACGCATGAAGTCACGATTAATGAGTGTTCAAATCTTGCTAAATTCTGACCAGTACCAATGTAACTATGTTATATGTCGCTCAATTCCTATAGACACTATTCAAGAGCGGTGGGCAAACTGGGGATGGTTGTTAGCCAGTCTGTCGTTCTGGAGCAGTACCACCACTTTCGAATGTAACACCCGTGAAGTGAATTTGTCGCGTTTCGGGGTCAGTTTGGTAGTAGCCAGATATAACGAGAGGAATTTACACTATTAATCTAGATGGCGCATAGCGGAGGCGATTGCTGACTATAGATGTTTATCTGTAGTAGCAGTTTCTAGCTTAACATCTGGCGGAGTACGGATCCGGCAGAGTAGAGACAATAATACCGAGCTACAATAAAAAAATTCGTCTCCAAAGAATAGTAATCAGAACTAATTACTCAACATGTTACATAAAAATATAATAATATTTATTAACGAAATAAAATAGTAGATAAATAATTGCCCATCGAAACATATTACGTTATTAGAAGGTCATGACTCATGCGTTATTTGGCATGGGTGTGTGTAATTAATCTCGAATCTATATTGTCATGATTACGCTGAAGTATTTATAACGAGGATTGATATGTATTTTTTCAAACATGCTATGGTAAATTGACCTTTATGTCTTTCGGTATTAGGAACAATTTAACAACTTTTTATACATACTCGTTTCATATTAGAATAGCTGATTGTTTTTGTTTTTTGTGTGTTTATATTACTAACCGCTAAACGTTTTGGTTTTTTTCTTGACGGAAATATAGTATGATAGCGCACTAAAGAGAGAGGCAGACTGATGGTGGTTATTTTTCCAGTCTGCCGTCCTGGGGTAGTACCACCACTTTCGAATGTAACACCCGTGAAGCGACCTTGTCACGTTTCGGGAGTAGTTTGAAAGTAGCCAGCGAGAGGAATGTGCGCTGTCAAACTAGATGGTGCGTGCTCGTTTCGTCAAGCCGGCATAGTGGAGGCGACTGCTGCCCGTACAGGTTTCTCTGTAGTAGCAGTTGTTTCCATTCATGAACCGCACTCTTGCTTTACATCAGGCGGAGTGTTGTCACATGCCGAGCTACAATAAAAAAATCCGTGGTATTTTTTATTGTAGCTTGGCATATGACAACGCTACACTAGGTGTTAAGCTAGAGAGCAGCCTCCTCTCGCTATACTTGGCCACTTTCAAACTGATTCGGTCACTGAGGACGGCAGACTGAGCTAATAACCATCATTATTCCGCCTACTACTCGCAAGTATCGCCGGATCAAGTTTGATTGTTTAACGTTAAGATACAGGTTTTAAAAATAATACTTAAATAAATCCTTCTTATAAATCTACTTAGATTTTCCCTCCGTACGCAAACCAATAAATCATGCTTAAGAGTCATCTTGCATGTATAAGGGTGTGGATCGAAGTGAGATCGTTAGCGCAACGAATTGCAACTACTCACCAGTGAAAATAGAACTAGGACAATTCATCACTTGCGCAGTGAACCTTGACAGGTCAGTTAACTCCATATCTATTTGAAAAAAAAGCAATTTTGTCGAGGCGATAACGGTGTTAATAAATGTGTGGTGATTAGGTTTCACATTTTATATTTAAAAAACACTTTACCACAGAAAAATGACTGAGCGAAGCAGTCGCCTCCGCTATGCCGGCTTGAGGTGACCGCCCGGGTTGTCAGTGCACATATGATTCACTCTTGAAAGTAGTGGTACTACCCGAGGACGGCAGACTGGGTAAACAACCATCATCAATCTGCTTGTTCGTTTTTTTTAGCTAAAGTATTAGCCAAGTGGTAAATACCTAAATACCATGTACAAATATGTAATCAAAGTAGTTACTAATCTAATAATGATAATTATAAAGGGTACCTATGTACTCAAATTACTAGAAATCGATTTGCAATTAAGCACAAATAATTGAACTGTAATTAGAGGAGTAAATTAAGCAGTGAACATTTAGAGCTTATTTCTTAAGGTGACAATCAAAATGAAATATTGTATAGTATGGCATGCGTATGTACAATCACGCACAAAATTTATAAAACATAAACATTAAAATCATGTACTTATATAATATCATATTTATTTACAAAAAAAAATCAATTGCTGCACATTTTAATTAAATACGCGTTTAAGTTGATATATTTACACTTTTGATCTTGACTATATTTGGTCGACAAAGAAGTTATTCGCGTCTGTAGTAACTCATCCCATACCATTAAAAAGACTTACAAAACCTACCATGCGACATGCGATATGTTATGTCAATTTCCAATATAGTGCTTTTTTGCTATTAAATTTTAATGAAAATTATAATAAAATAAGAGTTGTGTCAGTTAGCAACGTTCGAAACTCGCTTCTATTAATTGTAGTGAAATAATCTAGTAATATATGAAATTAACCAATCAGTTGGAAAGGCTGCCGATGGAAAGATATGGCTTAGGAACAAGGAACTTTTTTCAACAAGGTTACCTAAATCTAAAGCGCCAAGCGTGGGTTCGATCCTCACCTCGCATCAGGCAGTTATTTGCGTGTTGAATTTTTCTATTAAACATCAGAATTAATACTAAATATTCTACGATATAAATATAGCAAAAATTAACATAAAAATAACTTAATAACTCAATATATATTTAGGAATGTAAAATTACACTTTAAACATCGCCTTAATACCTTTGCTTTGTTAATAAAGAGCCACGAAGGATAAGTGGCATGTTAAACGTGTCGGTCGTCACTTGATGGATTACAAGCAATGCATGCACTGACATAAATGTAGTGCTACCATTACCTAGTTAGTCCATCGTATGGCCTGATTTGCCTGTTAGTTAATTACTATTAACCTCTACTTAATGTTTATACGATTCGAAAGAATCTATTTCGCAATTACATAATTTGTTTTTATTGACCGGCTGCTATGTTTTGTTTAATTCCACTTTCTCGCAATAAGTCTAGTAATCCCGCGAACCAGAAGTTGTACAGTGTACCTACTAATACGGTCCAACTATTTGTTTTTTGTTTATGAGACCATTTTTTTTATTGCATCATTTTTAAGCATCTATTTATTGGTCTAATATCAACTACAATTATGAACCCATTTTTGATTTGGCTGAAACTTTTTTACGGGTTCAATATCGAAAAAAAAGAGATTGAATTTTTTAATAGAGAGGTTGAAAATTTGAGATTTTGGTGATTTTTGCTTGAAGAATCATTTTCAAAAATCTATAACTCCTGTTCATTTCAAGCTAGAGAAAACTGTTTTTTAAAAATAAATCCAAAAAATTTATACATAATTTCATATTGTTATAAACAATTTAAATGTTTGAATCAATTTTTAACAATGAAACCCTCCACTTAGCGTAATTTCAGTATGACCATCGTATACGTCCAATTTTTCATCGAAAATGCTTTAAAAAAAGATCCAAATGCAAATGGATTAATATACACGGCTTCAACAAGTCAGTTAGCGATGTTATTATGACATTGCGGTTTGATTTGATTGTAACACCCAGTTTGAAAGTAGCCAGGTATAACGAGAGGAGTGTGCATTGTCAATCTGGATGGTACATGTTCATCTCTTCAAGCCGGTATAGTGGAGGTGACTGCTGTCTGTAGAGATTACTCTGTAGCTTTACATCAGGCGGAGTTTTGTCACATGCCAAGCTACAATAACAAAAATTACATGAAAAAGCCAATGTTTAAAATATCTTGCAACAACCAGTAGTGCAAAACGTGGTCAAAGGAATTCCTATCTGTCTTTTTACAAGCTGTATAAGTAAGTATATGAAAAATAAAGGAATAATATTAAATTAAGTTTTTAATGTACATTATGTAATGGTTTCTCTCTCCGTGTTATTGCTATCAAAATTCATTCATAATTGGCAAATAAAAAAGTTTTTTACGACGTTCCACAAAAAAGAGAAAATAAATTATATATTTTGCAGAAAATTTGTGAGAAATCCTTTTTTGTTTTGAAATAACGACGCAGTAAGTCTTGATTTTTACGCTTTAAAAGTCGTCAGTTTGATTCCAACCAAAACAATACTAGCCCCGGACAGCGACAGTGTATTGTATATTTGTTTGTATATGTACCTATAGAATTTCTAATATTCTTAATTTATTGCCCCTGTCTCCGCTTCCATCTCCCAATGGTTAGCTGGAAGAAAATGCCTAATGGCATTAAGCTCGCCATTGTACAACATTTATTTGTGCATTAAATAATAATTATTGTAATAGTCAATATTAGCAGCTGTATCTCCGCTCATGGATGGCATTATAGCCTCACTTAAAGAGTAATAGATTGTCTAGAATAGTTATTAACCCATACCACATAGTTAATACCGCCGCTTTCAATACCATCACTAGTGAAGTGACCTAGTCGCGTCTCCAGTACAGTTTGGAGGTAGCCAGCAGGAGAGGAATGCGTATTGTCAATATGCATGATGTACGTTCATCTCCTCAAGCCGGCATAAAATTTAGCTTAACATCAGAAGCAGCGTTGTCATACACCGATCTACTATAGCCTACACGGGAGAATATCAAAGAAAGCACCTGCAATGTAGCATTCGAACGGGACCTTAAAAAAATTATTAGTGCGAAAAAGATTCTATAGGCTAACCGAATTTTTTGAAAATTAAATGTTTGATTGAAAATAAACACACATGTTTATTATTTTTTTTAATTTTTATTGTAGCTCGGCATGTGACAACACTCCGCCTGATATAAAGCTAGAGTGCGGTCCATGAATGGAAACAACTGCTACTACAGATAAACCTGTGCGGGTAGCAGTCGCCTCCACTATGCCGGCTTGAGGAGACGAGCATGTACCATCTTAGATTGACAATGCACACTCTTCTCGTTATACCTGGCTACTTTCAAACTATTCCCGAAACGCGACAAAGTCACTTCACGGGTGTTACATTAGATTTTGACATTGTGTAATTGACGACTAGAGAAGCGCTCGCACGGTGGCTCCAGTCGCCACTACTATGCCGGCCTAAGAAGGTGCTTTTTCACGCTCCGCTTGAAGGATCCACGGTGAAAGGATTGGGAGAACACATGGGAGTGGAAAGCATTGCACTTGCCAATTGTGCGACACAAAAAGAATGTATTATAATTGTTATTTTATTATTATGTTTTTATGACATAATAAATATTTACACGCCCAAATGGCCTGAAACTAACATAGATATAAGATCTCACTAACCCATAACATGTAAATTTTGAATAAATAAATAAATAAATGCTATAACAAGGCACGAATAAACGATTAAAAAGATGTAGACAGACTGATGACAGATACATAAGTAATCAAGTAGCTTTGTCAAGCGGCCGTGGTCTAGCGGCAAGACGCGTGAACTCACGATCGATGAGACCCATGTTCGAACCTCGCTAAATTCTGACCGGTACCAATGTAACTTTGTTATATGTACTTTGGTCGCTCATTAAAGAGTCGTAGGCAGACTGATAGTGGTTATTAGCCCAGTCTGCCGTCCTGGGGTAGTACCACCACTTACGAATGGAACATCCGTGAAGTGACCTTGTCGCGTTTCGGGAGCAGTTTGAAAGTAGCCAGCAATAGCGAGAGGAGTGTGCACTGTCAGTCTAGATAGTGCACACTCGTTTCCTCAGGCCGGCTTGGCGGAGGCGACTGCCCGTAGAGATTTCTCTGTAGTAGCAGTTGTTTCTGTTCATGGACCGCACTCTAGCTTTACATCAGGCGGAGTGTTGTCACATGCCGAGCTACAATAAAAAAAAAAGTATTTAATAAAAATATTCAAATTCAACCTACTTTAGCTTACCACCTCACCTGAGCCACTGAAACTTGTCACAAATCCAGGTATATTAATTTAATTATCTTCTCTAGTAGCCGCATTGAATATAATTGTCTTAATATAGATTATTAAAACGTATGTGTTGGTTAAATGACCAATTATTTTGGACATTAGAGTTGTTTTGATCATTTATTATTAACAAACGGAATATAAATTAAAAATAAATAAAAGAATGAATTAAGGGAACAAATTGGTATAATTCTATTTTGTTTACTTGTTGTAGGTACCACTAGTGGCAAGGGGCCTATATCTCCTGTACGAGCTCAACAGGCAACAGTCGCCTACACTATGCTGGCTTGAAGATACGAACATGTACCCATACATAACATATTCCCGAAACGCGACAAGGTCACTTCACGGGTGCTGCATTCGAAAGTGGTGGTACTGCCCCAGGACGGCAGACTGGGCTAATAACCATCATCAGTATGCCTACCACTCTTTAATAGTGCCTGTAGGCACTAAGCAACCAAAGTACATATGACAAAGTTACATTAGTACCGGTCAGGATTTAGCGAGGTTCGAACACGGGACTCATTGATCGTGAGTTTACGCGTCTTACCGCTAGACCACGGCCGCTCTGTCTAATGCAATATTTGTGGTATTAAAGTTTTTTAAAACTTTTAAATTATATTCGTTTTTACGTAATTTTAACTACGAACTAGTAAACAATAGGTATTAGTAATAAAGTAAGATATTATTTTAGAATATTGTTTGTTGTGGACACAAAAGTGACTTGGTTGGCCAACAGCTGTATGCTATGCTGTATCAATGTATATAAATAAACTAGTTTTTTTGGGCGCGCTTCGCGAGCGCAGAAAAATTTTTTTTGGGAAGTTTTTGAAAAAAAAAAGTTTTTGAGGGCATTTGCTACAACTTTTGTTTCGGCACTCGTGCCCTATTTCGTTCCGTTTCCGAGATATCGCCACCACTTCCGGTCCAGAGTCCACTTCCGGTCAAAGTCGAGGTTTTCTTGGGGTCGCGGGAGCGCCCTCTATACGTATCAAAAAGAATCATTTCTCTAACCCCCCGGCAAGTGCTTCATAATTGCTGTCAGTGAGTCAGTCAGTCAGTCAGTGAGTGGTAGTCGAGCTTTATATAATATGATAAAAATGGGCATTGTCGTTTATTGCACATATTTTTGACAGCGATCCATAAAAAATAATGTAATCAAAAGATATGACGTAATTCTTAAAGACAATATAACTTCTATTTAATTTTATTCTTAAACTTTTTCATTGTATTAATTTTTATCCTTTTTTTTACATTCAACCGTCGCAATCTGCTATTTAAATTATGTTGCCTTTCTCTTTGAAAACTTTTAATAAAAGACGTGCCTAATTACAAAAATAATTATTCGTGCTAAGTTTAATAAGACAATGCTGTCTTTATTTCCTCCAACCTCTCAACCTCGGCGAAGTATAACACAAGAATATAATAAAAATATTCGTAAAAATTCTCCGAAAACCACAAAATACATTTAAAACATTCTATTTTTGTAGTACAACCACTTTCGAATGTAACATCCGTGAAATGATCTTGTCGCGTTTCGGGAATAGTTTGAAAGTAGCCAGGTATAACGAGAAGAGTGTGCACTGCTAATCTAGATGGTACACTGCTCTTCTCTTCAAGCCGGCATAGTGGAGGCGACTGCTGCCCGCACAGGTTTTTCTGTAGTAGCAGTTGTTTCCTTTCATGGACCACACTCTGACTTTACATCAGGCGGAGTGTTGTCACATGCCGAGCTACAATTTAAAAAAATAATGATATTAAGCTCGGGTACAATCCAGCAGACGCCTCCCTTATGCCGGCTCGAAATGATGAATATGTACCGATAATAACTAGCTACTTCCTGATCCTGAAAGGCGGTTTGCGTCACATGTGTTGATACTTAAAAGGTTGGTTTGACCATCATCAAGCATCGACAGTCTGTCTACCATTACATTAATACAAATTTTCTTCACTCATTAATGATTTAAGTAGATATTAAAATAAGTAGCACAATTAACGGTTATTGACTAGTTCGAAGCAAAGATGACTGATGTTATTATGTTACACATGTTTTTAGTTCAGTCTGCCGTCCTTGACGCGTTTCGGGATCGGTTTGGAAGTAGCCAGGTATAACGAGAGTAGTGTGCACCGTTAATCTGGATGATGCACATTCGTCTCCTTAAGCCGGCATAGCGGAGGTGAAAAATATATAATCAATTCCTCAATTGTAATAGAACTTTATGGTCGATGTGACAACATACAACACGGTTCAACTATTGCGACACGGCGCGGCGTGATTGGGAAACAGACATCCAAATATTCGTAATATCATAATAGATGACAAACAATATTTATAAAATACAATAATTATTAATTCCAAGGGAATAGAGGAAGGTCCGTAAAGACCCTAAGCTGATTATAATTGTGAACAATATTCAGATCACGTTTGGGAGTTAAGGGTCTCCCGAGAACACTTCCATTTCGGATTTTTCTTGACATTTCCAGAAATAAGAGGCGAATATCGTATTTCTAATTCGGCAGAAACAATTTTCGGATTATTGGAGGGGTTTCAAATTTTATTGAGACACTTTATGTAAAAAATTAAAAATATCTATTTCAAAGTCAGGTGGGAAATATGAAGAAATACGAAAGATACTTTAGGATTAAATTGAAATACATACATTTATAGTTATTTTAAATATCTATAAAGTTCAAATAAAATAAAGTTTATTATTATTTTTTATTGTAGCACGACATATTAAACTAGAGTGCGGCCCATGAACTGAAACAACTGTTACTACAGATAAAATACAGGCAGCAGTCGCTTTCACAATGCCGGCTTTAGGAGAGGAATGTGCACCATCCAGAGTGACAATGACCCCTCGCTATATCCATTAAGACGTCATGGATGTGGTTAATTCATAAAACGATTACATATAAATTGTTCCATATTCCGCATACACATTAGGTGTTCGTATTAATACATTCGCGATTCTTGGCGCGTCTATGACAATATATCCTCTCGAATCTACCGAAATATCGGCTGGTACCAATGTAACATTGTTAATGTATGTACTTTGGTGGCAATAATTCAAGCACTAGATTAGTACAGGTATTTTAATTTTTAGAAATCTTATAGCTAAAATGATTAAATACAAATAGAATTCAGAAATAATCTTTGCGAGAAACTTATTACGCTAACTTTATTTTTATGTATTATATGATAATAGATTCTTCTTTCTTAATCCTCTATAAAGTAAAGAATAAGAGAAAGGGTTAGTCAGCAGCTAATCACAGTCGGATCTTTAGCTCCCTTGCACGGCTCGACAACCAGAAATGAGGAAACTTTCTAATTGGAATTTCAAATGGGCCTCCAGTTCATCCAGAGACATTCAACCACCACTTAACCCTTCTCGAACTTGTGATTTTTTGACAACACTTTTAGTAAGTTTGGGTCTTTAGGGAAATGATAATTTGTGTGTGAAATAATCATGTGAAGTATGGACAGATCCGATCAAAAATTTGTAATAGATTTTTGTTAGATTAGGATACAAACAAACTACTTACTTTTAAATCTTAGGTTTAATTATTGAATGAAATAATTGTTATTAACGTGACTTTTTATTTTAAATTTATTTATCGTAAGATGATAAACGATGAACTAATACTAGCTACCTTTGACTTGATTATTTTAAACTGATTGTAGTACAAAACTGATAAATACATATAAATTAGTCTATTTCAAAACAAATTTGCAGTAACGTGACACTTAATATAATTTACTTCACAAAATAAATGTAAAATACGTATTATTAAATTACCAAGACGAAACGTTGTAATGATAGGGTTAACCCAAACGGTTTACTCTTCCTAAAGTTGACGATTACCGTTTCAATTCCTTTGTGTCCAATTTATTCCTTCAGTCATACTAAGTAGGATTCTATTTTATGTGAATTTTTATTACTTTTACCAGTATATTTAAATTAGTTTCCTATTTATTCGAGTTTTTCCTTCATTATTTTAGAAATTAAGGCTATAAGCTGACCGATTATATTTAAATACGTATCAATTTAAACACTTTCTTTATAGGAATAAAATATTTTAAGGTTGCGATTATAATTCCTGCAAGAGAGATTGAAGTCAAACCTCAGAACTTAGGCTCTATATGTTAAATAGCTTTGATGTAAGTATTTGATGAGGGCCTTTATAGTGAAGCGATTAATACGTCAGTCTAATACGCGGAAGTCCCTGGTTCGACTTCCATTGAAAACAAATATTCGTATGCCACATTTATTTACAAAATATGAATATACAAATAGTAAGTAATTAAGTATTTATTTTGGGTCTGTAAGGTAATTATGTTTGTGTAGTACTTGTATCCTTGTTTATTATTATTATTATTTAATTACTGATAAGGAAATTGTGCAGATTCAACAAACAAGTCGCTTCTACCTTCCGAATAAGTCTATTTCGTTCTAAAATATAATATTTTTGAGTGGAGAATTGTTAAACTTATCCACACCTTCCTATATTTGGGGACATAACCCGTTTTGTTATTTTTCCAGTTCGAATTGAGGCGCGGAGCACGTCGAAATGTTGGCGCGAAGAGGAGGCCATTAGGACACAAGTAGAAAAGCGGGGGTGTTACCATCTCAACAACAGAACACCTACTCTTGACACTTTCTAAATCCAATCCCTTATTTGAAAAACTAGTAAACTATTATATTTTTTTATGAATAACGTTTTTATTACTGTTAATATTATATAGTAACGAAAAAAATTATAAAAAAATGTAAATAATATGGTCTAAAAAACTTAGTATAACAAACTAATCTCAAATAAAATTCGTGATGTCATTTAAGTGTTAAAAAGCTTAATCCACTAATACATTAGCAAATTCTGTTTTACTTAAGTACACATTATAACTGCATCAATTGAATTTATATGAGTTTTGAAAATGATTTGAAAATTAAACGTCGCGTCGCGTCGAATCGAGTTCATATCAATTCCAAGCGGTTATAGTAAATACCTCCACCATCCTGTGGGATTCCGCGCACTACCAAATACAGACTGACAAGTAAATTACTCACATATTTTTTGTTACTGTATAATGACGTGAGTCTGAGTTAATTTCTTTGGCACATTTAACGGTTTTTGTTACTAAACCGTTTTTCAGGTTTTATCGTTGTATTTAGAGATTTACATTTTTTAATGTGTAATTTATTTCCACTAAGTACTCTTTACGAATCTCACACACTTTTACTGGATTTTCATCTTAAAAATAGCTACCACACGATGATTATAAACTTTATAAAAATAAATAAAATAAATTTAATCAATAATTTTTTTGTTATAGTTTGTGGTTAATAAAACAAACACAAAATATTCACTCAGGCATTTAAACATATATATAAGGTTAAAACAAAATTGTCGCAAATCGCAATTCTATTTACACTATTCTATACAGTTACGTAAGACGGTGTAGTAGTGGTTTGCCTGTCTGATCACATCACATCTAGGTTGTCCTCGACAAAGTTTGCCGACCATTACCACAATGCGTATCCGTATAGACAGATTTTCTCTAACTTGTCCTTTTTATATGAAATTTTGTCGCAAATGGGTGTGTCGGAAACTTCACAGATAATTTGTTGTTGATATTACAAGTTACATTTGGGTTTTTTTTGGAAGTATACCTACTTTTTTCTTTTTTTATTGTAGCTCGGCATGTGACAACACTCCGCCTGATGTAAAGCTAGAGTGCGGTCCATGAATGGAAACAACTGCTACTACAGAGAAACCTGTGCGGGCAGCAGTCGCCTCCACTATGCCGGCTTGAGGAGACGAGCATGTACTATCTATTGACAGTGCACACCCCTCTCGCGAAAACGCGACAAAGTCACTTCACGGGTGTTACATTCGAAAGTGGTGGTACTTCCCCAGGACGACAGACTGGGCTAATAACCATCATCAGTCTGCCTACCACTTAAGTTAACCTAAATATTTATTTTATAATTTGAGAAGTTGTTTGAAATTACTTTTGAAGTTACGACATTTTCTTCTATTTCTATTCTTTTTTTTATATTTCTAAACACTAAAGATTTTCTATTGGTTAAAAAAAAAATCGTAGAAGTTAAAAGTAATAGAAATAGATCTACACGTTTTAACTCGACTACGCTTTAGAATTGCCCCCCGGCTATTTAAAGCATAAAGCTTAAACAATAAAAATGACACCCCGTTCTTATTTATATAGCTATAAATTTAGTTAATGATCAACAGTCTATATCAACGCTTTAACAACGCCTAAGGCATTTCATTGTAATGATAATTTTCAACAGAATCTGTAATGAAATTCACGCCAGTTGAGAGCGATTTTACTTGATTAATGTTAGGCTCGTTGGCTCGGGGGAGGAAATTAAGCCTCCTTAACAAAGTTTATTGCACTTTTTGTTAACTTGTTTCCTAATTAATCTGCAGCAACAAGTGTTATAAATTATATAAAAAAATTGTTACAAATTGGTGTACTTTAAATTTTTTGTACGTGTTTAAATAAGCCTTGTTTAATCTTTATATCGTTCACAACAATAAATAAACATTTAATACAAAAAATTAATTTGGTAACATTAATATAATTCAACTCCTGCTATCTAAGATGGGAGCTTGTAGGCAGGGACGGACGATAACCGAATAACGGTACTTTTTACCGTTAATACAGTCACTAGTATTATTAACAACGTTATTAAAAAATATGGATTTTGTAACGATATTTTCCGGGTGTTGATACCGGTATTTCAGGTCCTGTTTGTTGGGTATGTAGGTCGCTAAGCACAGCGACGTCGGGGACCTCGCAAAAGCGTTTAACAAGTTAACAAGCTGAATTAAGAGTGACATGCCGAGCTAAAAAGAAGCTCATTTCATTGACTGGGATATAAAAAAGCCTCGCAAAGCTGTGGTGCTGATTGACCTTGCGCCTGAGGGGACCTCGCAAAACTGGTGTCGCAAAAAATAAAAATAAAAAGATTCGATTCTGTCTTACATATTACCTGTTTATATTTGTTTACATAAGAAAAAAACAAGTACCTAATTAAAATTAACCATTTTATTTAATATTAAATTAAGTACCTACATTATTTTCTGTTGTTATAAGATAAATAAAATCTCTTGTTCTTTTTAATCTCGTAATCGCTATTTAGAACAAAGTAGGATAGATGCTACATTTCCGACGCCACACCACCCGCTCTAATTCATTGCACATTAAACTTACTAATAAACTTTACGGAGTAGATTTATAAAGTGCAAATAAATGAAGATATAAGTTACGAGTTATTTACGATTATGTAGCTTGTTTATCTTTGAGTTGTTGATAAATTATTTAAATTAAAAATAATGTAACAAGAATTCAAAAACATTGCTCGCTTAGGATCGATAAAGCTGTATTTCATGTTATAAGTTTTGGTTTTATATTGCCGAAAATGTAGTCAAAAAAAATATCAAGTCAAATTGATACTTTGCTAAAGTTTCTTTTTTCAATGTTTTTTTTTAATTGTAGCTCGGCATGTGACAACACTCCGCCTGATGTAAAGCTAGAGTGCGGTCTATTAATGGAAACAACTGCTACTACAGAGAAGTCTCTACGAGCAGCAGTCGCCTCCACTATGCCGGCTTGAGGTGACGAGCATGTACCATCTAGATTGACAGTGCACACTCTTCTTTTTATACCTGGCTACTTTCAAACTATTCCCGAAACGCGACAAGGTCACTTCACGGGTGTTACATTCGAAAGTGGTGGTACTACCCCAGGACGACAGACTGGACAAATAACCATCATCAGTCTGCCTACCACTCTTTAATGAGCGACCAAAGTACATATAACAAAGTTACATTGGTACCGGTCAGAATTAGCGAGGTTCGAACACGGGTCTCATCGATCGTGAGTTCACGCGTCTTACCGCTAGACCACGGCCGCTCAAGCTACAGAGAGATTGAGAGATTCGAACCGTTTATTCGGCCACGATTCAAAAATACAAAAAGATAATTATTATTTATATAAAGTATATCTATTGTATTTTATAGTAGTATTTGTTATATTTATATAATCCCTTCCTTACCGCTTCTCATTTACCCAAAGGTGGACTAAATAAAGTCCACTTTTTGTCAATTGGTCAATAAAGTATAAAAATAAATTAATATGATAAAAAAATTAAAAAAAAAAAGAATTATGAATGAAAGTTTAATAAATATTTTTAAAAAACTACTATACGTATTGTATGGAAATAAGTAAAGCTGATAAATAATTTAATAATGCTGGACTGATCGAGTAAAACATTGTTAACAGACTCATTAGCAGATGTTATGAACAAATGAACACATGTTTTCATAATTATTGAATATAATTACCAGCTTCTGAAAATTATTTGTTCTGAAAAACATACACAAAAGAAGTATTGATTTTTTAAAAAAAGTTTAATATATTTAATCCATTTTTAAACTATAATGTATTTAATATTTACCGGTTTTTTTTTTAAATTTAATTTCGGCCCAGGGTCGCCAGTCTTACTTTAATATATAATAGTATTCAAATAACTATATTTTAATATTTTTTTAAATATTGTAACTCGGCATGTGACAACACTCCGCCTGATGTAAAGCTAGAGTGCGGTCCATGAATGGAAACGACTGCTACTACAGAGATATCTCTACAAGCAGCAGTCGCCTCCCCTATGCCGGCTTGAAGAGACGAGCATGTACCATCCAGATTGACAGTGCACACTCCTCTTGTTATATCTGGCTACTTTCAAACTATTCCCGAAACGCGACAAAATTTAGTCATATTATAACAATTCGGAAACTCAAATAGACCTTTTTTTTTTTTTTTTTGTCGTGAGGAAATCCATTACGGACTTCCTGGCACTACTGGGATAGTGCCAGGGGTATGTCGGACTCCCTGGGGCAAGCTCGATAGCGCGTGCGCGCGAGGTGTACCGACTAAAACCTCACGGTGTTCCTCTCGATCGCCAGATGGCAGAGATACGAGTGCGCTTTAGCAGTCTTCCGCGTCTCTGCCAGCGGCGGTCCGCTGCTACCCTACAGCAGACCCCACACGGAGTACTCTAACTCTCTACGTCAAATGTAGCGAGAGGCGCGCGCAGGAACACGCTCGCCACCTCTCGTTCGCTATACGGGCGACAGTCTCCCATCGACTGCCGCCCAGCGAAGCTAGGGAGGGACCGGAGGGTTCGCAAAACGAAACCTCCTCCTCGTCGCGGGTCTTACGCGTCTGACGGGCGGTGCGTCGGCGGCGGTTTCCCGCGCTCTTTCTGCTTCTTCCTTCTGTAGCATGACCGCCTCGCAGAAGGTGATGGCCGCATCTCAGGACCTCCGGCTGGAGACCATGGCCTTGACCACGGCCGGCAGCGAGAGGTCGGTCGTCCCGGCACCTGCAACAAAATCACGTCGCAGTTGAGTCCAAGCGGAACACTCCTCCAGCGTGTGTTGTGCGGTGTCCTCAGTGCAGTTGCCGCAGTGATGACAGGCGGTCGTCGTCTCTCTTCCGGCTATTTTGCAGAGGTACTTTCCGAAGCAACCATGCCCGGAAAGTATCTGCGTGAGCCGGAAGGTGAGCCGACCGTGCCGTCTGTTCGCCCACTCCTTGAGGACGGGGCGAATCGCCTCGATAGTGCGAAGGCCGGCGGTTGGTCGTTCCAGCCTCTCGTTCCACATCTGTAAGACAAGCAAACGTGAGAAACGCTTACGCGCACTAGCAGGTTGGTCCGCGCGGATACGATACGCCTCCGCGCAGACCGCCGCGTCGATGTCCCACGGAGGCGAGCCGGACAAGACGCACGCCGCCTCGTGCGAGATCGTCCGATACCCTCTTATCGCCCTCACGGCCATGACGCGCTGCGGTTTCCGAAGAAGCGCAGCGGTCTTGTTCGTGAGGGACTCTGCCCAGACCGGTGCCCCGTATAGGGCCATGGACCGGACGACTCCCATGTAGAGGCGGCGACACGCCGCATCCGGCCCGCCGACGTTGGGCAGCAGCCGACCGAGCGCCGCTGCCGCACTCATGAGTCGCGGAGCTAGTTGCGCGAAGTGCGCGCGGAAGCTCCAGCGACGGTCGAGGACGAGGCCTAGATACTTCATAGAAGTACCGACCTCGACGCGAATCCCCTCGATGACGATGCCCGCGCCCGGAGGAGGCGCGCGCCGGGGCTTGTGAAAACACAGAGCCTCGGTCTTGTGCAATGCGACCTCCAATCCGAGGCTCCTCATCCTGTGAACAACAGACATTACGCCGCGAACCGCGAGGCAAGAGGACTCGGCGAAGTCGCTCCCGCTGGCCATGACGAGCGTGTCGTCCGCGTAGCAGGTCACGCTCAGGCCGCGAGGCAGCGCGCCGCGCAGCACCCAATCGAAGCCGATGTTCCACAGCAGGGGCCCCAGGACGGACCCCTGGGGAACACCGCGCTCCATCTTCTTCCGCACGATGTCTCCGCCTCGTCCCTGGTACACGACGAACCGGTCGCTCAGGTACGACTCGACGATCCTCTGTAAATAGAAAGGCACGTTATGATGGTGCAGCGCCTCCCTTATACATACCCACGGCAGAGAGTTGAAAGCGTTGGCGATGTCTAGCGACACGGCCAGCGCTACTCCGCCACGAGCGACCGCCGCATTGGAGAGAGCTTTCACTCTCTGAATCGCGTCGACCGTCGAACGCCCCTGCCTGAAGCCGAACTGAACGTCCGACAGATCCGGCCGCCCCGCCGCACCGAGCCCCCCGACGATGCGATCGGCAATTATTCTTTCGAATATTTTGCCGATCTCGTCGAGAAGCACGATGGGGCGGTACGCGGACGGAGAGTCTGCCGGACGTCCGTTCTTCCTCAGCAGCACGAGACGTCCCGTCTTCCACCGGCGCGGAAAGTGTCCCGACTCGAGGCAGGTGTTTAAAACACCGCCGAGTCGGGTTCCCAGCGCGCCCAGGGCCAGGGCGCACGCGCGTCCAGGGACGCCGTCGGGACCCGGGGCCTTGTTGCCGCGCATCCTCCCGGCGGACAGCGCGAGCTCGACCGGCGTGATCGCCGGCACCTCCGTGTCGACCTCCGCCGTGCGACGATGACGACCCATGGGCGGCGGCGTGATGTCCACGGCGTGCGGGAACAGCGCGGACACGACGCTATTCAGCACCTGCGGACATAGCGACTCGGTGAGTGGAGGCGCCCACGGTCGCAACTTGTTGCGAACCATTTTAAATGGACGTCCCCACGGGTCTCTGTCGAGCGATTCCAGGAGCTCTTCCCTCGCTCTGGACTTGGCCTTGCAGATCGCCAGCTGCAGCGCCTTCTTCGCCTCCCTGTACGACTCGTACAGCTGCGCCTCTCGCGCAGCGTCGCGCCGCCGCCGGCGCCGGTGTCTGGTGTACTGACGACGCGCGCTCACACAAAGTTTGCGGAGCTGCGCGATCTCGTCAGTCCACCAGTACACCTGGCGCCTGGGCGGCGACGGCTTCACGCGAGGCATCGACGCGTCGCAGATCTCCGTCATCGCTCCCCGGAACCACTCGGCCCCGTCTTCCGCCTCGATCGCCGGTTCACCTGGAATCAACCACGCCTGGAATAGAGAAGCCTCGGACAACAGCTCCTTGTCGAGCCGTTTCAGCGACCATCGCGGAAACGCTCGAGAGTCTCTTCCTCGCCGATTCTGTGTCGCTAAAGAGGAGGAAGGAGCGGCTACGACGTCGAACCGCACGTAGCGGTGGTCCGACAGCGTCTCCACTCCCTCCAGGACTCCCCAGCGGCGAACTCTGCGCGCGATAGACGGGGCGGCAAAAGTCACATCGACTATTGAACCGCCTCGTTGCCGCACGCATGTGTAGACCGAGCCCGTGTTCAACACGGTTAGTCCGGTCACTATGGCCCACTCCTCTAATACGTCACCTCTCACATCCGTCACGGGAGAACCCCAGGCCGCGGATTTCGCGTTGAGGTCTCCCATGAGGATCACCGGCTTGGGCGCGGTACGCCGGATACAGTCGGCTACCTCGCCCAAGAACACTTCGAAGTCGGCGACGCTTCGGTTCGGCGAGAAGTACGCCCCGAGCACGGTGAACTCCTTGAAGTGAGCCGCGACGTAGCCTCGGCCGCTCGCACCTGAAACAAAAGACGGCGCGCCAGTAACTCGGGAAAAATTGATAGCAACCATTCCTATTGTGTCAACCAACCAGTTGTCAGCCGGCGGGACGTAGTAGGGCTCGGTAGCTACCGCCACGTCGATCTGCCACTGCGCGATGCTCTGCGCGAAGAGGTCCTGAGCACCCGCGCAGTGGTTCAGATTCCCGAGAAGGAATCGCTGAGTCGCGCCTGCCATCAGCGCTTCTTCGTACTCGCGCCCGAAGCGGCCGGGGGGGTCTTCGCTCCCGTCCCCGGCCTCGCGGCTTTCCTCTTCTTAAGATGGGCGCAAGACTTTGCGCCCACCTTGTGCTCAGCGGGCTTGCCCTCTGCGGCGCAGAGGGCGCAGTGCGGGGCCGCGGAGCACGCAGCCGCTTTGTGACCCGCCTGGCCGCAGCGCATGCAATCTGCGCTGCGGTCAACAGGCGCGGTGCACTTGGCGGCGACGTGACCGGGCTCGAAGCACCGGAGACACCGCAGAGGCGCTGCGTCCAGCAGCGTGACACGCGCGGAGACCCAGCCAACCAGAAGACGGCCACCTGAAATCTTTTTTCTTTTTTGCAGCCGACACGGGACAACTCGCCCACAAGGAACCCATTCCGGCTGCGTTAAACCTAATCAAACCGGCCTTGATTTGTTCCGCCGAACAATCGCCCGTTGTGGCCAAGGCGGCGACTACTTCGCTCACCGTAACCGACTCGTCCAGGCCGGTGATACGCATATCTGCGCGTTTCACCGGCCTGTCGATGCGCACACGCTCTGCAGGCAGAATGTCCCTAAGCTTTTGCGCTAGCGCGTCCGCTTGGGCTCCGCTCGAGGCACCCGGTACCTCATAAATCCTACCCCCGGTGATGGCCTGCCTGTAGCGTAGGCTTTTAACGCCTATGCTCTCCAGGCTGACCTTCTCCTTCGCTTCGGAGAGAATCGAAGCGTAGGTCACCCCATTATCCTGCGCCCCCGGTTGCAGTGTAATCACCACTGCAGCCGAGCGCGGAGGTTGTAGCCTCTTACGCGACTTCTTCTGGGCGGCAGACGACCCAGATTTTGGCTGCGGGACAGGCGCCGCTTTAGTCGCGGCCCTGCCTCGCCTGCCTCGCTTGACCACGGTGGTCCATAAAGTGTCCGCAGAGGCCGTGGGCGGCGCCTGGGAGGGACCCGCGATAGCCGACAGGCCGGGCGCCGCGACACCCGATGTCGTAAGCGCGACAGCGGGTGGCGCGACGACCGGTGCCGCGGGCGCGACCGCAGCCGCCGACTTGCGTGCGACCGCGGCCTTTGCCTTGGGCGCAGCCGCGCCCCGTGTTTTGGGTGCGACCGCGGCCGACTTGACCCCGAGCGGCGGCCTAACACGCTGCTCGGGTAAAAGCCTGTCTCGCAGGCCCTCGAGTTTAGCGTCCATCATGCTACCCACTGCGAGCATGATCGAACGCATAAACTCGTCGGTTTGATTCGGAACCGGCACCGCTGACGCCGCCGACACCGCCGCAGGTTCTGTGCGGGTTCGCGGCGGCGACCTCGGTAGAGGAGGGAAATCCTCCATCTCCGCTACCGGTATCGAAGAAGACGCGGGAGCGGGTGCGATGGATAAACGCTCCACTTTCTCCTGCATCCTCTTCATATCGGAGCGGAGATCCTCGACGTCCGATCGCAGGCGGTCATTCTCCGCCTGCAACAACTTCGTCTCATCCGACGAAGATCGTTCGCTCAATGTAGCGACGATACTCGCCAGTGAGACTGCGGCATTTTTCAGCTTGCGTTGAAAGCCGCCCTTAATATGGTTGGATTTCGTAGCAATTGATTTAATTTGCTCGACATCCTTTGCCGCTCTACTGCGTAGAGAGCCGACTGTGGCATCGTCATTATTCGACGTCGCCTCAGTCGTTTCCTCGCAGGCACTCACCGCCTCGGTGGCGATATCTGAGAGCTCCGCCTCAGCTTTCGCCTCGGTCGAGGCCACATAAGACGCGGTAGTCGGAGGACGTCCGCGCCGCTCTCTCTTCGCGTCAGGCTTAACGCTGACGCGATTCGCCGACTCATCGTCCGAGGACGGCGCGGAGACCTCCGAACGCACACAGCTGCGCTTACGCAAATAGCGGCTGCGCAAATTGTGCCGTGTTGAGGGTTTCGACGCCGGCTCTCCGGCATCGCCACCCTCGTCAGCGGAGTTTAAGGCCGACATCGAAACGTTATCACCGTTTCGTAATGGCCCCAGACCTACTTTAACTAAATAATTTGAATTTATCATTTTTTTATCATATTTATTAAATGCATACTATTTTTTATAGTTAATTCTAAAAAATAATAAAGTAAAAACGTTGGCAACCCTTCACTTCTACATCTGAGTTTAGGCTGTTGAATGCTCGTTGGTTTTTCTTCTTTCATTTTTCAATTACCATCATAATTTTTTTTTATGTGCTGATGATGATGATGGAGTTTAACTATTAAAAAATATATTTTCGAAACCAGGTTTTTTCGAAAATATGTAGAAATTAAACATATATATCTCCTATAGTTCTAAATAATGTAAGTAAATTACTTCAGAGAATATATGGAAACAGTATTATAATTTATAGAATAGAGGCAACAACTAAAGATTGAAGAGTTTTAATGGAAATCATAAGAGAACAATGTAACAGGTGATTAAAGTTGGAAATAGCAAACTTGGATCACTTATAACTTATAACTGCCTATAACCGAGGTCGGGATCATGGATTATTACACTTAAATGTAATGTTCTTAATAGGAAACACTTCTGGTTAATTAAACAAATACATTGTTATATTTGTTTATCGGCTATTTTCATTAATTTTCTATATTTTTTATGCTACTTTTGTTTTATTATTAAATTAAGTTAATTAAGAAATTCTGTAAGTAAGAGTTGCTCAATTCTTTTATTAAAGTTATTTTTATTAAATTTTGACCTCCTGATCTTGAGAGACGACCCTGAACTCACGAACGATGTGACCTGTGTCCAAATCACACTAAATTCTGGCCGGTACTAATGTAAGTAATACTATATGTACTTACGTATGTAAATAACACTATATGTACTTTGGTCGATCAAATCGGAGACATCATTGTGTTAGCTGGCCTAGTGCACATAACCGTCGATTTTATTATAATTATTTTTTTATTATTTTGACACGACATGTGACCTCGACTGGCCTGATGGTAAGCGCAGCGCAGGTCCATGAGCACTGACGAACTGGAGAACCGCTTATATGAAGAGAATTGTGGATGTCAGGAAAGCAATGCATGGAGTTGTCTTTGCATATCCCTGTAGGAAAAAGACGTAACATTTGATGATGATTATAATAGTGTTGATGATGGTCGTCCAGTGCCCATTATTATTGAATGGCAACATCGTGTTTTATCTATGGTAGTTAGTGTTTTGTTTCCTTAAGATTGTAGTAGATGGTGTCGGTTGATTTGTTATAGAAGAATGTTTTATTTTATTGTGCTGTAAAAAATAAACGAATATGGATAGTTATGAATATTATTTAACCAGCAAACTGTGCCTCACCTCAACAATCATACAAGCACTAGTGTAGTATAGACATAAAAAATTCATAGTATAGAGTATTCAGCGATATTTTGGCAAATAAAGTTCCCTAAATAATTTAAGCATTTCATATCAATCGATAGATACGTCAAGCGATTGGAGTAAATCCGACGTGTGCACGGATATCCTTAGTGAAACGCCGTAACTGATACTCTACTAAACTGTATCAAAGAAAAGGATTGCGTTGTCGGCGCTGAATCAAATATTTACCGCAACCAACAAAAACCTTCCGCTGTGTATCGTTCGGGCCATTAATCACCCCTTTATGCCCTGCTTGATGGCACAAAGCTCAGACTTGCCTTTTGGCCATTGACGGGGTTTCGCTCGCTAACACATAATGACCTGGCGGGAAGAGCTAAATGAAAATCAATACGGAAAATCATAATGAAAACCTTGTCAACTTCTCTACTTATATCAAAATATTGGTTAAAGTTATTTACGTTTGTTCTAATTTAACAACGTGATGTTCACAAAATACATTGTTCTGACTATAAACTAGGTTATTTACCCGCGCTATGGATATCAGGACAAAAACAACACAATATATACATTCAGAGTTAGATGACAAATATTTCCAATCTGGTGTCTACTATAACGAACAAGCGTACCTACCACTCCGCCTAATAGATTTTTGTTAGTACAATTTGACACTATGTTTTTTACATAAAAACATTACTCTTACAAATTATGTTACATTCTCTAGATCATTATATTGTTACTACGGGTGTATTGATTAACGCATCGGTCTGTAACGCGTTCGGTCGTCAGTCAAAACATTTTTATATTGATATGTAACAAGCATAGCGGAGGCGACTATTGTATGCAGAATTTTCTCTGTGATAACACTTATTTTCATTCATGGACTGCACTCTATACAATTGGCGAGTGATAATTTGAATAAAAAGTCAAACCATTCTTGTATTCGTCATAGCATTGTTAGAAACTTTTGACAACAAAGCAATTCAAGTATTATTTCCTGTGTTCGTCTTTTATTTTAAATGTGTTTAAAACAACAGCCGTAGTACATAGTTTCGCGTTATCTAACCAAATAAACTCTCACTTAAACAACGAAAGACTTCGTGTTACTCCACAATAAAATGTCCATCAACCCGTTTCCTTACACCGAGTCATTACAAACGAGGAATATTTCTTTATGTAACGGCACTAAGTTTTTTCTATAAAACTGTGTTCCACTGAACTTCTCTAATGACGACGTTGTTGTGTTCATAAATGTAATGCTACGATTTCACTGCGTTAACGTTAACGTCCAACTGCACGATAATTAGCGCGTTAAATTATTGCATTTAAACTATAGCTACATTAACGATTTGCTCGAGTTAGCGTAATCTCAATGCAGTAATTATTTGTAGCCGTAGTATAATAATTCCGTTTGACATTTACACACCCAAATGGGTAGTTATGGAGAAACACTAACATAGAAATAAGACCTTTGTTACTAACCCATAACTAGTAAATAAATTTTTTGATTTGAAAAAATATATATATATAATAATGAATTATTGAAGTAACCTTTCTTCATAAGAGGCTACTGATCAGCAATCGCCTCCGCTATGCCGGATTTCGAGAGACGAAAATGAACCATCCAGGTTGACGCGCATACTCCGCTTGATTCTATCAAACACTTCACTTGAAAGTGGTATTACCCCAGGACTGCAGACTGGGTAACCATTGTCAGTCTGCTTACCACTTCACGTCTATGGGTAAGACCACAATCGCTCTTAAAAAATGATGCGGCTAACCTCTATAGCAAAGCTTAAACCGAATTCAATTTTACGTATTTAATTTCCTTCTAAAAATAAGTAAACAAAGATTTTCAACGTCAAATATACCCACGCACAAGAACGACAAAATAAATAAATGTTTTGAATTGAATTATAGCACACGCGTTCCAACTTCATCCTCGTACTCAAAATGATCTTAATTTGGTAGCGCCTGAGAAATTACAAAGTGCAAACATTTTAAACTCAGCATTGCTGTACGACGGATGTCGGGAAACAAAGGAGGGTCGCGATTGCTAAGCGAGTTCCTAAGAAGGCGTTTTTCACAATTATTATTCCTATTTTAACGACAAATAAACATTAATCATGAATGTTAGAGTATAATGGATATAGGATAATTGCAGATTATTAGATGCGGTGGATAAACAATGGGCAAGGTCCTCAAAAACTAACCCATGTTAAAAAGAAAACTATTTCGAGATATCACTTCAATTAGATGTCCCGTCTGAAAAAACTTAAAAATCGCAGAGATATTTGAAAAACTGTACCTTCTTCGCCCTTCTTCAGACAGTTTGACAAGATAGAATACAAAGTACCAGCCACACAAGTTTGTCAAATATCTTTTGTTGGTGTTTCCTCAATAACAGTGTTTTATGCGAATAACTATTGTAATTTATAAAACAAAACTATACTATAAACACGATGTTTTAAATTAACAGGAACTTTTAAAAATCATTAGTTTGTTTGGACTTTTGACAAATGATTATTTTTTCTTGTTCATTGGCAATGGTTTAGTTCCGGCCGAAACGTCACGATTACTATATTACAATCACAATTTTTTTAATTATTAAAAAAAAAGAACAAAGCAATTATAACAATTTTCCAGAAACACGTGTCGACAAAATAATCTATATTATCTAAAAAAATATGTAAAAAAGATAGCTGTCACCAGATACACCTCCCCAATTGAGAATATTGCTTAGGACTGGCAGAGCGGAGACGACTTTGGCAGAGGATATTTCTTAGTATCCTTACATGCTGGGTTACTTTATAAAAATAATCTTTGAAAAACGTTTTGAAGAAGTCCAGCTACGGCTCCTCGCGCCGCAACAGTTTGTTTCATTCTCTCATCCAAAGACCACCACCACAACCACTCATTCCCGTCACTAGTCAGAGCTTCACCCACGACTAGTCACAATCCCATCACATTTTACCGGGATTCTTGCAGTTCTACACAAAAAGTTTTCTAACAAGATCTAATTTTAAAAAATTTAATACACATTTATATTTTTTTTAAAGTCATAAAATTTCAAAATTAAATATCTGGCTAGAGAATATTTTCCAACGTCTTGACGTCAAATTATATTATGTTTAATAAGAAAGTGCTAAAGTATTTTTTGAAATACGTAAACGTTTAGCTTCAAACACATTCCGTAACATGTATTGATGATTTTAAAAACGCCTTTTCAGTTTTCTCACTTTATCCAGCAACTAAAGCTATTTATAGCTTACATCACTATTTATAGCAGGGTAGCCACAAATGTGTTGAGAAAATAAAACTGGACATAGTTTATAACACAATAAAATAACCTTGAATAGGTAAGTTTACATATTATTTTCCGGTTGCTTGCAATTTTTCAGACATGCAAAAAACCGGACAACTGGCAACCCTATTGGCAACCCGCAAGAAGAGGTAAATGTCAGTGATAGATTAAACCCGTGATGGGACCTAGTTACGTTCTAGAATCAGCTTGAAAGTAGTGTATGCCCTGCTTGTCAACCTGGAGGGTGCAAACTAAATAAACAGGCCGGAATAGCGTAGGCGACTACTGTCTAGAGATTTATATGTGGTAGTGCTCGCTGACCGTTTAGCTTAACTTCATGCGGAGTGAGGTCACATGAGGTCACTTGCTTACCAGTTTTCTTACCACCATAGTGACCCAAAAATAAAGCTAATTATGTATAAACGTAGCCAGAAGCATTAGATTGTTGACTTAAAAAACTGGCCATGTTTATGGATCAAAATATAAGAAACCCACCGCAAGGTCCAATTGCACCAAAAGAGCGTTGAAGTTACTTTGACTGTTACTTTTACGATGACTTTTCTACTCTTTTACTTCACACGAGTTGCACTGTCGTGCACATATAGTTATCATTAATCCCGAAAAAAATAATAGAAAACATTATGTGGCTTCTTTTTATACATTTGACGTTAGTGTCATTGGTTTAACAATTACTTTAACTTTGACCAGCCAAAATTCGCTGGCTACGATTATCGGTAAAGTAAGCGTCACAAGTTACAGGCGTGTGTATTAAATGTAAACGTAACCGTTAAAGTTACCGTAAAACGTAACAGTCAAAGTAACTTGAACCTGCCTTTTGGTGCAATTGGACCTAGACGCACTTCTAAGAAAATCTAAAATTACAGCAGAATTGCACTTTATATTAAGGAAAACTATTTCATTTTAAGTTTAAATTCTTTGCAGCGCAATCTGAAGGGAAATAGTCCTTACTCGGCAGACTGCTTTGATCTGGAATGTGAGGTGCTGAAACCTAATAGAGAATTGGAAAAAGGTTCGACAAAGCTTTGACTTGATTGGCTGCCTTGTTCTAAAAGATCTAATCTAACTAAATCTTTTAGTTTCTGCATGAGTTACAATTCCTTTTATGTCTTTTCTATGGTTACAATTAGCACAATCATTTAGCATACGTAGGTATAGCTAACATACAGGGTGTAAATAAAACTAAAACGTTATTGCTACGTTATTTTTATTGTTAGCTATTTTATACTTGAAAATGTTGTTACTACCTATAGCCGTTTATAATAAAATGCATAATAATTGTGCATCATTCGAGGTTTATTTCTAGATATAACGAAATATAACGTCTCCTCAAGTCAAGAGCGGCCGTGGTCTAGCGGTAAGACGCGTAAACTCACGATCAATGAGACCCGAGTTCGAACCTCGCTAAATTCTGTTTGGTACCATCTGTACTTTGGTCGCTCAGTGTCTATAGGCACTATTAAGGAGTGGTAAACAGGCATATGATAGTTATTTGTCCAGTCTGCCGTCCTGGGGTAGTACCACCACTTTCGAATGTAGCACCCGTGAAGTGACCTTGTCGCGTTTCGGGAGCAGTTTGAAAGTAGCCAGGTCGGCATAGCAGAGGCGACTGCTGTCCGTAGATTTCTCTGTAGTAGCAGTTATTTCCGTTCATTCCGTTCATACTCTAGCTTTACATCAAGCGGAGTGTTGTCATATGTCAAGTCTCAATAATAAAAAAAGTCGGCATATCGGAGGGGACTGCGCAGCGTGTAGGCATTTAACTCCACCTAAGAAAGTTAAGTAAATTAATGAGGTACATCACAAACCGCAATATAAATAGGAAACATTATTTATCAAAGTCATTTAGGCACTCAGTGTTCTTACAATAAAGTGTCAACGATCGGAAATAAACTTAAGTCCAATAATTCTACACGACAAGCCTCCCCATTATAGTGACCATTACAAGGGTTTGTACTTAAAATTAATTAGAACATTCATTTGTTAGGCCTCCTTTTTCCTTCAGGAATTCCTATAGAAAAATACTCTTTTTAGTGAGTAAAAAAAAAACAAATGTTTTTTTACTAAAATACAGAAGAGGAACTGGAACTGGATGTGTTAACATCAACATGAATTTTTCTTAATTTTTGTATCATCCTCATACTGCATTAATATCTATTTTTGATTACTTTGTTCTCATCTACCTATTTTTGTATAATTCATTGTGGACAATGTGGTTGGTTGTACTGTTACATATTTCTATTACTTATCTATGTACTAGACCTAAGATTTTACTGTACAACTGTTTTTTGTTCCAAATAAAGAAAATAAAAATAAAAGTGGTCGTAAAGAAATTACGCCTCCGCTGTGTCCTATTCATAAACAGATTTTTTATAGTAGCTCGGTATGTAGCCACACTTCGCTTGGTGCTAATCTAGAGTGCGATCCATCACCGGACACGACTGTCATCTCAGAGAAATGTTTGCAGTACCCTCCGCTATATCAGCTCGAGGAGTCGAATGCAAACCGTCTACTGACAGAGCACACTTCTCTCGTTTTACCCAGCCACTTTCAAGCTGATCCCAAAACACTTCACGGGTGTTACACTTGAAAGTGGTCGTACTACCCCAGGACGGAAGAATAAAGATGGAGTTAACAACCATCAGTCTGCTCGGCTGTCGCCTCCACTATGCCGGCTCGAGAAGACGAGCATGTACCATCTAGATTAACAGTGTATACTCCTCTCGTTATACCTGGCTACTTTCAAAATATTTCCGAAACGCGACAAGGTCACTTCATCGGTGTTACATTCGAAAGCGGTGGTGCTACCCCAGGACGGCAGACTGGGCAAATAATGATCATCAGTCTGCCTACCGCTTTTAAATTAAAAGTTATATTTACTGTACAACACAAACATTGTTAAAAATATTCTGCAAGTTGAAAAGTCAAACATTACATCATTATAATACGACACTCATTTGAATCTATCAATACAAGAACAGTATAAAATATTCAAAACCACGGTTAAGATCACAAAAATGAGATATCGTCGAAAACGATGAGTGAATCAATGCTAAATTTTAAAAGGTCGTAACTGCGATATTTTGTTAAGAAATTATATTAGAATTGGTCTCAAACGAGGCTTTAATATTTACATCGGGGTAACATTTTGAAAATCACTTGCAATACAGAGGGCAACCGGGCGCGTTACGTGAGCGGTGACCCTTCAAAAGGTCTTTATCGGTATATAAACTTCTTTTATATTTCGTCGCTGAACACGAAGTTTTCTGTAGAGAACGGTAACGGTCTCCGCTCGTAACAGTTGTTTGATGTTCAGTTTGCGAATTAATTTCCGAAATAGCTGGAAGGTTTTACGACCGTTCCGATACATTTAGATCGATTCACATTTGAATATTGCTTTTGATGTGGCGTCTCCTAATTGAAATTAAACGAATGAAAAATGTGCTTATCCAAATGGAAATTTCTTTTCGATTAGCATTGTAATGTTGACATTTGCTAAATTGTATTATACATATAAAATAATACTGTTCACTTTAATCATTCTTTTACGTATAAAAATAATTTTAGTATTCATCTGTTTTCTAAATACAGGAAAAACAATTATTTTTAGATAAACAAACCGAAAACTTTTTTAATCATAAATTCTTTTAAATTATAATAAATCGTAATAAAATGTAAATGTGGTATGGTTTTAATTTGGTATTATAACAATTCTATATATAATATGTTTGGTCAATTCTTATAAAAGTATGTTGGTTGCTGAGGAAAATGCGAACGACACATTTATATACATTTTTTTCTGTAGGCTGTCCTTATTTTTAGGAGAAAAATAGGGAGCTTAATGTAACACATTTTTCCTGTTAACTAAAAATGAAACGCTTTCTCCACTATGGTAGAAGCATTCATTGTATGAACTGTATGTAGTACATTATTTAGCAATTTTTATTGAAGTTCTTTTTCTGTAGAAAAAAAAACCGTTTCAGTGTCTAAGCTCAACAACCCATTGAGGCCCCTCGACGTCATAATAAACCGTATAAGGCGATTTTCCACAAAAGCATTAAGTACTTACTAACAAATGTCATTTTATTTTAAGCGATTCTGAAATTTATTTGTGTATTGTGAAATTTTAAATCTTTTTTCGCTATACAAATTTTACCAGCAAACGTACTCACTCGTACTAAAAAGCTAAAAGTAACGGAAGTAAATAATTACGAGTAAGATATGTATGTAAGTTTAATATGATACTATTTATAATAATGCTATTGCTATTAAGTATGTGGATTAATTACTTTTAAAAGAAAGGAAGAAACGTATCCTTTGAACTGTTGTATCTTGAGGAGTAAGAGGAACCCGTTCGGATAGAGATGAGAGGCCCGAGGATGCGGCCGATTTGATGCTTCGCTGCTCTCCACACACCGATGATCATTTACAATGAAGGAGCACTGCCCTCACTATTGTTAAACTCATTTCGTTTTTGTTTCTGCTTGATGCACAATCCGTAACAGCGCCTTCGAGAGATAGCTCTCTAGTTCTTCTCAGATTATGAGAAAAAACTTTTATCTGTCAAGGCTTGTTTGACACGGATAAGCTGTGACGCGCTTGCTTGCGCACTGCGCTAAACTTGAAGTCAATAACAATAACAATTAAATGTTTTAGCCATTTATAATAGGTATAATTACTACCTAGTAGTGGCGACAAATGAAACTAGTCCAAAAGAAACTGAAAGCATAAGAAAACGTGCAAAAACCAAATGAAAATAGTACAACGTGAATGCTAAACGCTTTATATATACGAGGTCGCGGGCAACAGCTAGTTTTAAATAATTTCAAGGTATGTTCTGTGTAATAACGAATACTAATTGCTTATTAAATACGTTCTAACGGACAGTGTATTTTATTTCTCTTCAAAGCAGTGTTCATTAAAAATATCACTAATGATGCTTTCCGTAACTTCGTATGCAAATAACTATTAGATGCGTTTAGTGCTCCCATTACAGTTCCATGTACCCGTGAAATCAACGGATAAACGAGCTATCTAACGCAAAATAACTTTCCAAATAGGACTGGTAATTCAGGAACGCATATTTTTAATTATAAAAAAATATTATGTCTTGCCAAAGGAATTTCAACCAAAAAATAAAGGAATTAGATGTTCTTAAATGCAGGAATCGTATGCATATATCGTTATTGTTTGTCCACATCATTTTAATAGAATAAAAAATCGTGATAATGAATATAATAATGATCATTAAAGATAAGTAAGCTCTTAACAAAATCTGTTGAATTTTTTTCGCGTTTACAATTTTTTTTTAAATTTTCTGGATCTACGGGGGGATCCAAGGATACCTTTTTGGTCTCTTTCGATCTGTAAAAAATATGTTTTGGTTTCAATTGGAAAGCAGTTCAAATGAAATATGAAAAAAATATACTCGTATATAATTAATTATGGATTTTTGTTAGTCGAAGAAAGTAAAAGAGACATAACTTTCTGCTCATTATAGAAGTAAATTATTTATTAATTAACAAGTTTTAATTTCTTTTTTTCATATATTTCCACGGTGTAAAAATGAATATATGTATTTATATAACAACCCTGTGAACCAGAACTTCTATACATTATATTGATGCGATACATATATATGTTCTTTGAAATCATATTTAAAAGAAATATGGGTCCAATATCAACTATAAAATATCGTTAACATATCAACAAGCAATGTAAATACAACGTTTGATAAACGACTAGTTGGCGATCTTGTGATAGCAATGTTATAGGTCGATTCAAACTTTATGGCGGCCCCGAAGTTAGCTACGAGCGCTACTTCGCGCAGCTACAGTTAAAATTATGAGTTAATTAATATAAATAGAATATATAAAAATATCCTACGAGCGTATGATATTCCCTCTCACCTTAATCAAGCCCCGCTGATATCTCAATTTATGTACTGCACAACGACTCGTGCCTAACTTTGGAGCCGCCAAAAACTTTGGTTCGTACTATACACGTCTATTGCGCCTTGATAGCAACTTGCAATAACGTTTTGGTATTAGTGTTGTAACACGTGGGTAAATCTATAGAAACTGATAAAGGAGTTTTTTTTTTACTTATTTATTGTAGCTAGGCATGTGACAACACTCCGCCTGATGTAAAGCTAGATTGCGGTCCATGAATGGAAACAACTGCTACTACAGAAAAATCTGTGGGGGCAGGAAGAGACGAGCATGTACCATCTAGATTGACAGTGCACACTCCCCTCGTTATACCTGGCTACCTTCAAACTATTCCTGAAACGCGACAAGGTAACTTCACGGATGTTACATTCGAAAGATTAAAGTAATACCGACATAACAACATTAAAATATAATTATTAATAAAAGTTATCATTTCATAACCACGTGAGATTTAAACTATTTACCAAAATGTTGATGCTAATTGAATTGTGATTTATTCTTAGCCACACTAAAACAAGCCGACGAGTTATTTCGTTGAATGAACGCAAACAAAAGATTCCACATCCCAGTTAATGAAACTTCATTTTGTTTTGAGAAAATACAAAAGCTGAGAGGGGGTTCGGGGGGTAGCACTTAGAATTTGGACGAATGCCATTGTATTGTGTTACTGTAAATTTAATTAATTATTCCTTGGACGAAGACTAGCTTAAACACAATGCTAAATCAATAGAATCCTATTTGGCACTTAGGCCAAGTTTATTACAAATCTAACTATTGCCTAAACCTTAATTTTTGTTGCTATTATAAGGACGAGTATGCACCATCGAATTACTCCCAAGCCGATCCCGTAACGCGGCTCGTCAATTCACGGTTTTATTCAGTTGAAAGTTACGATATTACGCCGGGACGAATCTGCCTACCGCTCTTTTAATTAATGGATATACATCTTCTTTAATTTTATCTAATTAAAACGATATAACATTACCTGGATGTACGAGTAGGTACGAACAGGTAAGTTGCCTGAGTTCTTAACTGCGTGAATAAATTTAAAAATAAACTATCGTTGAAAAAATGTGTCACTCTTTGTACGTATACGTATGTTTATATAAATATTTTATCTGTTTTGTGTATATTTATATATCATAATATAGGTCAGTTATCCTAATTTACCGCAACGGTTACCACGGTTTTGAGCAAACTGAGAAATTGCATTACCACCGTGTCGTGACGTATTTTAAGTGCAGACAAATATTTAACTTACTTATTAAAAATAATAATTAAGCTTTAAACAGACCGAAATTATGATATCAAATGCATTTTTAATTTAGTTTAAAAATTAACTGCATCACGATGTTATGTTTTGAAAATCAGTGGGTAACCACCACTTTCAAGTGTAACACCCGTGAACTGACCTAGTCGCGTTTCGGGATCAGCTTGGAAGTAGCATTCGCCTCCTCAAACCGGCATAGTGGAGACGACTGCCGACTGCAGAAATTTTTCTGTGGTGACAGTTATTTCCGTTCATGAACCGCAGTCTGCCTTAACATCAGGCGGAGTCAACAAACATCATCATGCCATGTTGTCAAAAAAAAAATAATTAAATAATTACGTGTAAAGAGTTAATTTAAACAATATATGTTCAATATTTGTGCTTGTCACCTTAACCCAGGAAATTCGGGAAATTACTAATTTAAGTGTAAATTGCATGTTAAAAACGAGTAAATGTTGACGATGCATGGACTATGTAAATTTTATTCGCCTTTTAATGACTTTACCAACAAAAGTACACATAATTATTTTCCAGTTCACTTTGTTACTTAACTGCCTAATAAATTCTTCTAATTTGTTCCCTAATGAACTAGGCATTGTTCAAAAGATTTAAGTTTCTGGAAAAGTTACAACAATTAGCAGGGAAAGCCTGCTATATTTCTTAAGGCGCTTGCAGATAGATTTGCTCGATTTTTTATGATCGAGCTATCACACAAAAAACAAGCAAATATTATTTTATGTTAACAATAAAGCGACATCGATCGATATTGTATTTTTCTCAATCGACAGATGCCTAGATGCTTACCGGATTTGTTCAAATTTTATGTCCCTTAACAGTCGATAAAATCGAGCAAATCTGTAAGCATCTTTAGACTGCTATGTTTACATTATATTATAAATAACAATTAACATATAACATGGTTATTTGTCCAGTCTCCCGTCCTGGGGTAGTACCACCACTTTCGAATGTAACCCCCGTGAAGCGACTTGGTCGCGTTTCGGGAATAGTTTGAAAGTAGCCAGGTATAACGAGAGGAGTGTGCACTGTCATCTAAGATGGTACATGCTCGTCTCCTCAAGCCGACATAGTGGAGGTGACTGCTGCCCTCACAGGTTTCTCTGTAGTAGCAGTTGTTTCCATTCATGGACCGCACTCCAGCTTTACATCAGACGGAGTGTTGTCACATGCCGAGCTACAATAAAAAAAAATTTAAAAAAAAAGTTAACATATCGATAATTATCACATCTCTAAAGTGAACGCCAAACTGTTCTGCCAAATAATTTTTCGCGTCTCATAAATATTATATTATGCAATGTTTCATGTCAGAAATATTATATTTCTTAAAAAAAACACAAGTCCAACAAATAGAAGGCAATAACGTCCGTTTACATTGCATGTGTTGGTTTTACCCTCGTGCATGTAACCAGAAAACTGTCACCACTTTTAGCCTTATTATTTTCTTAATTAATGACTTTCTTTCAGCTACCACGGATTTTATTTTTACACTCACATACAATATGAATCAGATTTAGGCTATATGAATAATTTAAAAATGTACAGTGTCGCATTCTTTAACTTCAGATTCTCCAGCGTGCAGAGTAAATAGTTCTCAAAAACTGCTGCTGGTGACCCATACAAGATCACATACAAGAATCAGTATGTGCCAGACAAAATGAAAAACAACCCGAGGCGAATAGGGCGCCTTTATGTATAACGCCCGTGGAACCTATTAGCGATTATAACGAAGAGTCTGCCCTATCTACTTGTTGCTAGGGATATTACGATACAATTAAATACCTATCATATATTATTTGAGTACTACCTTGTAGAGAACCAGCGGCGACTGCTCATAAACCGCACTTGCTTAATATTAAGCAGAGTGCGGTCAAATGCCGGACTACTAAAAAAATTAAATGGAGTAAAATGAAAACGTACTCGTGTGATATATTATGTGAAGTTGCGTGTTGACAAACAGTTAATGATTGTAATTAGTTATCATCACTATGACGCAGAATATAGGTACAAAAGTTAATGGTCTCTACCGAGTGGATGCTTTCTTAATGGCAATTTAATGCCGTGTTGCGTTCAACGCATAATTTCGCGAAGTAATCAAAGTTTCGAAGGTAAAGCTTTAAGATAATAGAGAGCACCTTTTGGGACTTGAATACATTAAGTAAGCGAGCGTTGTTTAGTGATTTATTAAGCAACATTAAGTGGCTGACTTGCTGACGTGGTTTGAATAATAAATTTGCCGTATTTGCTTTACCGATAGCAAAGCTCATGAAACACTTTCCCTGATGTTAAATTAATAACTAATTTGCATAATAACTCGCGAATTATTACACAGATGCTGGAAAATGTCGTTTAATAGTAATTTAATTTGTTATTTTGTTAAGAAATTATGTTTACTAATATATTATTTTGTATAGTCTGAATTATACCTAGAATTTGAAATATGACGGCCCGACTCGTACATACAGTACTTAAGGCGCCGTCCAGTCTGTAACATGGAGATCGATTCTATTAATAGATAAAAATAAACCTTTAATAATTATTTATAAATATTATCAAATATGTAAGTAAAAATATGTAAGTAATGATATCATTTGGCAAGTTGGTTTTCTCGGTCTTAATTCTGGTTTCAATTGAGGAAAGTTGGAAAGATGGTTTTTGACAATTCAGTATTTTTGAAAATATGATTTGAGACTCAACTGTAGAGAGATAAACATATGTATACTTAGGTATATATGTGTGAAAGGTCTATCCACAAATAACGCAAGAGAATGGTGCAGTCGAAACTAATTTTTACGATAATTTAGCCGCGACATCGACCGAAGGTTTAAGTATTTTTAACTCCTAACCTTTAATCAATTTTGATAATGAGTACTTTATTTACGAGTAATTAAGAAGAAAATAATCTACGTCCGACCGTAGCCTTTTTTTAATATGATGATGTTTGAGAATTATTTAAAAATACAATATAATATTCATATAATTTATGAAATTTAAATAACGATATTTTTTTTTAAATTAACGGTGTAAACTTAGATATCGGACATATGCTGAACCACTCTAACCATCATCAATATCCACCAAGGTTTAAGGGCCCTACTGCTGCCAATCACCTTGACCATACAATTGCTCTGACCTTGATAATAATAATAACTTTATTAATATAAAAATGACCTATGTACAAATAGTGCTCCCCCATCGGAACTAGTCTGGGGACTGTATCTCCGATGGCAGTGCTTGACTCTTAAAACTTAGAGATTAAACCTATCTTAAATAAATAAATATGTACTATAATGTGTGTGTGTGTGATGTGTGTGTGTGTGGTCCTCTCAGTGTGTATTATGTCAATGTGAGTGAGGTGTATGTGAGAGGGTGTGTATATAAATTCTTATAAGTAATTACTTTGCCATATTATTATAACTTAACATAGCGCATAAACATGCAAAAAAAACTCCCTATTAATTACACAATGTTACGCTTAATATATATTGGATTACAAAGAAAAAAGAAGAAAAAAAACCATGCCCTAGATCACGATTTTGAAAATATAATCATGTAAAAGAAAATTTTATTCGATGAGTTTTCGCCGAGGGAAACTGCATCAAAGATTGATTTATAGCTCAGATTTCTTTCCTCATATTTAAAAATCAAAATCAAAATCAAAATATTTATTTTCCTTCTTGCCAGATGTTCTGCAAGAACCCCGTTGGGGCACTGAAAAAATAAAAACTTATAGATATACCTTACTTATTATTATACAAAAATTCACTTAAACTATAAAAACTATTATTTACTAAAAATATCTTTAATTTATTAACAAACTTATTATAATTAGACTCATCTTTTATATGGCCAGGCAAACTGTTGAAAATCTTTACAGCCATGGCATATGGCCCTGCACTGTACATTGACAAACTTGACTGTGGTATCGCTAATGTGTTTTTATTTCTTAAGTTTCTGTTATGTCTGTCTTTTGTTTCTATGAACAAGCTAAAATAATTCTTCCTCACAAATTTACTTAATTCTAAAATATATATTGAAGTTAAAGTTAAAATGTTTAAATTAATAAAATGTTCCCTACATGTGTCTGTTTGTTTAATATTGGCTAAGATTCTAATGCATTTCTTTTGTAAAATAAATAATTGTTGCGCATCTGTACTGTTTCCCCACATAATAATTCCGTAACTGAGCCATGAGTGAGCATACGCATAATAAGCCATTTTTGCAGTCTTAGTGTCAGTTGTTTTTTTTAAGTGTATTAAGGCATATGTAAATCTAGATATCTTGCTGTGTATTTTCTGTACGTGACTTTTCCAATTAATGTTTGTGTCTATTGTTATTCCTAATAAATTAAAGTTATCGACGCATTCTAATTGTGTACTATCTAACATAATATTAATATTTAAGGGTTCTTTTTGATAAGGTCTAAATTGCATAATTTTAGTTTTAGAATAATTTATTTTTAAGTTATGATGATCGAGCCAGGAATTGACACTACTTAAGACATTATTTATAGTAGTATTCAGGTTAATATCATTTTGTGACGCAAAAACCACTGATACGTCGTCCGCGAACATAATACTTGTACAGTCTATTATTTTGGGTAAATCATTGATATAAATTAAAAATAATATACACCCGAGCACACTACCTTGAGGTATTGACTGCGTTACCTTAGTTTTCTGTGATCTTACATTTAATATTGTACTTGTTTTAAAATCATAATATTCTAATTGAACAGATTGTGTGCGATTTTCCAAATATGAGCGGAACCATTCATGTGCGATGCCTCTAACACCTATACCATATAATTTTTGTAATAATATTTTATGTTGAACTCTATCATACGCCTTGCTCATATCGAGTAAGATGCCAATTGCATATTGTTTATTATTTATGATACTTAAAATATTTTGTATACAGGGTGTCCCGTAAGTAGTGGTGTCAACGGTATTTTACAGATAGAGGGGTTCAATATCTACAATATAATTTGGTGATTTTTTTTTATACGTTCTGGTTTAAAAGTTATGACATTTTTAAAGAATTATCATTTTTTCCCCCGTTTTATCACAAAATAATGTTATAAAAATTTGTTTACAGTAATTTTCACTAATATTTTTATTTAAGTGGCTTGAGAAAAGACAGGGCTTTCTAATTAAAATGTTATTTGTAACCAATTAATAACCATGATTAAATAAAAAATTAAAATCTAAACAAGATTTAATTTATCAAATTTTAAGCAAAATATTTAAACGAAGCTGGTGTAAAAAAATTGTATGTAAGGTTACGGGACCATTATTTTAAAAATATCTACAAGTCACACAGATTCTAAAAACGTATAATAATGATCACTATTATTTTAATTACAATGTTTTTTCGACATAAATACAACAAATGGGCGTCGATTTTTTATAATGCATTCCGATAATAGGACGGATTTTAAGAATTCTTACAGTCGAAAATTTGCACTTTTTCACGTCTTAACCTACTGTAAGATACAACTGCTTGTAGTTCCAATCTTATTTTCATTTCGGTTCCTTAATTTGACTTTAGGGATTTTCGAAGAGGGGTAGGCAGACTGACACCTGTTTCCACTCATACTTCATTCAGAGATTACGTACCTTAAGTACATTAGGCAGAGTGTAATCACATGCCGGACTACTATTAAAACAAAGATTATTAAATAAATTATGGTTTTTTTTTATTGTAGCTCGGCATGTGACATCACTCCGTCTGATGTAAAGCTAGAGTGCGGTCCATGAGTGGAAACAACTGCTACTACAGAGAAACCTGTGCGGGTAGCAGTCGCCTCCACTATGCCGGCTTGAGGAGACAAACATGTACTATCTTAGATTGACAGCGCACACTCCTCTCGTTATACCTGGCTACTTTCAAACTATTCCCGAAACGCGACAAAGTCACTTCATGGGTGTTACATTCGAAAGTGGCGGTCCTACCCCAGGACGGCAGACTGGACAAATAACCATCATCAGTCTGCTGTTGTTAACTTTAAAGAAGCTGTTTATGAGACATGTAATAATAATGAATATGAACTACGCCAAAAATTGAATATCGTGTCCGAAAAAATTAAAAATAATCAAAGAGCCCTAGAAAATATCAGGAGAATCTTTATTAGGAGATGTCGGTTATGCATTAGAGTTAGAGGGAGACATTTTGAGCATTTACTTTAATAAATTGTTTTTTATCCGTATCTATTTACATAGGTTTTATTGGAATTCGCATAAGGTAATAATGAAATTTCTTCGACAAATAGTACTTTGTTGCTTGTTTAACTTTGAAAAATTACTTTAATTAAAATGACAGTGAACATTATTATACGTTTTTAGAGTCCGTGTGAATTGTAGATATTTTTAAAATAATGGTCCCGTAACCTTACATACAATTTTTTTACACCAGCTTCGTTTAAATATTTTGCTTAAAATTTGATAAATTAAATCTTGTTTAGATTTTAATTTTTTATTTAATCATGGTTATTAATTGGTTACAAATAACATTTTATTTAGAAAGCCCTGTCTTTTCTCAAGCCACTTAAATAAAAATATTAGTGAAAATTACTGTAAACAAATTTTTATAACATTATTTTGTGATAAAACGGGGGGAAAAATGATAATTCTTTAAAAATGTCATAACTTTTAAACCAGAAAGTATAAAAAAAAATCACCTAATTATATTCTAGATATTGAACCCCTCTATTTATAGAATAGCGTTGATACCACTACTTACGGGACACCCTGTATATTTATATACTGCCAGTGATGTCGACTTGCTTTTCCTAAATCCATTTTGGTTTTCATCTAAAATACCGAACTTTTCACAAAAAGAATAGAGACGTTTTGACATAGCTGATTCAAATATTTTTGCAAATGTCGGCAAAAGTGCTATAGGTCGGTAATTATTTGTATCATTTGGGTCATCTTTTTTTTATGAGACATCATTAAGAAAATTATTATTATTGGTATTATTTAAATTATTATAAGTTGACAACGCCTCGTTACAGCAGCTATTATTTTGTAATATTGTAATTGTTGATGTACATAAGTGTTGAAAATTGGCCTACTTGTTTAAATAAATGAAATTTGACTTAGAAAAATATATATTTATAAATCCTATGAGATAGAGGCGTGACAATTGTGTTGTATTGTTGTATATGTATATAAAAATATATGTTATACTAGACTAGTAAGTGTTACAGTTTTCATAAGTGTATAAAAATAGAAATAAAAAATGCAAAAAACAATCCTGTTATTTGTCACGGAACAGAAATTCGAATGATTTCTGTGAATTGGAGTGTAGAAGGCGACATTTTGTGCTGCACTGATTATAGTGTTCATTACGTAGCGCAAACGAAATTAACTAGCGTATACCTAAAAATACATGTCTTAGTAAATGGGGTAATGTAAATATAATTTTGAATTTATTCAATTTTTGCTCAGTGTGCAGGGAATGTGCACTGTCAATCTAGATTGTCTCCTCAAGCCGGCATAGTGGAGGCGACTGCTGCCCGCACAGGTTTCTCTGTAGTAGCAGTTGTTTCCATTCATGGACCGCACTCTAGCTTTACCAGGCGGAGTGTTGTCACATGCCGAGCTACAATAAAAAAAAAGTTTAACTTGATCGCACTCCGCCTAATGCATCTTCATTAGACAGGACTGCGGTCTCTGAGCAGATCCTTTGTTACAGAGAAAAGTCTTCAAACTCGTTCTACCACTTTACTAGAGCAATTTTTCCTATACTGGGATTCGACCTGGCTGTTTAGTGTGATGAATAAATTATCCGTGATACATAATAATTTTAACTTGATGTAAATATTTATAAGGTTATATTATACGCAATAAAAAGAAAAAATATCTAAAAAACAGCTAAGTTAGATAACCTACCTCAAAATAAAGGACAAATCCTTATCGAAATAATTCATTGAACGAAAGAAAAACATTAATAAAAAAATAACGCTATGTTTGTTATGGTATATTTTGGGCAGCAGGAGATCTGTCGTGAATCACGAGTCGTCATGAAGAAATCGATTGTAATGGTTGCACGCTCCGGTGGCTACGAAGCCACACCACTGTCGACGCCATATAAAGGAATAATACCAATTTAACCTTCTATTTCATACTAACAAAAATTATTCGCAAATGACTTTGCTCAGAGATGTTTTTTTTTTATTGTAGCTCGGCATATGACAATACCCCGCCTGATGTAAAGCTAGAGGGCGTTCTATGAACGGAAACAACTGCTACAGATCAATTTGTATAGGCAGCAGTTGACTCCATTATGCCGGCTTTAGGAGACGGATGTGCACCATCCGGATTGACAGTGCACACTCCTCTCGTTATACCGGGCTATTTCTAAACTGATCCCGGAACGCGTACCAAATTTGTGATACTACCCTAGGACGGGAGACTGGGCTAATAACCATCATCAGTCTGCATACCTTTCTTAAAAATGTGATGCAAGAATATTGGACAAAAAAAGGATTACAGACTTTATTTTTTTTTTCTAATTCGAATTTATATTTTAAGCTTTACCTTTTTTAGATAACCTTAAAGTTTATAGGGTTAGGGTTTATAGGGCAGATCTTTTTGCACGCTTTCTTAACCAGGTTTGACTTTCGTGACCGTTGATTGGTAAAAAACTTAACTTAGCGTTGCATGTGCCGTGCATGTGGAATAAGTTTTAAATAAAATAAAACTTATTTTAAATGTAATAAATATAGGTAAAACAGGGATAAACCCTGTAAAATAAACGCATTTCTGGTATCTTCTTGGTAATGAGAGTCGATGTGACGAAATCGGTTTCCGTCTCAGCCGGCTGCTCGGGAGCGGTGGCATAATTCACCGTGCAATCGATAAAAATTGTGGAAATTTTTTACTTGTCACGATAAAGCTTTGAAAAGCACCTTTATTCCTTTAAAGTACTTACAAAATATTATTTTTTTCTATTGGCAATATTGCCTCATTAAATCGCCATTCCCGCCTGCTTCATGTCAGCAAGTGTTAATGGACCGCACTCTATCTTAACAACAGCTAGAGTGCGGTCACATTGCGGACTACTGTAAAAATGTCATTAAACCAGTATTTTGAACGTATTTTTGCCCTTAACTGATTTGAACCCTTTATACATTTTTAGTAGTTTTACAAATAATACTGATGTGAATTTTAGAAGTGAATATTTTTAATACTAAAAACTTCTTTTTTTTTTAATTGTTGCTCGGCATGTGACAACACTCCGCCTGATGTAAAGCTAGAGTGCGGTCCGTGAATGGAAACAACTGCCACTACAGAGAAACCTGTGCGGGCAGCAGTCGCCTCCACTATACCCGCTTAAGGAGTCGAGCATGTACCATCTAGATTGACAGTGCACACTCCTCTCGTTATACCTGGCTACTTTCAAACTATTCCCGAAACGCGACAAAGTCACTTCACGGGTTTTCCATTCGTAAGTGGTGGTACCACCCCAAGAAGGCAGACTGGCCTAATAACATCATCAGTCTGCCTACCACTCTTTAATAGTGCCTATAGGCACTGAGCGACCAAAGTACATATAACAAAGTTACATTGGTACTGATCAGAATTAGCGAGGTTCGAACACGGGTCTCATCGATCGTGAGTTCACGCGTCTTACCGCTAGACCACGGCCGCTCTAAGCACTTTTTAAGTAATAAATTTTAAAACATTACACGTTAGAGCTGTTTCCCAACGTGGCCGTCATCAATCCTTGCATTTGCATTGCTTGTTTTTCATATTTCGATGGTAATTCGAGTTTTTTTTAACAAATAATATTTTGTAGTTGATATTAAACCAATTAATGTCAAATACTTAATTATACAAAATCCAAAATTATGATCTTAAAAAATAAATAAATAATACGTTCGCGGGGATGACGCAAGCACTTTTACACCCTTCGTTTTAGTACAATCGAAATACTAAATAACTATATAGAAACTTTATTTTGACATTTAACATAACAGTACCGAGTAAACATGTCATAATATGCATTTTATTGTGTCTGTAGTGTGCATTTAATCGTGTGAACTTCGCACCTGCTCCTCGTTCACCTATTTCCATGTAGATAGGCTATTGTAAACTTAAATTCATTTTAAAACAATAAGTTCGTACATACGTACGTCCGGAATCAATCTATCTATTGATAAAAACTGATTGAAAATGTCTACCGCTTCTAAAGTGGAAAATCATTTTAATTATCGATTTTAGATATATTAAAATTTTGTATTAGTTTTTAATAAAAATTGATCAAGAAAAATCTACTCCCATACTACTACCTCAGTATTAAGCTCAGTACGTGGCAGGCATCCCATCTCATCTCAACCAATTTTTTTTTTAATTTCATCATAATTTAGTAATGTTTTTTTTTTGTTTAATATATTAATATGGAGTTTCATTAGAACGGGATGTTAGATTTATTTATTGACACATACGTATTTAACGATAAGCTATTTAATTAACTGATTTCGGTTCGCGGGCACAGTAATTACATTCCGAAATACCGCTGGGAATTGTTTTCAAATAAACCTCGTCGTGCTCACACAATATTTTCAGCAAGGTAAATGCTAAATTTTCAGACGTAGAAATAAGAACAATATTATTTTATACAATGAAAAGTAAGTACTTGAAATGAAGGAAATAATTAATATAATAAGTACAGTTACAACGTAGATCCTTAGCTTTGGAATGCATTACCCTCCCGTGTGTTCTCCCAGTCCTTTCACCTTGGATGCTTCAAGCGGGGCATGAAAAAGCTCCTTCTCAGGCCGGCATAGTAGTGGCGACTGGAGCCACCGTTCGAGCGGTTCTCTAGTCGTCAATGCTCATGGACCTCCACTAAGTTTACCACCAGACCAGTCGAGGTCACATGTCGTGCCAATATAAAAAAAAATCCTAGGATCAAAGCAATAATTATGTCATTAATAAAAAAAAATCATGTAGGCGGCAAGATGGAAGTGAAAAGCGCGGTTCGATCGATGGCTACGGAGTGCATAGTTTTTTACTTGTGAGGATTACTAGCTCGGCATGTGACGAATGAGGTTCGGTAATTTGCGCGAGTTTGCCTGCATAAACCAAAGAACACGCACTGTTTTTCCTGTACTGCTCCGATTTGCCTGCACAATCTTACCTTTTTTTTTATTTTTATTTTTATTGTAGCTCGACATGTGACAACACTCCGCCTGATGTAAAACTAGAGTGCGGTCCATGAATGGAAACAACTGCTACCACAGAGAAATCTCTACGGGCTGCAGTCGACTCCACTATGCCGGCTTGAGGAGACGAGCATGTACCATCTAGATTGACAGTGCACACTCCTCTCTTATACCTGGCTACTTTCAAACTATCCCCGAAATGCGACAAGGTCACTTCACGGGTGTTACATTCGAAAATGGTGGTACTGCCCCAGGACGACAGACTGGACAAATAACCATCATCAGTCTGCCTACCACTCTTTAATAGTGCCTATAGGCACTGAGCGACCAAAGTACATATAAAGTACCTGTACAGTTTTTTTTATTTATATGGCATTATAACAACTTGCCAGTGTCAAAGTAAATATTTTTGCATCAAGTTAATAATATTGTGCATCACGAGTCATTCATTCATCACACTAAACAGTCAAGTCGATCTCAGTCAAGTCAAAAATTGCTCCAGTAAAGTGGTAGAATCTTTACTGAAACTTCCTACTGAGTTTTGGAGGGAAAATGGAAACACAGGTTCTCCTCATTTGAATTGTTTTCTCACACTCATGCACGTTCACCAACACTTAATGGTTAATAATCCACCATTATTACACATTAACACTCGAAGAAACACAAGTTTAGGAAAACAATTCAAGACAGATAACCTGATGTCTCAAGTTGGCCGCCCACCTGTGCAGCCTATCCAAGCAAGACGGAGGGTGTAGCGTGGGCTAATATTTTCTAAAAGTTGTGGTACTACCAAGGCTAAATGCCCTACTCTTTTAAAGATATATAACGAGAGGAGTGTGCACGGTCAATCTAGATAGTCTAGTCTCCTCAAGCCAGCATAGTGGAGGCAACTGCTGCCCAAACAGGTTTCTCTGTAGTAGCAGTTGTTTCCATTCATGGCCCGCACTCTAGCTTTACATCAGGCTGAGTGTTGTCACATGCCGAGCTATAATACAATAAGTAGATTTTATACTCTTTAGGTTTCGAATTTGTAACAAAATCAACGACGAACACATTTTTTATATATAAAAAAGATCCTTTTAAACTTTACAACCTTTAAAAAAATATAGCTTCAGTTAGTGTATCGCGTTAAACTCCCGCGAAAACCATAAAGTAGGTATTTATATGGACAGATAGGTAGAAGCGGTGGCAACGAAATGGCTGTTTAATAAAGAAAGATGTTCGGCGGAATCAACTGTTACTTTTATGTTCTGCGTCGTGACTCAACTCACAAAGAAAAAAAAATGTAAGATTTCGTTCAGAAAGTCGGTAGGATAAAGCACGTATTTACCACGACTTTTAGTAACTTCAAAAGAAGGACCAAAAATACTCGTATATCTTTTTGTAAATCGTTTTTCTATTTGATATTGTGAATGTAATTTATATCTATTCGTAAAGACGTGAAATTTACATGTAAATCTATGTAGTACAAATAAGCTTCAGTTTTAAGATTTTTTTTATTGTAGCTCTGCATATGACGTCGACAAACAACTGCTACTACAGATAAATCTATACAGGCACCAGTCACCTCTGCTATGCCGCCTTGAGGAGACGAATATGCACAATCTAGATTGACAGTGCATATTCCTCTCGTTATACCTGGCTACTTTCAAACTGTTCCAGAAACGCAACAAGGTCACTTCACGGGTGTTACCTTCGAAAGTGGTAGTACTACCCCAGGACGGCAGACTCGGTAAATAACCATCATTAGTCTGCCTACCACTCTTTAATAGTGCCTATAGGCACTGAGCGATCAAAGTACGTATAACAAAGTTACATTGGTACCGGTCAAATTTAGCGAGGTTCGAACACGGGTCTTACTGATCGTGAGTTCACGCGTCTTACCGCTAGACCACGGCCGCTCTCTAGATTAACAGTGCACTTCACAGTTGTTACATTCGAAAGTGGTGTGTACTATGCCAGGACGGCAGATCGGGCTAATAATAATCATCAGTCTACCTACCAAATAAAAGAAAACTACATAAAATTATTAAAAATAAAATCTTTGATGTAGACACGTGCTAATGAACTAATGAGTAATTCATCTTACATCATATACCAACCAAAATTTAGGTAAGCAGTGACACATAAAGAGGAAATCTGTGCGTGGGCGCAGCATACATACAAAATGAAGTGACTCATAATGCAATTATTGCTTTACTTAATTTATTTATTGCATTTTTATTTTAAATTACTACGTACATTTTATACGCTGAACTCACGATCGATAAGACCCGTGTTCGAACCTCGCTAAATTCTGACCGGTACCAATGTAACTTTGTTATATGTACTTTGGTCGCTCAGTGCCTATAGGCACTATTAAATAGTGGTAGGCAGACTGATGATGGTTATTTGTCCAGTGTGCCGTCCTGGGGTAGTACCGCCACTTTCGAATGTAACACCCGTGAAGTGACCTTGTCGCGTTTCGAGAATAGTTTGAAAGTAGCCGGGTACAACGAGAGGAGTGTGCACTGTCAATCTGAATGGTACATGCTCGTCTCTTCAAGCCGGCATAGTGGAGGCGACTGCTGCCTGTAGAGATTTCTCTGTAGTAGCAGTTGTATTCATTCATGGACCGCACTCTAGCTTTACATCAGGCGGAGTGTTGTCACATGTCGAGCTACAATAAAAAAACAGTAAGCAATATCTAAAATCCCTTCTAAAGAAAGGCTTAGAAAAGAAATTCGGTTAAAAAAAACAAGTTTCTGCGTTTTTGCATCATCCCTTAAAGAGGTGAAATAGGGGATGAATGTTTGTATGGGGAACTCATAATTTTCTAAGTTCAACGCATGATATTACGTACGCGATAGATAAGTAGCGTAAGTAAAATGTAATAAATGTTTTTACAAATTATATTTACATTAGAATCAGGGCACAAGTAGTCGTGCATGTGTTCAAAAGGTAGCTTGATCCTTAAAAAGGTAAAATAAATCCCAAAACATATCGATATATTCAAGTGTAATACCCGTGAAGTGACCGAGTGTCATTTCGGAATTAGCTTGAGAATAGTCTCGTTTCTTCAAGCCAGCATAGCGAAGGCGACTAATGTCTGCGGCAATTTTTCTGTGTTAGTTGTTTCCGCACTCTAGTTTAATATTGTGTACGAGCTAAGTGAACTGTATTTAGAAAAATGAATATAATGGTTGGCACACATTCAAAGTAGGGAATGGGATCCCGATCTCGCGAGATCTCGTGTAATTTTTCAGGATTAATCCCGAAGCATAATATGACGAGATCCCGTTCGAGATTGACGGGATTGGGCGACAGTGGTCAGTAACGCTACACATGGCTACACAAATCTACTCGGGCTAACTACAGATGGGCATTGATTCAACGAACTGTTTTTATCAACTGTTTTTCTACTGTCAACGAGTTAACCGTTTTTCGTTTTTAGCGAAACCAGTTGAATCCATCAACTGTTTGTAAACAAAAACAGTTTCGTTTTGAAAGGAGTTGTTGAACGAGATAAAAGCATTGTCGTTCGACTAATAATGCTTATTGCAGAAAATATATATATAATATATTATTGGTTTATTTGTTTGAGTAATCATCGTTTTCAGTCATCCGAACTTTAAATTTTTTTAAAACTAGACAAGATCCCGAAAATTCCGGGATCTCGCAGGATTGATATTTCTAATCCCGCGGGATCTCGAATTTGCGATCTCGAGTCGGGATTGCATTCCCTAATACAAAGGCATCTAAAATAAGGAAATAGGACTCACCGTTTGCGTGGATAGATTGTTTCTCGTCGTTGCGCGCGCGGCTAGCCTTCGTGACACTTTTTTGTCAACGCGGTTTATTTTTAAAATTGTGCGGGAAAGGAAGGCAAAGGAATTAAATGCCAATTAAATAATACTAATTTCAGGCGCGACCATATTGTATTATTATTTTTTTCACTGCACTTCGCCCAATGTTAAGCTAGAGTGCGATCTATAAACAGAAACAACTGCTACCTACCACAGGAAATTTCTGCAGGAAGTTGCCTCTGCTACACCGGCTTGAGGATACAAATGTGCACTATCCAGGTTGAGAGTGCTCTCTCCTCTCGTTATACCTGGCTACCTTCAAACTATTCCCGAAACGCGACAATGTTTCGGCATTGTTACGTCAGACTGGGCTAATAACCATTATCTATCTACCACTTTTATATTGTATGTTTATAATTATGACAGATAATTGACCTAAATCTAATAAAAAATGCGAGCACTTCGTTGTTATGAGTTTTTAAAGCAAAAAATGAAACAAACGCAAATACGCAGTCTCTTTGTGAAAGCAAAGGACTAAGCAATTATTTATCGTAGCGAAAGGAGAGTTAATATTACAAGTTATTTTGAAACAATAAAAATTAATTAGTCTTTTGTAAATGAAAAAATACTCTCAATTTTTTTTTTTTGTAACTATAAAAGCTCGGAAATAATAAAGTTTGTATCGAAAATACAATTGTATTTCGTTGTCATACAAAATCGCTTTAGAAGTTGTATCGTGAAGCGATAGTTAAATGAAAGAATGGGTTAGCTTACTATATTTTAATTTGATAGAAATATTTACAAACAACAGACTTACAGGCTAATGAGGGTGCAGGAATGAAGGGCCGGTGCGCAGGATGGGGAGAGCATGAAGGCGTGGGTCGGCGGCGTTCCCGCGTCGAAGACTGTCCTCTTCGTCAGCTGGTCTCCTCGCAGGATGCAGGATGCAGGCGAATCCGCACAGGATCCCGAAGGACTCGACGGTGGATAACGGTTGCAGACGGCGCACACGTAGGCGCGTGCAGTCTTCAGAGATGACGCAATTCCGACGATGAATGATGGTTGCCGGTGGCACACACGTAGGTGCGTGCAGTCTTCAGAGATGGCACGTTCACCAGGCCAGTCCAGCAGCACTTTGTTGAGTAATTCCCTCGGTTGCAGCACGTTTGATGGGCGACACACAATGGCCGCGACATCGGACGTCTCGCTTATCAGATTGATCAGTCCTCTTGCAGCGTTGATAGGTAATTCGGTCTTTTCTTCAGTCCCTGGGCTATAGTGGTCCCGGGATAAGACCCTTAGGTGCAGAGCTTCTTTATTAGTATTTTCTAGTCGGAGAACTGATCTCGATGAGGAAAGTGGGCCGCTTTTTATAGCCCTTTTTCAGATTTGAAATTTTGAATTCAATAAATGTGTCATGGAATGTCAGTATTTCGAAATGGAACAATATCTTCTTGAATCAATGAGGTTTGTAAGGTAATTTTGGAAGAAAATGTTTAAAATCTAGGTGAAAATGAAATTAAAAAACTAATCGTCAACATTGACAGATACAAAAATAAATATAGAAAAAGTGAAAAATAACATAGTAATTTTGTGTAAAAATTGTAAATAATGCAAGGAAAAGTGTAGTAAAATTATGCCCCACAACCTGGTGATAAGTCCCAAATGATGTGATGTGTAAAACTCGAGAAAACATATAAAACATGATGATGACATTAGGATATGAACATGAAAAACCAAATAAGATGAAAAGAAACAAGGTTAGGGGATATAGTACGCTATAGTTGCTCTCTTGTTTGTTTTCTTTAAGACATATTTCAGATAATTTAATTAAAATTTCAAAACTTAATTTATCATTTATAGATAGCTAGAGTTCATAGTTAGTATTGTTATATATCTATGTATTGATTTAACTCTGTTTATTGCTTGATAATTTAATTATTATTTTATATTATAATTCTCTCATAAATGATTATAATAAAACTTATACCTCGGTTGTTGGCCATGGCCGCAGAAAACAAAGCAAAGCAAAGCGGAGGCGACACTATTTCTCTGTAGTGTCAATAGTTTAGAAGTCACTGCCTAATTAGAAGAAAGAAAAAGACGGTAACGTAGAAACGCAATATAAGGGGGCGCATTCCCAAGGCTCGTTCTGTTTGCGCTGTGGCTCTCGGACTGAAAACATCGTGTACATTCTTGTTCATCTGAATTCTTTGTTGACTATTACCAAAATTAAATGTAAATCTAACCTAATTGGTTGTTAATTATTTTATAAACTACAAATCGCTTCTGATTCCTAAAAATATATATTACACGTATATAGCATTTATGCGTACTAGCCGTGCTTATTCCATCCCTGGGGAAACCTTTTATCGCCTATATTGGATATTATGTTATAAAAAACAAAAACTTTATTAATAACAACTAAGTGGTGCCGGAAAAACAATGAAACATTTTTTTTATAAGATTAAAATCGAGAATTAATGCTCAATAAACTACATCCTCTTTTAGATTGGTTTACTGTTGATATCTAGCAAAATTAATTCCAAAAATCCAAATTAAATAAGTTACCTAATCCTTTAAAACATCCGCTTTCATCATTCCCAACAATATTTAGTAATTTCCAAATCAAACAATGACTTGATCGTATCTTCTTAAACGACAGAGTCCGCTTTTCATATCGCACAGACTTCGTATTAAAATTGGTCTAAAACAAGAGCCCGCAAGGGTGAAGTGCTCTTTTATTAATTAAACTGGACCCTCTCGTGTCGTTTGTGCGCGAAAAACATTCACTTCTAAAGGACTAAAAGCCCCAAGGGATGAGATTTCAATTCGAGTAAATTTTACTAGTGATGACCCAATTCTTCTGAGGGTTCCTACGATCAATTACCTACACCGTTTCTCTATTTACTATTTTGTTACGCTATATCGATATATTAAAACATCTATATCCTAAGACTATGTCCATTATACGTTTATTATTTTACTTCCTATTGCAGTCTTGTATAACGAGTATAACGAGATATTGATTATAGATACATGGTACATACTCGTCTCCTCAAGCCGGCATAGCGGAGGCGACTGCTGCCCGTAGAGATTTCTCTGTAGTAGCAGTTGTTTCCGTTCATGGACCGCACTCTAGCTTTACATCAGGCGAAGTGTTGCATATGTCAAGGTACAATAAGAAAAAGTGACCACACATGATAATAAGTTAGAATGCAGTCTAAGAACGGAAACAACTGCTACATTAAAGATATGTCTTCAGGCCGCAATCGACTCCGCTACGCCACCGGCTTGAGAAGAAGGATGTGCATCTTGCAGGTTGACAGTGCACACTATTTCGCTATACTTGGCTACTTCTAAACTGACCCTGAAACACGACAATGTCACTTCAAGGTGTCACATTCGAAAGAGGTGATACTTCCCCAGGACGGCAGACTAGGCTAATAACCATCATCAGTCTGCCTATAACTCTTATAATTAATGTCTATATTAAACTGTAGACTAGGTACATATTATTATAATAATAACATTGGAACCGGTCAGAATTTTAACGAGATTTAAACACGGGTCTCATCGATTGTGATCTCACATTCTACCGCTAGACCACGACCGCTCTCGAAATAATCAACAATTAAATTACAAATTAAAACAACTTTATACAAACCACACATATTTTATGTGATTTTATATCTATATGGATGTAGTAAGTATAATATAGTTTAGCCAAACAGGAGCTATCTTGAATGGAATCGCAATCGTATGATACGAGCTCTATGGATATTTCATTTGAAGACACTGATTTACAGAGTTAGCTTTCCTCTCCGAACATACGTAAGTCCCAACCACTCGTACAAAATGTCACATTTGTTTAGATATTTTCAATAAATGTAGATCCAGCAAAAAAGGGATATGGTTAAGATTTGTACAGTCTCACATGAAGAATCTCAAGTGCAGGCCAACATTTCTACAGATCTCAGTAAATCTCCACGGATGCCTTTTCAAATCGAATTTATTTGGTTCGTCCGCATTGAAAGAGCAATTTACGTTTACAATTTGCACTCTATTGATATTAAACATAGAAACTAAATTGTATTAGGTTATCATCGACGCCTCAAAGCTTTCGAACAAACGTTTCCAAATTGAACGTTCGTTTAAACATCCTATTTTATTTAAATCTTATTGATTCAGGCCTCGATTCGTTGGAGCATAACAAAAACAACTAAGGATGGCAAAGTTTGTATTATTAACACACTTTATCGGGTATGAAATCTGCTAAGAAAAACATATTACTAAACATGTCTACGAAAACACAGAAAGGAGATACAGTCCGTCGTATATTGCATCAGAAATACAAAACTAAGTCTAAAAATACGAGTATTGACCTACATTACTTCAGAATGTACCTGTCTAAACTGACAAAAGAAACAGGTAATTTTAGACACGAAAAGTTCAAAGATTTAGACATAAAAATACTTGACATTAATTGTTATACAAGGTAAATACAGTGCGATACAGTCTTTGGATTAAAATCAACAGTTTTCAAGAATGCTTATTGAGTTAAATCGTTTGATGAATGGCGACGCACAGAGGCCGCGTGGTGCCACGCAACACTGATTCTATTTCTAATCGAAATTAAGAATCTATCGTTGGTCACGCGATCTTCCTTCACCCGACTGAAAATGCGCTAAGGCATGCCAATGTTTCTTCCTCGAACTTTACAAGTAAAGTTCACTGAAGCTCCGATCGATAACAATGTTCTTTCTAAACTCAATTACACAACACACGCTCTACTTCCATACAACATGTACTCGTATATGATAATGCATACATGGTTCTACATGGGTCTTGATTTTTTTAAATAGCAGCTCGATTTATGAGCGGTCGTGGTCGGAAGACCCGCTAGGTAAAGGACGGACCTCAAGATCGATGAGACCCGTATTTAAACCTCGCTAAATTCTGACCAGCACCAATGCAACTATGTTATAATATAAATACTTTGGTAGCTCTATGCATGTGATACTCGTACAAGCACAGATCTTAATACAGTCAATAAAAAAATCTCGTATTTGTATATTTCATTTTAAGCTACAGAAACAATTGCTACTACAGAGAAATTACTGCAGGCAGTTGTCTCCGTTCATGGCTTCAGCTATAGACGCTAGAGACATGCCGGCTTACTATAAAAAAGCATTGGCATAAATATATTGCAAATTCATAATTTAAATTTACATATTTTTGAATATTATCATTATTCAGTCAGTTTTATTCATATCGCCGATTAATTTATTCAACATTTTTGGTATTATTTACATCTTTTATTCAGTTTAACCTCGAGGGTAAATACGAGTAGTGTTAACTTTCATTATTTATTAATAACTAACTGTTACTTTGTATGCTAACAATCACTATTATGTATTTAGCGTACTCGTTACAAATCTCATTATCACACAGATATTATTTTAAAAAAACTAATTTATCCAATAAACAGGAAATCTATTTAAAAATACACATAAATAGAAATGAAAATATTTCTATATTTACTCAATAAAATGAACGAGCGTAGTACGAAAGCATAAAAGATGAATTTACAAGTTTTCGTTTTTAGTTGAAGTTTTCAAAAGTTATGCTTAAAAGTTAAACGTTTATTAAAGAATATGTGAGCGCAGGCAATACGGGTGAATAAAATGTTACCTAAGTTGTAAAGGTTCTTTCAGTACATAACATATACGTTTAAACTTTAAAAATAAAATTGTCAGTATGCAAGTTCTTGTTCAATGTATTTATTTAAAGTAGACAATAATAGTTTATTAGATCGATTCTACCAATGGAAACTGCTAAGTGACTGTCAGTTATATACTAATATTTATATATTAATATTTATAGTTATATGTTAATATTTATTTGAATTTTTAGTTGTTTATTTCCCAAAAATAAATAAATAAATAATGTTTATGCAGTCGTTATGAATTTTTATATCATATAATTTTGCAATTATCCTGTGATTAGCTAATGAAAAAATTTATATTGTAGGTTTTTATATTTTACGCGACATTTCCATGCAGCAAACATCGTGGCCACGATTAGACGTTGGCTGAGGTTTAGAGATGTTAATTATTTATTATAATAATAAATAGATTAACAAATATAAACTGTCTTCCTAAGGGCTTACTAAGCCGTATAAAGTCTTTTATTAAAACATTTTCACCCAAAACCTAGAAAAAAATGAATGTAGTTTATCTTTCAATACAGCTAGATTTATAGACTTGTGATTGTAAGTAAATAAGAAATATTGAAAACAAAATCTACTATCTTATTTGTGTGGTTAAAAACCGTAGAACTGGTTCTCGTGGTACAAAAAAAGCAAAATCAATAATAACAATGCCAAAGTAACCATTTAAACAACACTTTCAACAATAAATCATTTAATAGAAAAATAAAAGTAGTACCTATTCAATAGTATTTGTTAATGAAAAAGCGATACTGCGAAAATGATAATAAGAAAAGCTGATCAAGTACGAGTTTCATTCGGCAGAGAAGGTTCCGTACTTTATTATGTATTTAATTTGTTACGAGCACTAATCAGACATAACAAAAAAATATTAATTAATATGTATAGTACAAAGTACCGTCTCTTTTTTATTAATTTTTACCATTTTAAATGCTTTTGTTTTATTATGAAAAAAAAAAAATTTAGTTTACATTATGATTAAATAACATAATATAGATTATACTATTATGCTAAATACACAGTAAGCGATCATAGTAAAAATAGCATCAGGAAAGCAACTATTATTAACTAAGAAAATTAGGTTTAAAATATTATCTCTATAGAAGTCCTATGATGGCATTTTTTCCTTACATGTAATTGCATATCAAACGGAACCATAAAAATAATAGAATAATAATAATACTACGAACCGCTTCCGTTATTCTTAGAAATAAAACCTTAGGCAAAGAGATTATTTATTAATATTGAAAAGTACTCGACACGATTTTTTTTTATTTTGACGCGACATGTGACGTCGATGTTAAGATGATACTCGTAACACGTTACCATAATGTTATGTAGTTGTATGGAGTAGTATGCAAAATAAATGATGAACAAACATAAAAAAGAAATACTTGTACCTCATCAGAGTAATGTTTACAACCTTAACACATAGTTTGCGGAAAAGCGGCTTCTCTTTTTACAGCCTGCATTCAACCCTAACTTGTACGTAATAACATGGAATATCATGGTCCCATGAACCCTGGGAATTATTGTCCAGAGATGCAAATAGAAAAAACTATCTGGCTAATGTAGTACCAAAGAGCGGCCGTGGTCTAGTAGTAAGACGCATGAACTCACGATCGATGAGACCCGTGTTCGAACCTCGCTAATTTTGACCGGTACCAATGTAACTTTGTTATACGTACATTGGTCCCACAGTGCCTATAGGCACTATTAAAGAATGGTAGGCAGACTGATGATGGTTATTTGTCCAGTCTGCCGTCCTGGTCGTACTACCACTTTTGAATGTAACACCCGTGAAGTGACCTTGTCGCGTTTTAGGATTGGTTTGAAAGTAGCCAGGTATAAGAGAGGAGTGTGCACTGACAATCTAGACGGTAACGTGCTAGTGGAGGCGACTGCTGCCCATAGAGATTTCTTTGTAGTAGCAGTTGTTTCCATCCATGGACCGCACTATAGCTTTACATTAGGCAGAGTGTTGTCACATTATATCAGGCCGAGCCACAATAGAAACAAAAGTAGTTAAATTTACATAAATACCGGTTGAGATGATTGACAATGTAATAAAAATATCTATTATCGCGGAACCCATTTTTGTTTGCACTGTCCGTCGTCTAATCAAGCCGGCATAGCGGAGGCGACTGTTCGTGAACGCACTAGCTTTATATCAGGCGGAGTATTGTCATATGCAGAGCTACAATAAATATATATACAAATTAATTTATCTTTTATCTTTATACGATACATGTTATGTGCTTAGCTTTTATTCCGGTTTACTTAGCGCCATTATTTTAGGAGAAAGCTTTTAAGTTACGTAACATTATTTAATCCCGCCTGTGAACAAAGTTATTTAATTAAGCTTTTTAATGTATAACTCTATTCTAAATTCTTTTTTCTTTTCTTTTTTTTTTTTGTAGAATCTAGAAATTTTTTTGTAGAAAAATTTCATTTATCTTCCGTTAAGTTTTGTTAAAACACGTTATCGAGCTCAATCTAATAAAATATCATTTAAAATTATATTTCACACGTAGACCCTGCGTGACACAGGATAAAAATAATCATAAACCAATGCTTAGTAGCAAATAAGTCAACTTTTTTATTGTAGCTGTGTGTGTGACAACACTCCGCCTGATGTAAAGCTAGAGTGCGGTCCTTGAATGGAAACAACTGCTACTACAGAGAAATCTCTACGGGCAGCAGTCGTCTCCACTATGCCGGCTTGAGGAGACGAGCCTGTACCATCTAGATTGACGGTTCACACTCCTCTCGTTATACCTGGCTACTTTCAAACTATTCCCGAAATGCAACAAGGTCACTTCACGGGTGTTACATTCGAAAGTGGTGGTACTACCCCAAGACGGCAGACTGGACAAATAACCATCATCAGTCTGCCTACCATTCTTTAATAGTGCCTATAGACACTGAGCGGTATTAAGGAGAATTAAGTAGTCGCCCTGGAACTCGTAAAGTTGTAGAGGACATTTATTTCTTTAAATAAGAGTGTTGGGAGATTTGTCTTCTGACGCCGACATAGCGGAGGCGACTTCAACCTAAGGATATTTTCTATCCGGTAACAATTGTTTCAGCTCATAGAACGCGGTGGAGTGTGGCCATCTAAAAATAACCACACACTTTTAAAAAAAGCTTCAGTAATATTGTTTATATGACTTCCATTTCAAAGTTTAGATACGTATCAACCGACAACCGTACATGATGGGAAGATCAAGGATACACGTATTGAAGTTTTAACTTTTGTATGTGTATTTCGGGGGCTGAGTATCGCTGCCACTCGTGAGCAATCTGTTTACGTAACTGCCCCCGTTATGTTCCAGAGAGGGTTCCGAAGTAGACGTTAAACATATTGCCTCATAAATCTTGCGAATCCCAGCGAACGGGTACAAGTACGGGTGTCGATTTGACTACGTTTAGTTTACGATTCGCTTTATGATATCCTGCGTACAATGCGTGGGGTATTGTGATTGTAGATTATAGTAGTATATTGTATACTAAAACAAATTAACATTTCTGTCGGGATACAACTTTATATTGATAATTTTATATTGATCTATCATAACGTACAGGTGTCTCAAGATGATACGTATTTTATAAATATGTGTTATAGTAAGGGTATTTGCTAGAATACATACAGCGGCTGTGACCGCTGTACAGGCAGTCGAACACAAGCTGTAACACTATACACCCGCGTTTATTATCGATCCTACCAAAACCTAACAGTGGCGACGAGGATGGGATTCTGTAAATATATTTGTAAAATAATAAAAACTTATATATTTTTGGGCATGTGACAACACTCCACTTGATGCAAAGCTAGAGTACGGTCCATTAATGGAGACAACTGCTACTACAGAGAAATCTCTATGAGCAGCAGTCGCCTGCACTATTCCGGCTTGAGGAGACGAGCATTTACCATCTAGATTGACGGTGCATACTCCTCTTGCATACCTGGCTACTTTTAAACTGCTCCCGAAGTCACTTCACGGGTGTTACATTCGAAAGTGGTGGTACTACCCCAGGACGGACGACTGAGCTATTAACCAACATCAGTCTGCCTACCACTCTTTAATAGTGTCTATAGGTACTGAGCGACTAAAGTACATATTATAAGTATTAGCAAGGTTCGAACACGCGTCTCATAGAACGTGAGTTCACGCGTATTATCACTAGACCACGGGCCCTCTCAAGCCGCTTCCAATAAACAAAAAAATATTTAGTTTCGCCTAATTTTGAATACTAATAATCGAGTTAAATTCCTTTACTAAAGTATATTTAGTGAGTGATAAAAGCGGAACTTAGTGTCAGTAGAAGCCACTCAGTCACGCCTCGTTTAATTATAAATTGAGGGTAGAATTAAATGGAGGGTATAATTTAATAAACATAGACTAGTTCTTAGTCGCGTCTTTGTATGTAATTATCAAAAGATTTTAATAAGTGCTTTTAAATTATAATTATTTGAATCAATTGTTTATAATTCATTACCAACTAACGTTCTGCTGTTCGTGGTTTAGTGGTAGAAGATCAGAAGACCCTTGTTCAAATTTCGCTCGATTGTGAAGTAAGTGCCAATGATTATACACTTTGGTTGCTCAATGCCTTGGATACTAGCTTCAAATTTCATAGATTTCAATAGATTCAAATTTAAAAAAAAGAAACAACCGATCGAATCCACATCTTCCGCACTGCGCGCAGATGTTGTGAACACTAAACTATGCAGTCATTTTAATAATAATAAACTAAATAAAATTTTAATTTTATTAAAAAATAATCGATAATATGAAACTAACTGAATTTTGAATAAAATAACTATATACTTATATGGTTTATAGCAAATATTAAAATCGTCAACTGACTGGCAAATGATATAAATATTGTTGATATAATAATATGTAGTTGTGCCTAAACAAGAATTAGTAAAAATTGACGAACATTTCTAATTTCCCAAAGAATTTATTAAATTGTTACAAAACATTGTTATTTAAAATGGTGGCAGCTGATAGGATATTAATTGCTTAACTTACTTGAACAAAAACAAATATAGACTTGACATTTTGCTAAATATTCTTTTAATTATAGACTAACTTTAAGGAAATATTTTATATATTTTTTTTCCTGAAATTATATATTTAAAGTAAAATAATTTATGTATCTACGAGTATATGAGTTGCGTCAATATGATACATTTATTGTAGTAAAAAATGTATTAATTACTCGGTATTAACACTATTATCTGATTTATGACGTCATAGAAAAATTTCGTGCACGAGGGTAAAATATTTCTTTACCACAGGACATGTTTACAGGCAACAGTCAGTTTCACTATGCCACCTTAAGGAATCTTTCAAGCTAATTCAGAAACGCGACGTTTAAACCTTGACAGAGTGGGCTGATAACCACCATACCGTCTACCTACTACTCTTTGAAATGTATTTTAAAAAATCTCAAAAATATTTGGACCACGAATGACGCGAACAAAAGCTATACTATGCGCTTCAAAAATTATTAGACATTTATAGAAATATCAACGCTATAAATTGCACGCCTATCCGCAAAAATTCAACCAATCTTCGAGTTATACATCGCCCTTATTACACGTGAGATAAAGTTAAATTTTGTTCAATATTTCCTTTTAGTGCTTAAAAAGCTTAATCTAAAATTTATTTATTTTTATCCCCTAAGCCCTTCTCGTTTATTTTATATAAACTACGATTATCCACATTATTTGACATATAATTCCTTTTTATAAATATATATAGAGAGTTGACAATATCTGACTTTACAGTGCTATAAAATTCCAATGTTAAAAAGGTTCACAAATAAGGCTTAAATCTACTTTTTGACCTTTAACTTATATCCGGATTAACTTTTATATATCCCGGATATTCAGTTCCAGTTTTGAAGAAATCGTTGTCGTGATACTAAATTTCATTTTTCACTACATAGTATAAAACAAAATTGCTCACCTAATAAAGGTTATTTATTCGGTTTTCAGCATTAGATAGAACGAATCACGAGGAAGGTTGAGTTGTAGGTTATGTGAACTAATGTGTAAATATCAATTGAGATGGGAAGAATTCAGTTTTTTTATTAGTTATTTATTTATTTTATTTTGGCAACAAACAGTCATTACGTAATGAAAGAATTACATGCTAAGTAGACCAATAGTGCCGAGAAAGTAAAAACAGAAAGAAAGAACTTAAAAGTATAGACAAAAACCTATTAATTGAATTATTAAAGCGACAAAGTTTTGTGCCAGAATAAAAGTGCGTTTATTTTGATGAATACGTCATCGCGTCTGATGAAATGAATCAAAATAAACGCGATACTAAGCCGTATAAAATCCTACCTATAATGTTTCCTGGCGATTCCTTCGTACGTTGCCCACATTTGCAATAACAGACTTTATCCGACTTAAAGGTAGCTAATTAAATATTTATCTTACCCAAACACCTTAACTGGTGTGTTAATCGCAAACCTGTGTTTTGACAGGACTTGTGCAGAGTAACTTTAGTGTACTGGTAAAGTGACTTTAACGTTAGCTATATAGTTTGAGGTAACAAATTGTTCAAGTGTTTTCAGACGTCTATTCTAAGTTCTTGTTTATCGCTTTTAGCTTAGATCCTATTTATAAACACTGTATAATATAATTAAATTATGATGAAGTTTATTTATTTTGTATTGAATTTTCATCATACTGTAATAATAAAACAAGTTTACCACTACTTAGCTCACGCTCGTTCCCGCTGGGGTAGGCAGAAACTATGGAGCGTCAGTGACTCCTTTCTCTACATACCACTTTCGCTTCGACCGCATCCATTACTCCTCTCGTGCATGCATGTCGCGTCGGTTGAGTTCTCACTAAGCCTCTCTGACCAGTTGACCGATCTGGCTGAAAAAAGTCTTCCTAGGGCGCCCCCTTCCGACACTGTTATCCACTTCCTATCCAAATGACCGAACCACCTTAGCATACTCCTTGGTCACAATAATGTCCTTAAGCTCGCGACGATTCCAATTATCTAATCCAAAAGCGTTAACATCGAAATAATAAACAAAAATAATAAAGAAAAAAAAAATACTAAATATACAAAAACAAATTGTGTGTGTAATTTAATAATTTGATAATAACTATACCTGTATTTCTAGTAAGTCAGTAATACTGTATCGAATAATATTATAAAACTTCGTAATAAACAATGTTTGTAATAAAATATACGCTATTAACATTGAAGGAATTTGGACAGAAAACAAAACAAAAGATTTGTGATTTGGCCAACAACTAAGCCAATTTAGGTTCGTACACACAAATATAGGGCTGCCATTAATAAATCTTAATAATAACTTTATCTTTTTGAAGTTAGGTTAGTTATTTTCTCGGTCGGCCCAACCAAGACGGAAACCCGAAATCTGCCGCGTCTTATGCGCTAACGACAACTCCTACCACAGAGTAATATCTCTAGGCAGCAATCGCCTCCGCTACGTCAGCATGAGGTGACGAATGTGCTCTATTCATTGACAGGGCACACTCTTCTCCTTATGCCCCGAAATGCCTGAAACGAGACGAGTGTTATAATTGAAAGAGCCGCCACTACTTCTCCGGTGTCGCAGATGGGCTAATAAATAAAGATTATCATTTTATTTTAAAAATAATATTAAATTAATAATTATTGAAAAAAAAGAATGAATGGCTACCTTATACGGAGGTTAGTAAAATGCCAGGCGTTTAGATATCTAATCCGAGTAAAGAAAGTTATACATAAAACTTAGTTTACTGTTTAACCCAGTTGTGGGGACATATCCCTACTGACTCCTATATAGTAGCTTATAAAACCCGCATTCCTATATTAAGTTTACGTTCCGAACATTGTAATTTGCAGTTAAAGTAAAATTATGGGATGTAGGCCCCGGCCTGAAAACGATTCTGCGGTTTAAGATCTAAATAATTGTAAATAAAATTGCTTTTGAATGTCATAAATTGGAATTCTCTCATCGATTTGACCTTTTTTCACGTCTATTCTTCAGTCGATAGTCGACCTATGTAAAAAATACTTCAATATAACAGATATTGGATTGAGCATACATTTTATCGATTAGTAAACTTGGCATATGGCACCGCTCCGTATGATGTTAAACTAGAGTGCGAACAAACTGTCCAGAAAAAAACTGCAGACAGCAGTCGTCTTGGTTATGCCAGCTAACGAGATAATAAATGTGCATCATCCATCAGGACACAGTCCTCTCGTTATACTCTGCTACTTCCAAGCTGACCCCAAAACGGGTGATACACTTAAAAGTTCCTACCTCGAGACTACGCCCCATAACTATCATGATTTGCCTACCACTCTACGTTAATGATGGTCATTTCAAAAGGATGGATGAAAGGATTTATTGTGCGAAAGTGGATTGCAGTGTCGGAAGGGGGCGCCTTAGGAAGACCTTTCTTAGTGAGATTGGTCAACTGCTCAGAAAGGATCAGATGAGGAACACCCTCAACCGACGTGCATGCATGAGGGGAGTAATGGATGTGGTCGAAGCGAAAGTGGTATGTAGAGAGAGGAGTCGTTGGCGCTCCATAGTTTCTGCCTACCCCAGTGGGAACAAGGCGCAGTTAAGTAGTAGTAGTCTACGTTAAACCTAGTTTATTAATACAAATAATATAACCCTGTAATTAATATAACACCAATCATGAAGCTATCTTTGCCTTAGTTTCGAGCAGCCGGCAACTTTAGCGATAAGACGCGTGAACTCAGGATCGATGAGACCCGTGTATGTTACATGTACTTTGATCGCTATTAAAGAGTGGTAGGGAGACTGGTGTTGGTTATTAGCCCAGTCAACTGACCTGGGATAGTACCACCACTTCCAAATGAAGTAACCTTGTTGCGTTTGGAAGTAGCCAGATATAATGAGAGGAGTGTGCACTGTCTATCTGGATGGTGCACATTTGTCTCCTCGAGTCTTAAGCCTGCTGCCTGATGTTTGTCTGTGGTAGCGGTTGTTTCTGTTCATGGACCGCACTCTAGCTTAACATCAAGTTGAGTTTTGTCATATACCGAGCTACAATAAAAAATACACGCGTTATTTATTTGTAGGTCATATTTATATGAACGTGTTTAATTAACGTTTATAGGTTACGCTCCAGTGGGTAGTGCGCCTAATATTTTAAAACCGTTATAAAAAAAACTAAACTCGTTTTAAAAAGTAAATAAACGAAAATTTCAAACAAAGCCATGTCTCAAAAAGGTATGAATCAATATCACACAAACTAACGAATTCTAAAGACGGGAAGTGCAGAGTAAACCTTAGTAACTTATCAGTGAACAACTGAGCTAGCAAGTTTGATGTCAATGACCTCCCTTCCGGTTCCTTATCTACACTTTTGAGGCACGCAAACTCATGGGAAATTAAACCAGCTGTTTCTACTATCATATTAACACGTTATAGGTGATGAGTTTTGTAGTTGTTCAACAAACTAATTAGTTGCAATTATAATTTTTTTTTAAATTGTAGCTCAGCATACGACAACACCCCGCCTGATGTAATGCTAGAGCGGAACAACTGCTACTACAGAGAAATATTTACAGGCAGCCTCCGCTATGCCGGCTTGAGGAGACGAACACTACACTCCTCTCGTTATACCTGGCTACTTTCAAACTGTTCCCGAAACGCAACAAGGTCACGTCACGGGTGTTACATTCGAAAGTGGTGGTACTACCCCAGGATGGCAGAAGGGGCTATTAAACATCATCAGTCTACCTACTACTCTTTAAATTAACTTTTTGTGAAATTAAATATCTAATGCCCGTTTTCGCCAACTTTCTTTGATTAAAGATATCCCCTAAATTAAATACTTATGAAGACGAAAATTGCGGTTAGATGTCAATGGTTTAGCGGTTACTTAGAGTTTGTTGGTGCAAACGGTTAATAAATAAATTAAGGTTTTACGTACATTAACATTTACTATTGCGTATTTTGTAATAAACCGATGTTAATGAAACCAGAAAGTTCTTGGCACACGGATACGAGTGTAAGGCCTGGAAAATAGTTTTGAAATAGTTCTGCAAACTCAATTATGTAATCAAAAGAGTATGCCCTCTAGAAGTAGTACCAGCACTTAAAACACACTCATGAAGTTACCTAGTTGCGTAATCAGCTTGAAAGTATAACGAGAGGAGATTGATGAAGCCGGCATAGTGGAGGTAACTGCTGCCTGCAAACATTTCTTTTTGTTAGCTCTAGCTTATCATCAGGCGAAATGTAGTCCATATCGTGCTCGTATATCCAAAATAAGGATTGGCCACACAAAACAGGACTAAATAAATAAATAAAAAATTATAACTGTGTATAAATATATGTAAACTGTATGTTTCGGGAATAATTTGAAAGTAGCCAGATATAAAAGAGGAGTGTGCACTGCTAATCTAGATGGTACATGCTCGTCTCCTCAAGCCGGCATAGTGGAGGCGACTGCTGCCCGTAGAGACTTCTCTGTAGTAGCAGTTGTTTCCATTCATGGACCGCACTCTAGCTTTACATCAGGCGGAGTGTTGTCACATGCCGAGCTACAATTAAAAAAAACTGATAGTGGCACACATGTAAATTACAACAATCTAATAACATACAGTAAATAGGATACTGAGTGTAGCCTCATTATGTCAATTTAATCATTAAATCGTGTATCCAATTATTCAAGAAATTCAGTTACGTTGAATTTCATTGAGCGCACTGTAATTTATTATTGTGCCACTCAAATTGTAACGAGGCAGCTGGCATCGCCGCCGGACTGAAACTGTAAACTTTCTATGTACCTAATTGGATTAATCATTAAGATTCAAGATATGTGTACGCGAAGACATAAATAATTAAAATAAAAAATCTTACAATTGCAATTCTAAATAGTCCGGCGTATGACCACACTCCGCCTGATGTAAAGCTAGAGTGCGGTCCATGAACTAAACAACTGCTACCACAGAGAAATATCTACAGGAAGACAGAAGAATAGACGAACGCAGCGATCAGGTTGGCACCGCATTTCTCTTCATATATACCTGACTACGACTAGATATTCCGTTGTCTCTGCCTATCCCTGTGGAAAAGAGGCGTGATAATTCTTGTTTTTGTATTCTCGAAACGCGACTAAGTCACTTGTCTGATGTTTAACTTGAAAGGGGTGGTGCTACCACGCCAGGACAGCATGCAGAGTAGAACCTATCGCTGGTTTCATTGCTATTAAGACCTATTATGTTAAATAAAGACTCCTTCATTATTTCGGTAACCTGATAAGATAGCGAATGCGTCAACGAACATATTCAACTAAAATCTAGATATAAACAGAACAATAACTGTCATCCGCATCGTTAACTAAGGCCTCTCAAAGAAACAAAATACGCTATCCCTCTTACCTCTTTTTAGAGTTACGAATAATTTTACTCGAGTAGAAGAGAACTTACTCGAGTACAAAAACTTGTACTCGAGTTCGATTTTTAACACATAATCTCATGAGATCATCTTTTATTATTTCCTTTATGAACTAAATTAAAGAACTCAATTTTTGCGGTTTCATGTAATAATTTTAATTAACCTAAACGCGGCCTATATTAAAATTTATTATATTCTCATATTCAGGGCTGTAATGATTAAAGATAATATAACATTCGTAAGATAAAACTAAATATGTATAAACATAAATATTGTTCTCTCATAGAACCAAATTCAGCGCCATTGCAGGCCTTTTCTACGTGGGGAAAGACGACGAAGTGATGTCAGTCGCCCCGATACTCCCCAATACCAGATATACACGACTAAACCGCCCACGGTGTTCCTCTCTACGTCATATGGCGAGGTCACGGTAACGCATCGCATTCAGCCGCGACCCCACTGATGTTTGGCCTTTAGGCCCCACCTCGCCGGAAAGAAACATTTCAGCCAAGTAAATGAGTGGCAGTCCAACCCCGGGACTACCGCTCTTGGCTCGGGGCGAAGGAGACGGTCGCTACTCTGCTATCGCCTCCGCCCACGTAGGAGTATGACCAGAGGAGAGACCCTTCTATATTGTGAAACCTGGATCGTCCCAAGCCGACATATTGGAGGACGAGTGTGTGGTAGCAGCCGTTCATGAACCTTAATTAAGATCATGTGGAGTATTGTCATATTATACTATTAGAAAAATGGCAACAATGTCTTTTATATGTCATGTTTACCTTTTTATATTTATTTCATATTCATCAAGATTTATTAATTGATTGCTAAGATTTTCTACAAGTTGTTTTTTTGTTCATATGACTTGAGTTAATATTTGTTTTGTACTCGAGTACAAGTCGAGACAATTTAAACTCGAGTCACATCACTAGCTCTTCCTATTACCGAGCTGGCATCTATGTAAATCCAACTCGTTGTGGGTTCGTAGAGGATCTCGATATTTGATAACGATTTAGCGTTTTAAATTGATGGCGGGCAGGACAATTTTGTTACAAGATTTCGAAGTTGTATTCCTTTTTTAAATTGTTACAATTAACTATTTGAATTTATGCCCACGTATGTATCGACGAGACTCGTACAATTTAATAGAAACAAAATACAAATATCGTATATTTTTATTTATTTTTACCACAGAAAAATCTGTATTCGTAATTGTGATGAAAACTGAATTTAAAAAAAAATAGCGTCAACTCAAATCCGTACTCCACTGTGCCTGACCATTAAACTATACAGAAATCGTTTTCTATTAAATTTTTATCTTAATTAACCATAAAAAAATAGATACGAATTGAATATTTATCAATCATCATATTTTCTTCCTTCTTTTTTTTTTATGCCTTAGTTTAGGCTTGAATCATTTCGTATTGTATAACGGAGTCATAATTGAACACGGGTCTCATCAATCGTGCATTCAAATCTACTAGACCACGGCCGATGCAGTTGTATCCAATTCTAAATTAAATCCAAGATTTAAATATAATATCTATTATAGATAATGCCCATATAATAAGATGTTGTATACATACAGTTGAATTCTCCACATATGTTTAGACAACAGAATAGGAATGTAAGGTTATCCTTTGATCTTCCTTGACATGAGATTAACAAAGCCACCGTATAATTAAAACGCTCGAGTACAATATTAACTTGAGTGTGTGTTTGAATTAGATACAATTTTATTAACTGTTGTTTTGATTCCCATAAATTTTAAATTAATTAAGGATTAACACTGTAGTGTAATTTTTTTCTAGGTTATCATTTATTGTGCGTATATTAACACGGGAAATGATTTATTTTCCATACAAACTTTCAACCCCTATTTTACTTCCTTGAAGGTTGATTTTGCAGAAACGCTGAAACATGAAATTCTTTGTTTCTTGCCAAATGTTTTTAATAGGAATTCTTATATCCCTAACTTGATGATAGATTTCCCATACAAACATTTGCACTCTTTATGTTGTTTTTTTTTTTAGTCGAAATGTAGTCTTCATACTTCAGAGTCATCCTTAGGATGTCACTGTCAAATTTTATTGAAATCTATTTAGCGGTTTATATTAGGCGTCATATCAAACAAACAGTATTACTTACGTATGTATTGAATAGCAACATCATGTTTTATCTATGGCATAGTTAGTCTTTGGTAGTTAAGATGGTTTAGTTTTCCGTGTGTGTGTAATAGTTATGGCGTCGATTGAATTGTTATGGGAGAGTGTTTTGTTTTATTGTGGTGTAAGAAATAAACGAATATGGAAGTAGTTATGAATATTATTTAACCAGCAGACTGTGCTTCTTCTCCCCAACAGGGTTATGGGCCCAGAGCACAGAACAGAGTCCAGTCAAGGCCGCGATAATATTGTGTGAAAAAGTGTGGCGGCGTGTGACGCAGTTAACAAAAGGTTATGAGTATATTGAGAATTATTGTTAAAAATGCAGAGAAAAGAATTGAATATAGTGCAGTTTGCTGGAGAGAATTTTGGTGCATGGGAATTTAGAATTAAATCGATATTGAGAGAGAGTGGGGTATTGGATGCGATAATTAATAGTGATTTAAAAGATGAGAAAATTGAGGCGAAGGCGCAAGCCATTTTAATATCAGGTGTAGCAGATAGTCATATAGAATATATTAAAAAAGACACAGCATATTTGATGTTTCAAAATTTAGTTAAAAATTTCAAGCAGAAAGGAACTAGGAGTAAATTATTTATGAGAAGAAAATTAACAGAGATTCGTTATATTGAAAGTACAGATTTGAAACAGCATTTTGTTAAATTAGAAGAGATATTTTCCACATTGAGTGATGCTGGAAGTGAGTTATCAGAAGAAGAAAAAATAAATTATATATTATTATCGATGCCAAAGTCATATGAGGGCATAGTAACAGCGTTGGAAGCAATGAGTGAGATATCATTACACTTGGTAAAGGATAGGTTACTAGGAGAGGAAGAAAAGAAAAAAGGATCAAATAGTTCTAATAAAATTGAGAGTGCATTTTTATGTTTTTCATGTGGCCGAAGTGGTCATAAGGCTGAAAGATGTCCGAATCGAGCAAATGTGGCAGGAGGTTTTAATCGGTGGCAGACCCCAGTACGTGGACAGTGGCGAAACCCAGGACATGGTCAGTGGCAGAACACAGGACGTGGACAGTGGCAGAATGGTGGACGTGGACCGTGGCAGCATAGAGGTTCATCACATGTACGAGGAAGGAACGGTGGATCGTGGCGAGGTGCAGGAGGAGCCGGGTGTTCTTTGGTTGCCGGGACGAAGGAGGAGATAAGTGATGTGTTTATAAGTGAGCGAAGTGAGGTAGGTCCGAGTAGGAGTGAAGTGTTATGGTGTATAGACTCCGGTTGTTCAGATCATTTAGTGAATGATAAAAGTTATTTTTCTAACTATATAAACTTACAGACTCCTAAAATTATTGCAGCAGCTAAAAATGATGTCGTATTGAAAGCTGTAGGAATGGGTGACATTGAGGTTAAGAGTTGGATATATGGTAGTTTACAGTATTGTAGTATTAAAAATGTTTTATATGTGCCTGAATTAAGAAAGAATTTGTTATCAGTATCTAGAATTATAAATAGTGGGCATAAAGTAGTGTTTTCAAACAACAAAGTATATGTTTACAATGGATATGGTAATTTAATAATGTTAGGTTATAGTGAAGGTTCGTTGTATACATTAACCACCAAAGTTATTAAGAATTATTGTAATTACACTAACAAAAATGATTTGAATGTTATAAATTTATGGCACAGGAGATATGGTCACTTGAATATTAATGATTTGAATTTATTATCGAAACAAAATTTAGTCGAAGGAATGAGCGATTTGAAAAATGTTAAATTATCAAAAATGTTATGTGAATCATGTATGATAGGGAAGAGTACTAGATTACCTTTTAATAAAACTGGATATAGGGCATGTAAACCTCTTGAATTAGTGCACAGTGATGTATGTGGACCTATGAACCCACCTACATTTGACGGATATAGATATTTTGTTACTTTTATTGATGACTATACTCATTTTACCATAATATATTTGTTAAAAAATAAGTCAGAGGTGTTCGATAAATTTAGAGATTATTATAATTACGTTACTAAACATTTTGATAGAAATTTGTTAAAATTAAGAACTGATAATGGTAAAGAATATGTGTCACAGGAATTTAAGAATTTTTGTTCCAATAATGGTATCTTAATGCAATATACAGTAGCATACAATCCAGAGATGAATGGAGTAGCTGAGAGAATGAATAGAACGATAGTTGACAGGGCACGTACTATTTTATTAGAATCAAAATTACCGAAGGAATTATGGGGAGAAGCATTATATTTTGTTACATATGTCATAAACAGAAGCCCTACGAGTGGAAGGAAGTATACACCGTATGAAGGATGGGAAGGACGGAAACCTAATGTGTGTAATTTAAGAGTTTTTGGATGTGTCGCATATAATCATATACCGAAAGTCATGAGAAGTAAATGGGATGCTAAGGGACAGAAGTTAAGAATGATAGGTTATTGTAGAGCAGGTTATAAGTTATGGGATGAAACTGAAAATAAAGTAATAGTTGGAAGAAATGTAATATTTGATGAAGGATGTGAGAAACAGGAGGAGTTAGTAGTGATAGAAATGGGAGATAAAGATAAGATAGAGGAAAGTAACAATGAGGAATCAGAAGGTGATATTGATTGTGTTAATGAGGAAAATGAAGTATTGATTAGACAGGAGAGTAGTGATAGTGAGATGAAAGATAAAGCAAACCGTACAATAAGGAAACCGAGATGGATGAAAGATTATGTGACTGATTTTAATGATTCTGAAGAAGTGTTGTTTGCATTGTATACTGGACAGATGAATGATGATACACCGACGCGTTATGAAGATATTGAGTTAAGAGAGGATAGAGATGGTTGGATGAAAGCTGTAGAAGAAGAAATTAAAGTATTAAATGAGAGTAAGACATGGAGTGTTGTTCCTAAACCTAAAGAGGAGAAATTATTGATTGATACAAAATGGGTGTTTACTAAGAAGTATGTAGGTGATGAAATTATTAAGAAGGCAAGATTAGTAGTTAGGGGTTTTCAACAAGAGAATAATTTTGATGAGATATATTCGCCAGTATTGAGATTACAAACGTTAAGAATATTACTTTCAATTGCAACTTACAGAGATTATCATATACATCAAATGGATGTAAAGGGAGCATTTTTATATGAAAAGATAGATGAAGTAGTATTTTTGAAACCACCAGTAGGCATAACAGTTAAAGAGAATTATGTGTTAAAATTAAATAGGTCTTTGTATGGTCTCAGGAAATCACCTAAATATTGGTATGAATGTTTTAATGAAACAATAAGAAAGTTTGGTTTTAAACGATCAGAGAATGATTTTTGTTTGTATATGAAAGAAGATTTGTATATTTTATTGTATGTCGATGATCTGTTGATAATGGGAAGTGATACACGAGAGATTGATTCAGTTAAAGAGTTTTTGAGTTCACAATTTAGAATGAAAGATATGGGATCTGATAAGTTAACTTACTTAGGTATTTCAATTGAGAAGAAGGATAATAGTTTGATGATGGATCAGAGTAAATATTTGAAAAATGTTTTAAGAAAATATGGTATGAATGATTGTAGAAGTGTAGATATACCAATGGATGTAAATTTTATAATGAATGAGGAGTTTGATGTGGATATGTCATATGAGAGAATGTGTAGGTCGTTATTAGGTTCTTTAATGTATGTAACAGTAGGTACTAGACCAGATTTAGCAACAGCAGTATATTATTTATGTAGATATCAGTCGAAGCCAAATGAAAGTTTATGGAAGAGTATTAAGAAGGTATTGAGATATGTAAAAGGTACAGTTGATTATAAATTAAGATATGTGAAAGATGAGTGTGATATACCATTAATTGGTTATGTAGATTCTGATTGGGCGAGAGAGAATGATAGAAAGTCAACTACAGGATATGTGTTTAAATTGTTTAATAATACCGTTATATGGAAGTCTAGGAAGCAGACAAGTGTGGCTTTGAGTACCACAGAAGCTGAATTAGTAGCTCTTTGTGAAGCAAGTGTTGAAGCATGTTGGGTTAAGAAATTGTTATTGGAATTAGAGATACAAACCAGTAGTATTGTTATTTTTGAAGACAACCAGAGTACTATAAAATCTGTAAAAAATCCTGATCAGAAACGTTTGAAGCATATTGATATTAAATATAGATTTGTCAAGGAGAAAGTAGAGGAAGGTGTAATAAATGTAAAGTATATAAATACTCATGAACAGTTAGCAGATGTTTTTACAAAGCCTTTAGCGAAGAGTTCTTTTAATAGACATGTTTGTAGTTTAGGTATAGTTGATAAAACTGATGATGTTGAGGAGGAGTATTGAATAGCAACATCATGTTTTATCTATGGCATAGTTAGTCTTTGGTAGTTAAGATGGTTTAGTTTTCCGTGTGTGTGTAATAGTTATGGCGTCGATTGAATTGTTATGGGAGAGTGTTTTGTTTTATTGTGGTGTAAGAAATAAACGAATATGGAAGTAGTTATGAATATTATTTAACCAGCAGACTGTGCTTCTTCTCCCCAACAGTATGTTAGTTCTTTCTTCCTTCTTACATTAACAGCTGACAGCGAACACGACTAATACAGACTGAAAATATTTAATATTTATTTTATATGTAAAAATGACAATTTAAGTTCGAAATTGTAGTCCTCAACAATTGTATAGATATACACTGATGCAAGGAGAAATGTTTCAAATGTAAATCGCATAGTAATCTCGTCCGCTTTTCCGGCGGATGAGCAGCAAGTACCGAGGCCGTAGATCGAACGATCAAACTGTTTCCTGATTCTCGATATTTTCAAATGTTCAACAAGATTTTGAACCTATATTTTAGATAGATATAAAATAAAAAAGCCCTATGTTAGCATGCTTGACCGTTCCGTTTAAATTCAGTTCAATGTATTATAAAATTTGTGGGTAATTCATGAAAGTTATCTTGTGAAATATATATGTATATGAAATACTTATATATAAATAAATAACTAGCATATACAATTATTTTAAAAATTTTTGTCTATCTACAAGTTTAAATATCAAACGATGTTTAAAGTTCTATCAATAACCGCCTGGTCGTGTTTATTGTTAAAAAAATATATATTCATTCTTTATTTTGGTTTTTAACAATAATGGTTAGGTAATCCTCTGTTCCAATACAAATTTGTTATTAATTCGATTAAATTCCGTTGCGAAATCCCTCAACAATAGTACAAAAGTTGCGCGCTACAAAAGTTTTCTCCTGGCGCTCCGACAAATGCCTCAACGACGGAAACAACTAAAAGGAAACTTCGCGATAGAATTTAGCCGATTCAATAATACTTTGAAAAAACAAGTTTCCGTTCGATTTAGCGTAGGCCGGGATGACGAGATTTATTATAACTTTGCAATTTGTTACCCCGATCCGAAATTATTTGAGAAGTGCTCTTTTATTTAATTGATTATATCTTATCACTTCAAAAGAATTTTATTCAGTTTCTTATATTTAAAAATAAGTTTTGAAAAAAAAATTTTTTTTATTGTAGCTCGGCATGTGACAACACTCCGCCTGATGTAAAGCTAGAGTGCGGTCCATCAATGGAAACAACTGCTACTACAGAGAACCTGAGCATGTATATAAGGTAACAGTCGCCTCCACTATGCCGGCTGGAGGACACGAGCATGTATCATCTAGATTGACAGTGCACACTCCTCTCGTTATATATCTTTATATATCTTCATGAATTTGGAGATAATGGGTCCCCAACAGATCAGTAAAAATATGGTAAATTCATTCTTAAAGCATTGTGCGTTTTTACGAGTACATATAGTAGATACATTGATACATTAGTGATCAATTGCAATACAAATAGATTCGTTGAAATTGCTTTGTACTAGCAATTTATTTGAGCGTAAATTTGAGCTGATTTAATCCTTATGGCACTCGGATTAAGGACGGCTATCTGAAAGCTATTACTATTCAACAGTGATTAATACAATTGTATGTAAAATAACAGAGTAATAGTGTTATTTACTTTGTAAGTACTTTTTGTAGAAAGTTAAACCTGAAATCATCGTGGGAAAAACACTTAAAGAAATCGGATCAGACAGGTGTGTTTGGAACATCTAATATATCTTCACGGCTTTATTTTCTAGATAGGGGCAGAAAGAAGCTTTTACACGAGTCAGGGAAGATATTGGAATATTTCAAGCTGTTACTGTAAGGAAATAAATTTTAGAAAAAAATGCGTTTTCTTTGATATTTCTTAAGATTTTATACATACATACTAGCTGACCCGGCAAACTTCGTACAGCCTCAGAATCAATAAATAAAAAAGCTGAATGATCATTGCAGAATGTTTCAACTTTAGTAAAAAATGTGCTCAAAACTTAACCAGAACAAAAAGAATTCGTAAACAAACCAAAAAAATTAAATTTTTGATTTCTGAACGTCTTTTAAATTTAATTGATTTCTAAACGACGGGACGAACATCAAATGTTTGACATTAAAAACCAAAGGAATAGTTTCTAAGGGAAAGCAAAATTGTTGTTTTATTTATTAATTATTGCTAAGATTTTCTACAAGTTGTTTTTTTTGTTCATATGACTTGCGTTAATATTTGTTTTGTACTCGAGTACAAGTCGAGACAATTCAAGTCACCTAGGCCATGCCGGCTTGAGATGAATGTGCCCCATCCATTGACATGATACACACCTCTAGTTATAAATAAATTAATAATACCAGCAGAAAATTCTTATCAGTATTCCGATCCTAATCAGCACTTTAATAAACCGGCATTTAAAAAAAAAACACGTCTATTTTTTACTGCAAATTTCATGAAATAAATCTTTTCTAGGGCGTTAAAAATATCTATCAAATGGTTCGTAGTTAAGAACGTAATAAAACCCGTAACTACCTTCTCTAGATATTAATAGAAACTATTAGCGATCGCCTTCAGCTACAGGCTATAAAATAACCTATTACTCGGTTACTTTACTTCTATATATTTTTATATCTCGTTTCAATAAGCCTTAATTACAAATATATATATATTTCTGATAATTACAAAAAACCCAACAGACCTAGTAAAGAAATCTAGTCTGCTTGTAATTAAGCAGACGACGACATCGAACCGCAGTATATCGGAAGTAACTGTTACCTTCAGACTTTCTCTGTAGCAGCCGTTCAGTTTGTCATCAAAAGAAGTGAAATCTACTATAAAAATATTAATAACTTAATATTTAAACAGTATAAAAGTAAGGATAGCAATCCCTTTAATGGTTATTTCATGATTTATTTTTCTTCTTCTTCTTTTGTTAAATGGCCTCGGATGTCATAACAACGACAATTCTGCCAATGTCGAGGAGTAAATTTCTTTCTTAATGTTTTTGCATCAAATTGCCATGGTGTTTTACAATTTGACGCTTTCTTGGAGTATTTGGCGCAATTCACCCGGTCCTGTCACAATATGAACGTTTTCACGGCGTGGGATAACCACAAAAAAAACCACTTCCGTTTTAGAGTGAATTTTAATGTTTCCACAATTACTCAAATGCGCAGCATAAAATTATGCAAAAATAACACCAATTTTACACAATAATAACCACTAAATTAATTAAGGAAAGGGATAAAAACTATGGATGGCCGTGTCGAAAGGAGGCGCCCTAGGATGACCTTTCTCGGTCAGATTGGTCAACTGCTGAGAAACAGTCAGATAAGGCGCACCCTCAACCGACGTACATGCACGAGGGGAGTGATGGATGTGGTCGATCCATAGTATCTGCCTACCCCAGTGGGAACAAGGCGTGAGCTAACGTGAGCCCCTCTCACGAGACATCGCGACACCAGGCCACCGAAACCAGCTAAATTTTTAAAGTAGTCTATGAGAAAAAGAAGTCTGGGAACCTCTAGTATAAATTAATGACACTGGTCCAGTTTATTGTCCTGTATATATACAATATAGGGAGCAGGCAGGGACGAGGGATCGTCTGATTCTTTTGTCGAAAATTATGATAAATTGAATTGTTAAACCTAAAAGAAAATAAATATGACAATAAATGATATTTTTATTAATATAAAAGAAAAGTATTATCTGCCCAAATTTTATTAATACACGAAAAGATAAGGTTGAATATTGGAAGGATATTGAAAGAATTCTCCCAAGTGCAAATCGGATTCTTTCGTAGAAAAAGAAATAAGATAAGAAAATTAAACTTCGCCACGAAGATACACGAGTTAAGAAATTATTCATTTTATATGTAAAAGAAGGTTTATTTATTTTTACTGAAATATTTGATTGAAATTCATGAAAAATTATTCAAAGAAGTTTTGATCTGTTGATAGATTTCTAGGAAAAACCAATCAATTACTTACATCGATCTCTGTTGGACAAAATGAAACTAAAAATAACCAATTATATATTCTCTACATTTCTAAGAACTAGAAAGAAATTATGAGTGTGTTCTATTATAATATTTTTGAATAATTTTTATCATATTAAAATACTGGATTTGGTTTTTATTTTTTATTGTAGCCCGGTATATGACAACACTCCGCCTGATGTAAAGCTTGAGTGCGATGTATGAACGAAAGCAACGTAGCAGTACAAGAAAATATCTGTAGGTATACGCCTCCGCTATGCCAGCTTGAGGAGACGAATGTGCAACATCCAGGTAATAACGCACCTAATTATGATTTTAAAAAAAATAATATGGTAGCCGGGTATATCGAGGCAAATGTGAACTACTATAAAAGTGAAAAGTTCTACCAAAATCGGAGACTGCAAAACACACAGAAATCGATTAGAAAGGTATCTCCCCTAACAATATGAGGCTGCAATGACAAAGGGTAGCAATATGCTCTCTGCGACGAACCCTCATAAGGTGCATTCCCTTATGTACCATCAAATTTTTACCCCATTCTTGCTTAATGTTACCCCCCGATTATCTTTTAATCTTAGCGCTGATTTACGCATAATCGATCCTATTCCCATCTTCATCTTTGTACTACTAGGTTCTTCACATAGTGTAGTGTACTTTAAGACTGGAAAATTAAAAGCTATGCTGCATGGACACCCGCGACTCGCGGTCCTTTGACCGTGAGTGACAGTGTCGTATGGGAGGCACTGTTGGAGTTGCTGGGCTCGCATCGGGCGCGTCCTCGGCTGGTGGATATAGGGTCCCGGGATACCACCCTGATGTACCGCGGCGTGAACCAAAACCAGCAAGGTGGGGTCTCTCCTTGGGTCACACTTTCAGAGAAGACCTGAGTGAAAAACCACTCTTCATCGCGTGGGCGGAGGCGGTAGCGGAGGACCAAGTGTTATCTCTTCTTTGCCAATAAACAATAAATTTAAAAAAGCAATCTTCGTTCCATGGAACTAAAAGTAGTTGTTAATGGGACTAAACTACCCTTCAATAATGCACCAGCCCCCCCTTCACATATAACGTTACAAAAATCAATACAATTTTGGGAAACACTACAAAAGATACTCATACAAAACTTCCCAATATAACTTCATAAATGCTAAGCAATTTATTGACAAAGTTAGTTGTAATTAGAAACCTTCCCGAAAGTTAGGATCGGTAAACATGTTATGCTGAAGTATTATACATGAATTAAATTTAATTTATTTACGCAAATTCTATCGACCTTTCGTATTAAATGGGATTATTGTATGCCATTTTCACTTTTATTATTCTTGTGGAAAAATTTCGCGAGTCAACTTCTATGAGTTAAGGTTTTCAAATAGGAAAAAATAAAAAAAAATACATTATTGTGCCATAATATATTGTTTACTTATTTATCTATTTTATTTGTTCATTGCACTGTAGATCTCTGACAAAAGTTAGCTGGTAGACAATGTCGAAGGCAGTAAGCTCGCCTATGTACCACATATACTCATATGTGTAATAATTTTTTATTTTTTTATTTTATACATTAACAAACATATAAATCTTGTGTTAATTCTATAAATACCTACTACTCCTTGAATATACACCTATAACAAAAAAGGAGATCCTCGTTTGTGGGCTTCCAATGTCTATTGATATTACAGAGGAAAAAAATAACCAATTTATTATAGTAAATAGGCAATGGATTATATAAAAATCTAACCGGATTTATGAATAAATTACATATTGGATTACAATTATTGGTCTGTTTCTCATTATTTCGGTTAGATTGCGGTAAAGATTATGAGGAACAAATCGATATATATCTCATTAATATATGTTACAATTTATGTTTGGTGGACCTTTTTCACATACAAAAAAAATTGTATCCTTTCTAATATATTTTTTAAAAATATATATACAGTAAACGCATGTAACTGCATTCCGCCTGATGTTAAGTTTGAGTGCGGACTCTGAGCAAAAACATCTGCCGCTACATAGCTCGACGAGATGACTACGCATCATCCAGATTGACAGGGTAAACTCCCCTAGTTATACCCAACTACACCCAATCTGATCCCGAAACGCGATAGGTCAAGGCTGTTAAACTTATCGATGTTTCGGAAATGTACACAATCCATGTTTAACAGTAGACATTCCTCTCGTTATTGACTACTTCCAAATAGATCCTGGTGTAGCGGTAGTGGACGTACTTCACGCACGACGAGACCAGTGTTTGAATCTCGTTAAATTCTGACCGCCACTAATGTTATATATTATAGAGCGGCCGTGGTCTAGCGGTAAGACGCGTGAACTCACGATCGACGAGACCCGTGTTGGAAGCTCGCTAATTCTGGCCGGTACCAATGTAACTTTATTATACGTACTTTGGTCGCTCAGTGTCTATAGACACTATTAAAGAGTGGTAGGCAGACTGATGACGGTTATTCGTCCAGTCTGTCGTCCTGGGGTAGTACCACCACTTCAGAATGTAACACCCGTAAAGTGACCTTGTCACGTTTCGGAAATAGTTTGAAAGTAGCCAGGTATAGCGAGGGGAGTGTGCACTGTCAATCTGCGGAGGCGACTGCTACCTGTAGAGATTTCTCTGTAGTTGTTTCCGTTCAGCTTTACATCAGGCGGAGTGTTGTCGTATGCCGAGCTACATTTTTTTTTTTAATTTAATACACTGTAATATTGCACACAAGGAGTCTTTGTGGACTAATTTACGGTAATAATAATCATGTCACTGTGTGCCTTATTGCGAAAACCTGAAAGTCCACATAAACAACTCAACATGAAGTTAAAGTCCTCCCTAAAAAGCGGCAACATGATGGAAAAGCTCTAAGCTTGACGAGGCTTTAAAGGTTATCGATAACGTAGTAGATAATTTCATAGTAGCGGATAAATGTGGAAATACACAAAAAAGCTTCGACGGAGACATGTAACTCGAATGATTGATGTTTGAACCCGCGAAGGCTGTGAAGTCAATCGGAAACAACCCCTTGTCGTTCAACAAAATAGGGAAGTCAATTCTTTAACATTACTTATAGTTGAAATAAAAAGCAAATAATATCAATTGACAAGTGCTTTGATCTTTATTTCTTATGACATAGAATATAATTTTGTGTAATAAATATTTTACGTGTAAAGGAAAATATACATATTTATAAATAGCGAGAGCAGTGTGCACTGTCAATCTAGATGGTACATGCTCTTCAAGCTAGCATAGTGGAGGCGACTGCTGTACCTAGAGATTTATCTGTAGTAGTACTTCTTTCCGTTCATGGACCGCGCTCTAGCTTTACATCAGGTAGAATGTTGTCTTATGCCGAGCTACAATGAAAAAAAACATAATACATATAATAATAAAAATATAAATATTATATGTCTAAAAATCTTGGTTTCGGCATGTGTGCGCAGTGTCATGTGGCATGTGTGTCCTTCTTACATGCCGAGCTACAATAAAAAAAATTCATCTGTTTGTTCACTGCTTGTAAAATGCATAGGTATAGATAGAAGGAAAAAAAGCAACTGTTATGGGGTAGCTAGGGTATAAACCCTAGGTATAACATAAGAGTCCATCCTCCTCAAGCCGGTATAGCGGAGGCGACTGCTGTCTGTAGATTTATCTGTAGTAGCATTTCTTGAGTCGCATTCCAGATTAACATCAGATGGAGTGTACTTTTAGTCGTTAATTAATCATCATTAAAACCTAACTACAATTAAATAAGATTTTTTTATAAAAGTACTACAGAATGTGCGATATTAAAAATAATGTTGAATATCAGCTATACAATCTAGAATTTGCGTTTTACACATTTTATTACCCAACTATTATGTACACGCTATCAATAATATTCAATACTCGAATCGCCTTTCTACGAACTCTCTAGAAATATAAATTATACTTAAATATGTCTGACTTTCTTTTATTATAGTTGACTTCGCCTTATATACTGGTATTGCTAGAGTACTAGCACAGGGAAATAAATGCAGACAGCAGTCTCCTCTGCTGAGATCATGTATACCGTTCAGTTTGATAGGGCAGATTTCTCGTATTATAGTGTACAATTGTCTCTAACTTTTTTTTAAATTTTAGCTCGGCATATGACAACACTCCGCCTGATGTAAAGCTAGAGGGCGGTCCATGAATAGAAACAACTGCTACTACAGAAAAATCTGTACAGGCAGCAGTTGTCTCCACTATACCGGCTTGAAGAGACGATCATGTACCATCTAGATTGACAATGCACACTCCTCTCGTTATACTAGCAGCTAAGTTTTAATGCTGTGAAAATTGTTTTAAGTTTCCTGCTAGATAGCATAGTAGAGGCAACGGCTGCTTGTACTAATAGCCGTTGTTCCTCTCGTGGATACCGGACTAGTATAAAAACAACATAAAAATATACAATTATGAAAAAAAAATACAGATACAAAAGGAAAAAAATCACAGTTCATTTATGGGGCAATATGGATACATAGCAAAAAGTCAGCGGTCGTTGACCCGGCGGCACCCCTCAGATTTATTTCCACAAGGTTCCGGCTGACCGTACCCTAGCAATGATCTTGCGACACATTGTTATTTTGGTTTTAATATAAACGTGAATACACTTACATACCTATTATAGGACACACTTTAAATACCCTTTTTAAGGCCTTTTATAAAGTGTAAATTCAATTTAATGTTGAAATATGTAAAAACGAAAATAATGCCTCGGGAACTAAAAGTATTGCTCTTTTTCATTTCTTTTTTTTTAAATTTGTTTTTCATTCTCAACCCAGCCACTCATCGAGCTACAGACAAATCTTTAAGATTTTCGTGGTACTGCTTTTAAAAATCAGGCAAATGATCTAAAATTATAAAAAGCTTCAAATTACAAATTGACTTATTCACATGATTTATTTTTTATTTTTTATAGTCTTCGAAAGGGATTTTTCGGAGCTTACAGGATGTTTAAGCTATATTGATAGCGCGTATAAAATTCAAAGCACAAAAGGTTAAAACAAAACAATTCTCGTTTTTTTAAAATACAACATAAACCCGAGCTTTAGGGTACGTGTAAAATTTTTGATTCGGCCATTAAAGGTTCACATATTGCTGAAATCTAACATTCAAATATTGGAAAGGCAAAATGTTATTTTTTTATAAATTCTACATTCCCAATTCCCAGAATAGAAACTAATGTTCTTTTATAGTTCTTTCTTTTTCTTTTTGTTTTATATGGCATTATAACAATTTGCCAGTGTCAAAGTAAATATTTTGCATCAAGTTAAATAATATTGTACATCACGAGTCATTCATTCATCACACTAACAGTCAGGTCAAGTCTCAGTCAAGTCAAAAATTGTTCCAGTAAAGTGGTAGAATCCTTACTGAAACTTCCTGCGGAGTTTTGGACGGAAAATGGAAACACAGGCTTTTGAATTGTTTGCCCACACTCACGCACGTTCACGAACACTTAATGGTTAATAATTATCCACCATTGTTACACATTAACGTTTGAAGAAACACAAGTTTATGAAAATAATTCAAGACAGATTACCTGATATCTCAAGATGGCCGCCAAAAACTCTCTTTTTTAGTTTCTGTCTATCCTATCACAATAATATTTGTATTTTAAAATAAAGGAGAATGCCCAAAACTCCGTAGGAAGTTTCAGTAAAGATTCTACCTCTTTATTGGAGCAATTTTTGACTTGACTGATACTTGACCTGTCTGTTTAATGTGACGAATGAATAACTCGTGATGCACAATATTGTTAACTTGATGCAAAAATATTTACTTTGACACTGGCAAATTGTTATAATGCCATATAAAACAATAAAGGAAAAATAGTGTAAAACATAGATAAACAAAATCGTAAACTTTAAAAAGCTAATTTAATTTTTTGAATGGTGCCACTAAAAGTTGGCGTGTGGTAAACAGTTAGCGTGTATAATCGCCCTTGTACTTTTAAATATACCCTCCTTCAATTATTTAGGTCATTTGCTATTACACTAAGTGCGGTTTCAATCGTGTTTATTCTTGACCCGGATTTTATGAAGTTCGCGTCTCTATTGATTTCTATAGTATAGTGCGTGCTATATGACAACATTGTTTATAACATAGTAAAATATTAATTTTGTTTATTAAGAGCTCTATATCTTCCAATCACTACTTCGACCGTGATAGCGCATTAAAATAGATTTTAAAAAAAAATAAGCAGACCCTACTTTTAAACCTGGGGCTAATGGGGGTCGAATCGAAAACAAAATATATAGGATGTGACGTTCACTGTCACCCAGGCGATAACGAAACGTCAAATCCCATTGAGATATATACTAGAGGCGCAATAACGCTCCCAACGTGAGGCGAGTGAAGATCTGCCCACAGCCATAATTAAGCTTTCTGACAGTTGGTATTTGACAGGACGTATATAAACTCATAATGGGCAAATATGTGGTGAAAACGTGCAATTCTCGATTCCAAATGCACAACAAAAAAGCGGGATTACGTTTCACACGTAAATATATCCTTTCAACATCTATATTGTCCTTAAACAACAAAAAAACAAATAAAATTAGGGATATTTTTTACATTTAGTGTTGCTAGTAAAACATCGTTTCCCATAACCCGTATTATAATATAAAAAAATAAATATTTTATTTTTAAGAAAGAAGAATTTCAACTTATATTAAACAATTAAAACATTGAACTTTATTTTATTTAGCTAAAAATGCATGCCTCTAGATATATTATATATAAATATCTAAAGAAAAAAAAAATTTGTGTGGAAAATTTTTAACTATATCGGCAACACTAAGATTGACATTGTCAAATCGTTTGAAACGGCCTACGGCTTTTTCATGTCAAATGTATGGGGTTTGCGCCTCTAGTTATATATCTCAATGTCAAATCCCATATATTTTGATGTCGATTCGATCAAGAAACAACTATCAATTGGCTTTGGACTTTAGCCCGTGTAGTTTCATACATATTTTTTAGATGAATTTTTTAGCCAAAGGGCAAACGTCTCTTCTAAAGTTCCTATTAGCTATAAAATGAAATTAACCTATACGTTGGTGTTTGGCGCGCTTTTGCCCTGAAAGGTTGAGGTGTTTTTTATCCCTTTCCTTAATTAGTTTAGTGGTTATGATTGTGTAAAATTGGTGTTATTTTGCGTAATTTTATGCTGCGCATGTAAGTAATTGTGGAAACATTAGAATTCACTCTATATGAGGCAACAGAAGCGGTTTTTTTTTGTAGTTATCCCACGCCGTGAAAACGCTCATATTGTAACGTGACGTCAAATTGTAAAACCCGTTGCAATTTGATGCAAAAATATCAAGTATTTACGACTCGACATTGGCAGAATTGTCGTTGTTATGACATCTGAGACCATTTAACAAAAGAAGAAGAACCTATACGTTTTTATACTATTATATTTGAAAATAACCTCCTAGACATGAACCGCACATGCCAAAAATCCTCAATATCTTATAACACAAGCAGTTTTTCCTCCTGATGATAGATAGCCTTGTCGAGAGGATAACCTTCCTATTGATTATTGTGTTCTATATTACAAAGCTATCTATAATTACCCAAAATAATTAATGGAAATTTCCATTAAACAAACATTTTATTAATATTAAGCAGCCTTATGAAATAAAGCAACCGTGGTCTAGCAGTAAGACGCGTCAATTCATGATCGATAAGACACGTGTTCAAACCTCGCTAAATTCTAACCGGTACCACTGCAACTATGTTATATTTACTTCAGTCATAATTATTAAAGAGTGGTAGGCAGACTAATGATGGAAAGGCCCAGTCTGCCGTCCTGAGGTAATACGTAACACCCGTGAAGTGACCTTGTCGCGTTTCGAGATCAGTCGTCAGGTATAACGAGAGGATTGTGCACTGTCAATCTGAATTGAACACGTTCGTCTCCTCAAGCCGGCATACCGGAGACGATTGGTGGTTATAGAAATTTCTCTGTAGTAGCAGTTGTTTCCGTTCATGGACCGCACTGTAGCTTTACATCAGGCGGAGCGTTGTCACATGCTGAGCTAAAATAAAATTAAAAATTAAATGAAATATTTTATTAGCATGGACGTAGACCAGGGATGCACAGACCGCGGCCCGCGGGCCGCATGCGGCCCGCCGGTCGAATACTGGTGGCCCGCCGACAGCAAAAATAATACTCTCGTACATTCGAAAAATATTGAATTCTATTCCAGAATAAAACAAAAAAAAATGTTCGAAATTTGAATCTCGCGCGCCCGCTCTTAAGTGCGCTTATCGGTGCGCCGTGCGTGCGTCGGTAATGTCGGAATTCCCGATTGCTCGCGTAGATACACGAAGCTTCCAGAGTCGGTTTCGAGATTTCTCCAGACAGTTTTCGACTCTATACGCGCGGTATAAAAGCCACGCTAATCGCAGCGACCGACACTTCGGTTTTAATTTGAGCGACAAGCCGGTGTCATATATTTTGTTCCACATTCAACGTAGGTTTCCTGTTGCAGTGTCAAGTGCCGTGTATAATTGTGTTGTGAAATCGTAAGTAAAACTCTGTTATTAATAAATGTTTCCCTACCTATTTAATTAATGGGTAGTAATAAAACGAGTGACTGTAAATTACAAATTCATACCGCTTAAGTTATTAAAACAGTATGTCATCATCAGTCGCAAAGTTTTTTTTTTTCGCTCGTTTTATAATTCCCCTTAATCAATTATTTTTTGTAATTTAAAAAAGGATGGGTAATTTAAGTAGGTACTGTAATTGTTTTTAGGTGCTGTGTTAATCCTAGCCAGGATTAGAACGCAACATGGACAAGCCAGGACCTAGTAAAAAACGTAAGGTTAAAGATGAAAATCGGCAGTTTCAAGAAATATGGACTGAGAAATACTTTTTTGTATGGTCGCATAACAAAGTCGTTTGTTTAATTTGCAAGAATTCTGTTGCGATTGCAAAGGAATATAATGTAAAAAGGCACTATGAAACGCAGCATCCTACTTTTAACAAGTTTACAGGTGAATTAAGAAAGCATAAAATGTTGTCTTTAAAACGGGAGCTTATTGGTCAGCAAGCTATGTTTACAAAACCCATTCAAGATTCAGAAACAGCTACAGAAGTTAGTTATGAAATTTCTCGAATGATAGCAAAGCGAAGTCGCCCCTTCAATGACCCCATCATCGTTGATTTTGTAAAAGAATGCATAGAAATTGCCGTTAAGAAAATGTGTCCAGAAGCAGCAAAAAAGTTTGAGAAAATTCAACTGAATCGTATGACTATCCAAAGACGAATTATGTCTTTGTCAGGTAATATTGCGGAACAATTAACTGAAAAAACTAAGATCATTGAATTTTTTTCATTAGCACTCGACGAATCCACTGATATTAGTTCCACAGCTCAACTTCTCATATTCATACGAGGTGTTACTCAAGATTTTGAAGTCTTCGAAGAGTTATTAGGAATGTGTTCATTGAAAGGTCAAACCAAAGGAGTTGATATACTCAATGTACTTTTGGATGAGTGTTCAAAAACTGATTTGGACTTATCAAAATTATCGGGAGTTGCGACTGACGGTGCTCCTTCGATGATTGGTGTCAATTCCGGGCTAGTTACTTTGCTGAAAAAGCATCTGCAAGAAAAAAACATAAACGCTAAAGATTTCATGCAGTTTCACTGCATTATACACCAAGAAGCCCTCTGTTCTAAAAAAATTGAATTTCAAAATGTCATGAAAGTGGTAGTTTTGACTGTAAGTTTCATAAAATCACGAGGACTCAATCACAGGCAATTTAAACAATTCCTTGATGACATCGAAAGCGAATATGGAGATTTACTGTATTACACAGAAGTAAGGTGGCTAAGTCGTGGATTGACACTGGAACGATTTCTAAATTTAATAGAAGAAATTGGAATATTTCTGGCGGAAAAGCAAAGGGATGTCCCGGAACTTAAAAATCCTGATTGGTTGTGTGATTTGGCTTTTTTAGTTGACATTACAAATCAGTTGAATGTCTTGAACACACGGCTTCAAGGCAAAAATCAACTGATATCCCAGCTCTACGCTCATGTATCATCCTTTCAATGCAAGCTGACACTTTTCAGATCGCAATTGAATTCTGGAAATTATAATCATTTTCCGAATTATAAGAAAATGGCTGAAAAATTCAACAAAACTGCGATTAATTTCAGTTATGTAGAAAAGCTAGATATTTTGATTCAAGCTTTTCAAGACAGATTTTCGGAGTTTAAAAAAGTGAAACCTCTGTTGGGTATATTCAGCAATCCTTTCACGATTTCAGTTGAAAACGCGCCAGAGTCAATGCAGTTAGAAATTATCGACATTCAAAATGACCAAGATTTACGCAACAAATTCAACGAAGGAGACTTGCTGATCTTTTACCGCTGCATTGATAAAAATACGTACAAAGAGTTGCGCATAAACGCTCTGAAATGTGCCAGCTTATTTGGTTCTACCTATATGTGTGAACAAACCTTTTCAATATTAAATAATAATAAAACAAAAAATCGGAACCGCCTTGCAAATGAAAGTTTGGAAGCAGTTTTACGTGTTGCTACAAGTAAATTTAAGCCAAATATAAAAAAGATTGTAAGCACTATGCAGTGCCACGCTTAAAATTAATAGATTCTTTTTCAATTTTAATACATTATTATCAATACTTTATTGTCTTTAATTACCTATACTTCTGGCGGCCCGCCATCAGTTCATGATTTGCCCGAGTGGCCCCTAGTCCTAATAAGTCTGTGCATCCCTGACGTAGACTAATCATGCACTTGCCCGTCATCAGACTCTCCATGGCTTCGGAAAGGCGTATGACGAGAAGGCAGCCACAAGAAAGTGTAAATAAGACTCAAGACTGCAGTGCCTACTCGTCTCTCAAGAAAGCATAGTGGAGGCAAGCGGTACCTGCAGACATTTATCTGTGCCATCAATTTAGCTTAACATTATCACATTATGATAAAAAGTAGTAGGTAATTTTTCCTTTAATAAAAGTTCACTTCCGACTGTATTAGTATTTTTTTATTGAAATTCTTACGTTCATGAAAGGCAGTCTAGTCTTTTGACTCTGAAAAGAGCTTACAAAAAAGACCTAAATGAATAAAAAGCTTTGACTTATGATTAATCACCTTAGTCCCAAAGGACCAGATAATATTTCTTTCCTTCTACAAAAATATTAACTCTAAAATAGTTATTCATTTATACTTTTTTACATTATTATATTTTTTCCTAATGAAGTAATGAGAGATCTGTGCAGTGGCAATATGGATGAAGCATATTCGCCTCCTCAGGCCGGCATAGCGGATTCAACTACCGACTGTGGAAATTTATCTGCAGTAGCACACGTCTCTCGTTATACCTGCTACTTACTTACTACGATCTTCCCAGCCACGTCTTTCCTCCTTCCTATAACATGGGATCCTACAAGCGGAGTGTAAAGAGGCATCTCATCAAGCCGGCATAACGGACGCGACTGCTGTCTGCCCCTTCTCTGACAGCAGTCGCCTCCTTTCATGGATCGCACTCTAGCTTAACATCAGGCGGAGTGCGGTCATATGACGTGCAAAAAAAAAAGAATAATACGTGTACTTTTCTATGTAATGTATGTTAGCGATCATCACGTTTTTTATTATAAATTCGTGTCTTTAACTGCAAAGCTTTAAAAACGTGCGTCAGATTAAATTTAAAAGGCTTTTAATTTAATTAAACCATATTCGAGAATAACCTTAGACATCTTTATAAGAACCATTTTGTAAAGCTACGCATACCCGTGGATTAATTTATGACAACCTTCTAGAAGTTCTAATTGTACATATTTTTATTATAATAAAATTTTGCATAGAGAAAATATATGGAAAAACCAAAGAAAAATATTATATTAAACTTAGTATTTTTCTTAAAATTTAAATAAGATAAGTCTTTTGTAACTATTAAAATAACTTTGACAAAGTCAATAAATACATTTTTCGTAACTACAGAAAAAATATTTCAAACAATTCAGCTGAAGATTTTATAATAATATATTATTGTAAGTTTATTTATTTTTTACATTTTATTTGTAAATTAATTTAGTACCTCCGCCTGTAAATTTCAAATATTTAAATAGCATAAAACCTCACACTTCTAGAGATTTCTAAATTGCGATTAAATTAACCAAATAAATAAAAACACTGAACAAACCACATAGTAAAAATAAACTGTATAAAAATGTTATATATCTACTAATCCGGGCAACGTGCGATTCCTCAGCCATTAACTTTACTACCCAATTTGCATCTGTCGTTTATCTTACAGTATCTCCTATGACAATTTAATTGGTTGTCTGGAAGAAATTGTTTCAGTGAATAACCGATTGCACTGCGACGAATATTTACGGGTTTTTTATATTTCTATCTATTAGATTCCTTTACCGTAATTTTTTTTTATTGTAGCTCGGCATGTGACAACAGTCCGCCTGATGTAAAGCTAGAGTGCGGTCCATGAATGGAAACAACTGCTACTACAGAGAAACCTGTGCCGTCCAGTCGCCTCCACTATGCCGGCTTGAGGAGACGAGCATGTACCATCCTAGATTGACAGTGCACACTCCTCTCGTTATACCTGGCTACTTTCGAACTATTCCCGAAACGCGACAAAGTCACTTTACGGGTGTTACATTCGAAAGTGGTGGTACTACCCCAGGACGGCAGACTGGACAAATAACCATCATCAGTCTGCCTACCACTCTTTTTTTGTTTTTGGACATTTGGACAATTGGACAGCTATGGCCGTTGTGCGTGAGGTCAAGAGACTTTTCATGCTCCTACGCTCCTCTGGGGGCATCTCGTACTAAGGAACTTCTCTGATACCAGACTCCAAGAGCACATATGTGACTGTCTCTTCATCCTCCATACAACCTGGAAAAGGCTGTCTAAGTGAATAAGTGTTTGTTGAGCCAACAGTCCCAATGGCTAAACGGTCTCGGTGACTTTTTCTATCTATTACCACATTTTTTCATTGTAGCTCGACATATGACAACACTCCACCTGATGTAAAGCTAGAGTGCGGCCCATGAACGGAAAAAACTGCTACTACAGAGAAATCTCTACAGGCTGCCCTACAACGGCTACCACGGAAAAATATCTACAGAGTGTGAAGAGGTATCTCACAAAGCTGGCATAGCGGAGGCGATAGCAGTCGTCTCCATTCGCACTCTAGCTTAACATCAGGCGGATTGCGGTAATATGACGAGGTAAAAAAAAACAACAGTCGCCTCCGCTATGCCGGCTTGAAGATATAAAAATAATATTTTTCTGTCACAAAATATAAGAGAGGAAGACTTCTTAATAATAGACGTACAAATTTAATATGCGATTGTAATTATATTTTAATAATGAAACGTGTAAATGTAATAAAGGCAGTGTTTGGCAAGCGAGCGTCGTCGTTGTATTCACGGGGCCTACTTTGTGCCGTGTTTCACACGAATATTAACTGTACTGTACTGTATATACTCCACGCTGTTCGTTAGACGGCTCTCACTCTGATGGATTCGTTCAACAAATAATTTGTGTGAAAGGAGAATGCCCATTCGCCTAAGAGAAATGGGCCCACTAATTTTTTCTCGAGCTCGTCGATGATTTTTGGTTCATTTTGTAAAGAAATAATTCTACATTCCTTATTAGTTATTGAGTAATTCGATGATTTCTGAGGTTATTATTATTTTAAATGCTTTAATAATTGAAGATCTCTGTTTTTTATGTAATTAAACATTGTCTATTGATTGGTAAATGGTGTGTTGATATAATTAAAACTAATTACCAAAAAAATAAGATATTATTTTAGAATATTGTTTTGTTACCAAACTATTTGATATCAAGTGGGCCCAAAAATGGGCTTTCTCCTTAGCTTTTTGTTTATTTTTTTACAGTACCTCAGCAATCAGCATATAACAACACTTTTCTAGGCAGTTGACAGTGCACACTCCTACTTTGCCCATAAAGCATCAGTTTTACAATAAAAACGACCAGCACAGTCCCACGTCATTTTTGAGTTTAGTCTGTACATTGCAACCTGAAAGGAGAATGCCCATTTTTGGGCCCACTTGATACCTAATAGTTTGGTAACAAAATAATATCTTATTTTTCATTAATTCATTTTAATTATATCAACACATTATTTACCAATCAATAGACAATGATTAATTACATAAAAACAGATATCATAAATTATTAAAGCATTTAAAATAATAATAACCTCAAATATTGCATCAGAAAACATCTAATTACTCAATAATCTGGGTGAAAAAATTAAAACTAATTGGTAATAAGGAACGTAGATTTATTTTTCTACAAAATTGACTAAAAATCATCGACAAACTCAAGAAAAAAATTGTGGGCCCATTTTTCTTGGGCGAATAGGGAGAATGGTTGGTAGGCAGATCGATGAGGTTATTAACTACTTTAGAATCTAATATCCGTGAAGTGACGTTGTCGCGTTTCGGGAACTGTTTGGCATAGCGGAGGCGAAATTTATCTGTAGTAGCAATTGTGTTGTCGTATGCCGAGGTACAATAAAAAAAATACATTGGGTATTATCAATTCTGGTCAGTGGACTTCAAGCGAAACTATTGAAGAAAGTAATATTCTCGACATCCGATGCCAAACTAAATGCCCCCATTGTTTAAGAGTGTACTGTAATACGATATAAAGTTTATTCATGTATGTGAAGTTGGCCCCCCATTATGAAAATTTTGAAAATTTAAGCGGAGTTCTGGTAGCCCCTCCAATAGTTCTAGAGTTCCCTATTAATAAAAAAAATAGTTCCGCTGATTAAAGTGCTGAAAACACGAAATGAAGTTTACACAATTTCGAAATTTTAAACACCTGTAACTCTTTCATTTTAGCTCCGATCGATTCCATTTCTTCAACAAATCGATAGAACTCCGAGGGGGGCCAATAGAACTCCAAAGAAAATTAACGATTTCTGAGAAATAAATTTTTTTTTCATACAAAATATGCTAATTTTAAAAATCGGAATTTCCGAGCCCCGTAGCTCTTTCATTTCAGTTCCGATCGGTTTCATTTCTTCGACAAATCGATAGAACTCCGAGGGGGGCCAATAGAACTCCAAAGAAAATTAACGATTTCTGAGAAATAAATTTTTTTTTCATACAAAATATGCTAATTTTAAAAATCGGAATTTCCGAGCCCCGTAGCTCTTTCATTTCAGTTCCGATCGGTTTCATTTCTTCGACAAATCGATAGAACTCCGAGGGGTGCCAATAGAACTCTAAAGAAAATTAACGATTTCTGAGGAATAAAATTTTTTTTCATACAAAATATGCTAATTTTAAAAATCGGAATTTCCGAGCCCCGTAGCTCTTTCATTTCAGTTCCGATCGGTTTCATTTCTTCGACAAATCGATAGAACTCCGAGGGGGGCCAATAGAATTCCAAAGAAAATTAACGATTTCTGAGAAATAAAATTTTTTTTCATACAAAATATGCTAATTTTAAAAATCGGAATTTCCGAGCCCCGTAGCTCTTTCATTTCAGTTCCGATCGGTTTCATTTCTTCGACAAATCGATAGAACTCCGAGGGGGGCCAATAGAACTCCAAAGAAAATTAACGATTTCTGAGAAATAAAATTTTTTTTCATACAAAATATGCTAATTTTAAAAATCGGAATTTCCGAGCCCTGTAGCTCTTTCATTTCAGTTCCGATCTATTTCATTTCTTCGACAAATCGATAGAACTCCGAGGGGGGCCAATAGAACTCCAAAGAAAATTAACGATTTCTGAGGAATAAAATTTTTTTTCGTACAAAATATGCTAATTTTAAAAATCGGAATTTCCGAGCCCCGTAGCTCTTTCATTTCAGTTCCGATCGGTTTCATTTCTTCGACAAATCGATAGAACTCCGAGGGGGGCCAATAGAACTCCAAAGAAAATTAACGATTTCTGAGAAATAAAATTTTTTTTCATACAAAATATGCTAATTTTAAAAATCGGAATTTCCGAGCCCCGTAGCTCTTTCATTTCAGTTCCGATCGGTTTCATTTCTTCGACAAATCGATAGAACTCCGAGGGGGGCCAATAGAACTCCAAAGAAAATTAACGATTTCTGAGGAATAAAATTTTTTTTCGTACAAAATATGCTAATTTTAAAAATCGGAATTTCCGAGCCCCGTAGCTCTTTCATTTCAGTTCCGATCGGTTTCATTTCTTCGACAAATCGATTTCTGAGAAATAATTTTTTTTTCATACAAAATATGCTAATTTAATTTTTTTTTTCAGAAA